>JAYESA010000017.1:60149372-60359372 GCA_036927795.1 Iris macrosiphon | reverse complement strand
CTCTATTGTTGCTCAACTCCATACTGTCGTTACTTGGTAGTCAAAATTTCCAACCCATACCAAAGTCTTATTTTCATTTCCTCAACAAATTTGTAGTTTTACAACTCCTATATTATCTAACTTTGATATTTTTATTCCCACAACTCCTTCCATAAAATCCATCATTTATCTTTCTTAAAATGCTTCTACTCTTTTCTTGCATCCATTACCAATACCTAAAATTGAGCTTTCAGAGTATTCGCTTCACTCTTGTTCCTATAATCCGACAAATTCATTTTATCCCAAAAGGTCTGGGGTGACAGAGTGATACCAGTGTGTAGGTATTAGTTGCAGTAGTTGAGGACTTGGCTTTAGGTGTAGGCAAAGCAGTGAGATAGGGGCAGTCCAAAGGTCTGGGTTACAAGGAGCAAGGGCTCGGGTACATGATTAGGCAGTGTGCATTAAAGTGGATCAAGGAAGGGTAGCGCAAGTAGTTTGAGCAAAAGCAGCAACAAAGCATGTTGCATATCTGTGAAGTGCAAATGTCTGCAGCAGGGGTGCTCAGGCTAGTGTGTATCACATGGGGGAAAACTATCAAAGGTTAGCATTTCCAGATATTGGGTGGGAGAGTGTATCTGGTACATATTGGTACCAGACTTGGGCTTGGGGTGTATTGCAACTGCAGTGTGTAGAGGGGTGTGTTAGTATGCAGTCTTTGTGTGCAAGTGAGATAGTAGTGCAATAAGGTGGAGTGCATAGTGATAGTTTAGTGAGTGATATTAGGTGAGGTATGAGTGTGAGGCTCTTGTATTTAGTGTATCAGGTGCACATATGTGTACATGTGAGGGAGGATATCTTTATGTGTGTGTGTGTGTTTCAGGTATCAGTTAGGGATGTAGGTGATACATCAATTGGGGGGGGGGGGAGTTTGGCAAGAGCAGTGGCAAACTTTAGGACTGTGTATACTAGGGGTAGTAACATTGAGGTGTGTATGACTGAGTAAGTATCAGTGATATGAGTGTCTAGAGTATCAGTGACATGGGTATGTGTTAAGGAATGTCTAGTATAAGGGTGTGGATCAGAGTGTATGAGTGTATGTGTGTGCTTTGTGTTGTGAGCTGTTCAGGTGTATCTGCAAGGGGATGTGTCATGTTGCAGGTTCTATGGGGATTAGTGTGGAGTGTGTGTTTGCAGTGTGTGTGTTGCTAAGACTGTGGGCGAGTGCCAGGTGTTTCAGGAAAGGGTAATACCAAGATATATACATCTGGTAACTTTGGTATCAAGGTAACTAGAATAGGTGCTTGTGGGAGATCAGGTTTGGGGTAACATTGTGATACTAAATGTGGTATTATGATACTAAGTTAGAGAGGTTTTGGGTAGAATATTAGTTGGGAATGATGTAGAATATCAGTTAAGTTACACTAAGGTAACAGTCAAGTTAATGTGGTGTTGGGGTATTATTATTAGTCTTGAGTATAGCTAAGTTATAGGTATTGAGGATTAGGGTAAAACTTAGTACTAAATTAGAGTATATATAAGTATATACTAGTGCCTATAACCTAGTATGAACCTAATCAGTTACAGGGGCCTAGTAGAGACCTAGTATCATCTCGAAAACCCAACCTTTAGGTAATTATGGACTATAACCTTAACATTGACCTAGTTTAGACACCAAGACTTAGAATTGACCTAGAATCATCATCACAAGCTAGTTAAACATGTTTATTGCTCCAAATCACTCATTAACATGAAATTCTATATTTAGGACTCTTGGACTCCAATTCTAGCAATGTTTACTGTTCCTTGCTCAGGACCACATGCAAGTACATTCTCTGATAGTTTTCTTTATTTTAATGATTACTATAATATCAGTTTTGTAGTGTTATACTTGATTCTTGACATGATGGTATACGAGCTAGTATATATGGATTCTCGTCATGAGACATCGTGATTCAGGTCCATTGTATTAGTCGGGGCACGGAGAAGTATTAGTAGGTTATGTGATCATACCCCATATATACATATATACATGCATCATTGCTAACCTTACACCTCACGTATGGTTAGCCTGACCTTACTACATGCATCATAGCTTGCTATATATGATTGAGCCTGACCCTATTACATTACATGAATCATAGCTAATCATATATAGCTAAGCCTGATCACGATCCTAAGCTGATAACATAACAAACTAATATTTCAGACACTTAGCTAGTTACTCTATTCCTCTACTCCAGCTTATACCTGATGATACTGTCATTCACCTGTTTACTTACTGTCCATTATTTACCTGTGATATGATCCGTCTTACCTGCTCCTTATGATTCTAGCATTACTATTCCATCATGTATTCTCATTACTTACTGTTTTATAGTCTTTATCAACTTAATTGGAACTGCTATTAGTTTATGTCTTCGCTCCAATCCTGACTGAATAATATTTTTTAGGAGTTGAGTCGGAGTTGCCATAGTGGAGATTGATCAGTTGGACTAAAGTACTATCCTTACAGAGTTTATGAGAGACTGAACTTTATTTAGCGTAGTATTATATTATAGATTTTTGTACTGGATTTGTCTCCAACGTCGAAGACTTTGAGATATTTTTTGTTTGTTTGTTGACTTTATATCTTTGTGGTTAGACTTATTAGACTTGTGAATGTTATTGTGACATATTCTAGACTTATAGTTTGGATTCTCGTATTCTATCTTTTCGTGCCATCTATCTTCCTTATAAATCTCTTGTGATTGAGTATTAATATTATCATTATATTGTCAACTTGTCCTCCTTATGGAGTTGAGATATCATTGACAGGTTATGATATTTTATTGTGAGATATTGATAGTTAGTATTGTTGAACTAGACAATATTCTATGCCATTATTGCGACATAGGCTGGACGTTGCCACGTACTCGTGTCCGATAATCCGGGTGCGGATCGTAACACATTTTTGTTGTGGCCCATGTAGGTCAGGCTTCACAACTAGTGCGATATCGTGGTAATGCAACGACTTAGTTGTACTACTGCAAGCCTGTGATAAAATATATGATATATGATATATAATGTAGGATGGAAGAATACTCAATGAAAAATTAGAATTTTTTGAGAGATTCCTGGGATGACCCTTGAGAATCTTACTATAAACTCTATTTCAAAATCTGTTTTTACTTGTTTCCGTTCTCACTTATTCGTTGTTGAATTTGGTTCCTGATGTTCGTTGTTGACTTTGATTCTTGTATCGAGATAAATTTTATGGACTGAATTAAGGTATATTCTGATGACATATGTTGATGAGGATAGTGAGAAAGGTAATCGTCTTTCTTAGTTATGGAGTCTAGAGTTTATCGCAGCCATATTAGCTGGCGTACGAAGACATAGAGATTGATTTTGGATGTACATATCATAGTTATAAAATTTAGAGTTTTTTGTAGCTATACTAGTTGGCATAGCGAGGGTTCTAGATAACATGATTATGGAGGTACATACCTTAGTTATGGACTCTATAGTTTATCGCAGCTATGCTTACTTGCGTGACAAAAATTTTGGTTAACATGATTTCAGATAGCCGTATATGATTATCAAATTTTATCTTAAATTGGTACTTAATATATTATCTCTATCATTCAACCTTGTTATCATTGAGTTCTGTTCCATCACTCCATTAGATCAGGATAAAGATACCTCTAGTTCCTCTAATTCAGTTCCTATCGACTATGAAATGTCAGGTTCTTCCTAGGATGGATATCACTTTAGCTATCACAAAGCAAAAACTACTACTCTTGCTTAAAGCCTATTTTTTGCAGGAACTTCTTCATCCATAAAAATATATTCCTTGCAAGCCTCTGTCGTTGCAATGAACTCTACCTCTGCCGTAGACAAGACAACGCACTTCTGCAACCGCGGCTTTCAAAAAATTGCTCCACTAATAAATATCATGATATAGCCCAAAGTTGATATTCTATTATCCACATCCCCAGCCATATCAACGTCGGTATACCCAACTAGCTTCGGATCTTCACTTTTGAATGAAAGCTTCAAAGTAGTAGTGACTTGAAGAAAACAAAGAATTCATTTGATCGTACTACAATCTATCCTCCTCGGATTTGAGAGATACCTGTTAATCATGGCTAATGCGTGAGTAATATATGGACTTGTAGACACCGTGGCTTACATAAGATTTCTCACAGCCGAAGCATACATAACTCGCTTTATATCTTTCTTTTCATCCTCGATAGATGGATACTACTCTACAATAAACTTAAAGTAAACTGCAAGGGGGTTGCTCACTTTCTTCGATCAGTCCATCCCAAAATATTGATATACTCGATGAATGTACTTCTTTTGGGACAACCACAACAACTTGGACTCTCTCCCTCTCCCTCTCCCTCCCTCTCTCTCTCAAATGATCTTTATTTTAAGAATAGCCTTTGTCACGTCCAAATCCTTCATGATGAGATTCGCGATAAGTACCTGACCTTGAGTCTCTTTTAAAATTTAGAGAAGTACCTGAATCGGGGACAAAGACGTTGGATCGAGATGATGACAGACTTTTAGATTGAGCTACAGTACCATTTGAGAAAAGCCAACGTAGTAGCTGACGCATTGAGCATGAGACCCATGGCATTCTCTATGATTGCCCAGCAACACCTGTTGAGAGATCTAGAGCAGTTGAGTATAGAGGTCATTATGCCCGGAGTAGACGACCAGTTGTCGAGTTTCCAGGTACAATCGACATTGGTTGTGAGGATCAAGGCTGCCATGCTAACAGATGACAGATTCCAGAGACTTCGACAGAGGACAAAGGCCAGGATGCAGACATGATTACGCATACACGAGGACAAAACTTTAAGATGTGGAGATCGTCTCTATGTTCCGAACGGAGAACTTTGTCAGGAATTAATATCGGAGACGCATAGTTCTGCATACCCAATTCATCCAGGAGGCTATTGGCAGAGGATCGAGACGTTCCAGTATAGCTGTACCAGCTAGGACACAACCAGGAGCAGGAGGACCAATCCGTCATCCAGGAGTACAGACGCAACAGAAGATTGTGCCGTATCAGCAGAGAGAGCTACCGACATGTCACTTTTGTAGAAAGAAGGGACATGTTCAAAAATATTGCAGAAGAAGGTTAGAACAGTGTTTGAGGTACGGATCGAACCAATACCAGGTTCATAAGTGTTTCTAGTATATCAATAGAGCCCAGCAGATAGTGCAAAGGCCAACTCCACCAGTCCTAGGTATGTCCGTAGCATTGCTTGATGAGTTATAGTTTGTTGTATGTTTATTTTAATTTCGAGGACGAAATTCTTATAAGTTGGGTAGATTGTAAACCCCTCGAGCAATTTTAGGTCTACTTAGCGTATATAGAGAGACTAGGGTTAATTTAGATCCATTTAAAATTAGAACATAGTGGTTTAGATTTATTGTGCAATATTTATATCACTTAGTGCACCTTACCGTTGCTTCGATATTTGGAGCGCTACACTATCTATTACTTGTAAACAAATTCCATACATTTTTTTAGATATGTCCGCCTACCATTCTGACCTTTGTGTAACTTATAACTACTCTATCTTGTGCTTCATTTTAGTCGCACAATATTCGTTACAAACATCTGTTTTTAAATCTAATTAAATCTAACTTTGCATATTTGTCCGTTCTAATCGAAATTGGAGACACAATCTCGACCCGTTTTGCCCAACCCAAATTATGACATTATTCTATTCTAAGTCTACTACGTCCATGATACTTGTGTCCCATCCAATTTTAACCCCATGTATTTCAAATTAATTAAAGAACACCTTGTGCATTAATTTTAATTAAATTAATGTAATGACCCAACCTCACCCAAAACTAGACCCAACTCCAACCCAAATCCACACTCACACCCTCAAGGTTCATACTAAACACCACACACTATTTTAGCCCACTACATAATGCCAAACATAGTATTTTGCCTCATCCAATCCCAAATTTCATTTATTATACAATTTTCCAATTGTTCAGGGACTTTTATGCAAATAAGCAATGAGGTGTCCCCCTCTCATTGGCCCAACCACATGAAGAACACATCCCCCCTTGACCGATCATATTTTTTTCCACTCATTTGGTTGTACTTGGTACAATTTTCCACATCTCGATCACCACCCTCCATTTCAAAACCCTTCAATACTAGCCATCCCCTCATCATGATGAAACTTCCCTCACCCCTAGGGAAACATGTCCAGTCGGCCCTAATCCCAAGGAGAGCCCCCTCTCTCTCTCCTACAAATACCATCCACACTCTCTCTCTAAAACCCACCAACAACCAACTATACCTAGAAAAACCCTAGAAAACTACTTCCAACACCATCATCCCCCCCAGCCGACCAGTCCCGACCACCTCCCTCAGCCCACCACCGCCATCTCCGTCTCCGACCACCACCTACCCGACTCCCCCTTAGACCTTCCTCCTCCCAGGCACCCACTGTCGCCACCACCAGCTGCTGTCTCCGCCGTACGGCCACGGCAGAGACCCCTCCCTCAACTGCTCCTTCCCCGACCCGACGCCCCCGACTCCCCTCCAATGTAGCCACCATCACCTTAGCCACCTCTACCACCGACGACATCACCACCGTCCCTATCCCCATCTCCACCGCCCAGCACCACCATCAACCATCCCCCACACCACCATCAACCATCACCCGCACCGCCATCAACCATCACCAACATCACCACCAACTTCCCCCCTAATCCGATACCAACTCAACTCCACCGCCACCCTCCTCATCACCCCTCCGCGACCCGACCACCTCCGCCTCTTCACCACCACCCTGACCGCCGGTCCCCGAGGCCAACCCTCCACCGCCGGAGCCGCAACAGCTGCTACATTGCCTGCTGCCAGAGCCGCTGCTACTGCTGCTGTAACCCGCACCCCCTGCCGACCCTGTAGCCACCGAAGCTCCGCCCTCCCTGGCCGGCGAAGACCACCCTCGCATGGCAGACACCCCCCTGGACACGACACCGGCTAGGTATACCCCTTTCCTCGCCATATATGTGTATATACGTATTATATATATTTATGTATATATGTATATGTATGTATATATGTATTATATATATGTATAAATATATATGTATTATATATATATATATGTATTATATGTATTATATGTATGTATTTATGTACATATGTACATATGTATATATGTTTATTAATGTATAATGTATTTATATAATGTATATTTTATTTACATAATTACGTATATAGGTATATACGTATTTAAGTATTAATATTTATTCTATGTATTTATGTAAATAATTTACCTCATAAATATGATGACTGCCTTAATTAAAGAGATGTTAACCAAGGTTTAGACACTAAGTTTTGCACATTAAAATGTTATAGTTTAATACGTCATTAATTATAGCATATTTTTATAGCATGTTAGTTAGGACCTGTGTTTGGTGTACACGAAAATCGAGGATACGACACATGTACATTTTAGCTATGTGCACACGTGACCCAGCTATATGACCAGTTGTGACCCCTGAGTCAGTCGTAATTGCAACATAGTGTTTCCTGTGTGTACTATTGTATTGTCTGAGGATCGTAATATTATTATATATATAGGACCATTGGATCATCCTGCGAGACTTCGGGAGCAGGTTATTGGCACTCGCAACTTGAGGACCTAGGTAAGTATACCTTGCCTTGTTGTACTATTTAAACTCAGTTATTATTTAGTTGCATGCATTATTATTTTAATATTGTATTTAACTGTGTGCGTCCGAGGAAGACTCGGGTGTAGTCAACGAAGGCGTTGACGTTAGGACTTGTGTTGACCTAGTATCTAGTGGACCCACCTAAAGTTATGGAGTTATCAATATGACTCTCCAGGCCTTAACACGTATCTTTGTACGGCACAGAGTGAGTTCATGTAGGGACGCGTGCGTCATGCTTCACTGGCCATCGGTATGAGCAGCACGTGTGACAATATTTAGCTTAGTTGTATATTTCTTTAGTGACTTGCATTATAGTACGATATGTAGACGTTGCACTTGGGACTTGTACATTGCCATTAGGTGGAAAGGACGACTAGTAGGCGTATGGGACACCCACTTTCTTTATTCAGATTTCACGTTCTACGGAACGATATGGACGTTATACTATGCAGATTCCAGGCTCTTCGGAGCTGGACGTTATTATATTGTAGAGCGCCCTCGTTATGGGGGCATATATGGCATATACTAGTCAGTCACGACGATTGGTGAATTACGTCAGCATATGTCTAGCCTACACTTCCCATACACACTAAGTTGTCCTTAAATTATATTTCACTTAGCTGGTTACTTCACCCTTGAGTTTTCTCAGTATTTAATTTATGGCATGTATTTTTTGTATCTTGTTACGTCCCTCTGAGGACCTGGTTCCCTTCCAGGTTATTTGTGCAGTGGCAGGATGCTTGCTCTAGTGGAGTATGGACATCGTGCAGGTATCTTTACATCTTCAGCTATTATAGTCATGTACTACTTTCCATTTGATTATGCTTTTATAGCCTAGTGTTTATAGGCCTATGTTGTTCTTTTGGTCTATTTGAACGGATGTATTATTGGGCTGTAGATTGATGATGCGTATCGTTCTTTCTTGAGATTATTTTACCATGGATTGAGATTTAGTTTACTTGCTACATGTTAGAATTAGATTATTAACTGGATCACTTGACCGTGGACAGCGTAAGTACACTTCGTCGGTTCTATTAAATTGGAAAGCCCTACGGAGTCGTACCAGCTGGCCATTGCCACGTGTCTGGTCCCATATATTTTGGGACTCGGGCGTGACATAGTTTTAGTGGTGGCCCATGCAGGTCAGAGTATATCGATTCAGTTACATTACTGTACCGAACGAGCCTGCAACTTAGGATTAATGTTAAATAAGATCTCAATCCATAACCGATTTTAAAACTCCTCTTGTATTCGATTGTCGCCCTTGGACTTCATTACTGTATTCGTTCATTACCGTCGATATCGTTATTATTGTTTCTCATCTTCCTTATTTCGGGAGAATGAATGCTCGCGCACGGTAATTTCCTCCAGGAGCAGATCCTCGTCAAGACGAAGATGGCACATTTGATTGGATGTTTGAGTAGATGGTTAACCGTAGTAGAGAAGGTTGATAAGTTCTTCCTTGTTGCTAGAGCTAGTATAGACTATTGGCGTAAGAATTAGACATGAAAGTAGAGACTTAAAACTAGACCCTACCCTTACTTAAGGTAGCCGTGATTGGTAAGTATTAGAAGCTAGAAAGGTTGATTGATTCCAAGACTCTAGAATAAATTAGGGAAGATATAGCTAGATACTAGGGTTAGTTGTATCCTCGTGGTAATGATACAAGGAAGTAGTTGTAGTCTTATGGTAGTGATACAAGGAACGACCTGATGAACTTGGCAAGACAGAATTTTAGACTCACATCGAGAAGAAGATTATCAGATACTATAGGTATGAAATAACACTTTAGGTAGCAAACCATAGAGGTTAACCCCTAGTTACCTGGTGACTTACAGTATCCGACCTAGAAATTTTCCTACCCTCTAGATGATGATAGGTATATAGCTAGACATAGATTGCTAGACCCAATATTCGGATGATGAGAGAACTCAAGTACTACGATGTAGCTTTCAAATTAGATTAGATGTACTAGACTTACTTCGGTTGTCAGTATCTAGTAGGCTCGTGTTTTTTCTATTGCTGATTCGATTAGTTAGCTAGTATCTAGAGTAGAGCTATTAGACTGAAGGATGAGAGTATCAAAAAATGTTATAGCCTTGAGTTGGATATCGTAAACTATCTACAATGGATGACCAGTTATAAACAAGATGGTACCCATATAGTTTGGGTGAAGGGTACGCATGGAGTAAACTAGGAGAAGCCTCATGTTCGAGGTAAAAAGGTAGAGTGGCAACAAGATAAGATTCGTGACAAGTACCTGCCCTTGAGTCTCTTTTAAAATTTAGAGAAGTACCTGAATCGGGGACAAAGACGTTGGCTCGAGATGATGACAGACTTTTAGATTGAGCTACAGTACCATCTGAGAAAAGCCAACGTAGTAGCTGACACATTGAGCAGGAGACCCATGGCATTCTCTATGACTGCCCAGCAACACCTGTTGAGAGATCTAGAGCAGTTGAGTATAGAGGTCATTATGCCCGGAGTAGACGACCAGTTGTCGAGTTTCCAGGTGCAATCGACATTGGTTGTGAGGATCAAGGCTGCCATGCTAACAGATGACAGATTCCAGAGACTTCGACAGAGGAAAGAGGCTGGGATGCAGACATGATTATGCATGCACGAGGATGGAACTTTGAGATGTGGAGATCGTCTCTATGTTCCGAACGGAGAACTTTGTCAGAAATTGATATCGGAGACGCACAGTTCTGCATACTCAATTCATCCAGGAGGCTATTGGCAGAGGATCGAGACGTTCCAGTATAGCTGTACTAGCTATGACACAACCAGGAGCAGGAGGACCGAACCGTCATCCAGGAGTGCAGACGCAACAGAAGATTGTGCCGTATCAGCAGAGAGAGCTACCGACATGTCATTTTTTTAGAAAGAAGGGACATGTTCAAAAATATTGCAGAAGAAGGTTAGAACAGTGTTTGAGGTACGGATCAAACTAATACCAGGTTCATGAGTGTTCCCAATATATCAATAGAACCCAGCAGATAGTGTAAAGGCCAACTCCACCAGTCCTAGGTATGTCCGTAGCATTGCTTGATGAGTTATAGTTTATTGTGTGTTTATTTTAATTTGGAGGACGAAATCTTATAAGTTGGGTAGATTGTAAACCCCTCGACCAATTTTAGGTCTACTTGGCGTATATAGAGAGACTAGGATTAATTTGGATCCATTTAAAATTAGAACACAGTGGTTTAGATTTATTGTGCAATATTTATATCACTTAGTGCACCTTACCGTTGCTTCGATATTTGGAGCGCTACACTATATATTACCTGCAAACAAATTTCATACACTTTTTCTAGACATGTCCGCCTACTATTCTGACCTCTGTGTAACTTATAACCACTCTATCTTGTACTTTATTTTAGTAGCACAATATTCGTTACAAACATCTAATTTTAAATTTAATTAAATCCAACTTTGCATCTTTGTCCGTTCCAATCAAAATTGGAGACACATCCTCGACCCGTTTTGCCCAACCCAAATTATGATATTATTTTATTCTAAGTCTACTACTCCCATGACACTTGTGTCCCACCCAATTTTAACCCCATGTATTTCCAATTAATTAAAGAACACCTTGTACATTAATTTTAATTAAATTAATGTAATGACCCAACCTCACCCAAAACTAGACCCAACTGCAACCCAAACCCACCCTCACACCCTCAAGGGTCATACTAAATACCACACACTATTTTAGCCTACTATATAACACCAAACATAGTATTTTGCCTCATCCAATCCCAAAATTTATTTATTGTACAATTTTTTAATTGTTCAGGGACTTTTATGCAAATAAGCAATAAGGTGTCCCCCTCTCATTGGCCCAACCACATGAAGAACACATACCCCCTTGACCGGTCCATAATTTTTCCCACTCATTTGGTTGTACTTGGTATAACTTTCCACATCTCCATCACCACCCTCCATTTCAAAACACTTTAATACTAGCCCTCCCCTCATCATGATGAAACTTCCCTCACCCCTAGGGAAATATGTCCAGCCGGCCCTAATCCCAAGAAGAGCCCCCTCTCTCTCTCCTATAAATACTACCTACACACTCTCTCTAAAACCCACCAACAGCCAACTATACCTAGAAAAACCCTAGAAAACTACTTCCAACACCATCACCCCCACCCGACTAGTCCCGACCACCTCCCTCAGCCTGCCACCGCCATCTCCGCGTCCGACCACCACCTACCCGACTCTCCCTTCGACCTCCCTCCTCCCAGGCACCCACTGTCGCCACCACCACCTGCTGACTCCGTCGCACGGCCACGACAGAGACCCCTCCCTCAACTGCTCCTTCCCTGACCCGACGCCCCCGACTCCCCTCCACCGTAGCCACCATCACCTTAGCCACCTCCACCGTTGAAGACATCACCACCGTCCCCGTCCCCGTCTCCACCGCCCAGCACCACCAGCAATCATCCCCTACACCACCATCAACCATCACCCGCACCGCCATCAACCATCACCAACATCACCACCAACTACCCCCCCCAACCCGACACCAACCCAACTCCACCGCCACCCTCCTCATCACCCCTCCGAGACCTTACCACCTCCACCTCTTCACCACCATCCTGACTGCCTGTACCCGAGTCCAACCCGCCACCGTCGGAGCCGCAACAGCTGTTGCACTGCCTACTGCCAGAGTCGCTGCTACTGCTGCTGTAACCCGCACCCCCTGCTGACCCTGTAGCCGTCGGAGCTTCGCCCTCCCTCGTCGGTGATGACCACCCTTGCATGGCGGATACCCCCCTGGACACGACACTGGTTAGGTATACCCCTTTCCTCGCCATATACGTGTATATACGTATTATATATATGTATGTATATATGTATTATATATATATGTATAAATGTATATGTATATATATATTATATTTATGTATATATATATATATATATATATATATATATATATATATATATATATATATATATATATATATATATATATATATATATATGTATTATATGTATTATATGTATGTATTTATGTACATATGTATATATATTTATTAATATATAATGTATTTATATAATGTATATTATATTTATATAATTACGTATATAGGTATATACGTATTTAAGTATTAATATTTATTCTATATATTTATGTAAATAATTACCTCATAAATATGATGACTGCCTTAATTAAAGAGATGTTGACCAAGGTTTAGACACTAAGTTTTGCACATTAAAATGTTATAGTTTAATACGCCATTAATTGTAGTGTATTTTTATATCATGTTAGTTAGGACCTGTGTTTGGTGTACACAGAAATCGAGGATATGACACGTGTACGTTTTAGCTACGTGCACACGTGACCCAGCTATATGACCAGTTGTGACTCCTGAGTCAGTCGTAATTGCAACATAGTGTTTCCTGTGTGTACTATTGTAGTGTCTGAGGATCGTAATATTATATTATATATATATGACCATTAGATCGTCTTGCGAGACTTCTGGAGCAGGTTATTGGCACTCGCAGCTTGAGGACCGAGGCAAGTATACCTTGCCTTGTTGTACTGTTTAAACTTAGTTATTATTTAGTTGCATGTATTATTGTTTTAATATTGTATTTAACTGTCCGCGTCCGAGGAAGACTCGGGTGTAGTCAACGAAGGCGTTGACGTTAGGACTTGTGTTGACCTAGTGTCTAGTGGACCCACCTAACGTTGTGGAGTTATCAATATGACTCCCCATGCCTTGACACGTATCTTTGTACGGCACAAAGTAAGTTCATGTAGGGACGCATGCGTCATGCTTGACTGGCCATCTGTATGAGCAGTACGTGTGACGATATTTAGCTTAGTTGTATATTTCTTTAGTGACTTGCATTATAGTACGATATGTACACGTCGTACTTGGGACTTGTACATTGGCATTGGGCGGGGAGGACGACCAATAGGCGTATGGGACACCCACTTTCTTTATTCAGATTTCACGTTCGACGGAACGATATGGACGATACACTATTCAGATTCCACGTTCTACGGAACGATATGGACGTTATACTATGCAGATTCCAGGCTCTTCGGAGCTGGACATTATTATATTGCAGAGCGCCCTCGTTATGGGGGCATATGTGGCATATACTAGTCAGTCACGACGATTGGTGAATTACGTCAGCATATGTCTAGCCTACACTTCCCATACGCACTAATTTGTCCTCAAATTGCATTTTACTTAGCTGGTTAGTTCACCCTCTAGTTTTCTCAGTATTTAATTTATGGCATGTATTTTTTGTATCTTGTTACGTCCCTCTGAGGACCTGGTTCCCTTCCAGGTTATTTGTGCAGTGGCAGGATGCTTGCTCTAGTGGAGTGTGGACATCGTGCAGGTATCTTTACATCTTTAGCTATTATAGTCATGTACTACTTTCCATTTGATTCTGCTTTTATAGCCTAGTGTTTATAGGCCTATGTTGTTCTTTTGGTCAATTTGAATGGATGTATTATTGGGCTGCAGACTGATGATGCGTATCGTTCTTTCTTGAGATTATTTTACCCTGGATTAAGATTTAGTTTACTTGCTGCATGTTAGAATTATATTATTAACTGGATCACTTGACCGTGGACAGCGTAAGTGCACTTCGTCGGGTCCATTAAATTGGAAAGCCCTACGGAGTCATACCAGCTGGCCATTGCCACGTGTCTGGTCCCATATATTTTGGGACTGGGGTGTGACACCAAGCCAAACCACCACCGCCTACACCCCATAGATATCGCTTACTACTACTGCTTTTGCAGGAGTTTTTGCTACTACTGCAGTTGATGTTTGCTGTTGTTGCTGCAGCTGTTGTTGATGATGATGAAGATGATGTGCTGCTTGTAGTCCTACTACTTCTCCTACAGCCGCCGACTGCCAAGCCGTCGTTGGCCAAGTCCAACATCGTCGGCAAGGCCAGGCCAAGCTAGATCAGGCCATCCCACTGCCACCACCATATTTCCCCTTCTCCTCATTCAACCTAAATTGGGTATAATTTTTATTTTTCCCTTATTCTCTATTATATATATATATGTGTGTGTGTGTATGTGTGTGTGTGAATATAGGAAGAAATGAATTATGAAGGGGGTAGTGAGTTTCAAATTTAGAGAACAATCAAGGACCAAGGCAAGCCCTTACTCCCTTTGATTCTATAATTTCCTATTTTAGTTCCTTAATCATGAATGTAATTTTGATTTTTTTTGCATAATTCACTTATACGATACTATTAATATGATATTCTAGTAATACAATTCATGCAACTTATAGTTTTTAAACTTTCTAATCACCACAACACATTGACGTCCTAATATTTGATCACGTGTCCATATATATATATATATATATATATATATAGTAATAAATTCATGCAACTTAGAGTTTTAAAACTTTCTAATCACCACAACACATTGACATCCTATATTGACCACGTGTCCATATTATGTCATATATATATATATATATATATATATATATATATATATATATATATATATATATATATATATATATATATATATATATATATATTCTAGTAATACAATTCATGCAACTTATAGTTTTCAAACTTTCTAATCACCACAACACATTGACATCCTAATATTTGATCACGTGTCCATCATGTCCATATTGTGTCCTCTCTCTCTCTCTCTCTCTATATATATATATATATATATATATATATATATATATATATATATATATATATATATATATATATATATATATGAATGCTTGTGTAAGAAAATCTATGTTGGTAATTCATTAATATGAGTAAGTAGATATAATCTTAATCAAGTATGTGATGCCTTAAGTGTTCTATTTTTAACTTTATAAATAGTATATATTATAGAAAAAAGTACATATGTGACTTCTATAGGCCATCTACGTATAGAAGACATCGTTTTTTCTTAGTTAGCATGATGAAATAATTGATAAAATTATTGTTTAAAAGATATACCCTGCTGTCCCTATTCGTAAATCAATGGATCTTGGCATTATTAAAGGATATTTTAGTAAAAAAACAAAGTAGGATTGTATGAAAAATACTAAGATTAGGTTCTCGAACATTTTTATAGATAATGTTGGGCTCCAATTTTGACATAATTTGGAAATTCTAGCATTGTCATTCAAGTATCTTAGTTTTGAGAAGAAAGAACATTTTATATTTAATAAAATGATAATCAGGGCATTATCTAGATTTGTACGACGAATAAGTTCTGCTGAATTGGAATCGGTCTAAATGATTGAAGAATATTTGTATCACTAGCTGTTTTAGGATTTTGTAATCATACTAGCCACAATAATAAATACGAGATTAATAAATACATATATGTATGGAATATAACTTTTGGAACAATTAAGTTCGGAAATACCAACTCCAATATAGGAAATATTTTCAAAGTTTGTAATGATCAATATCTTATGACTGTGAATTTATAAGCATATATATACATAAATGTATATAATACATGTGACCGTAGTTATGAACCTTGATTTTATGCAATATTTCATAATGTTGATACTACTAACTAAATTCTTAGTTTCATAGCAATTCTTAGCAATTACTAAATTTTATAGTAAGCAAAGATTTGGTAACAAATTGCTATTTCAAGACTTTCTTATTATTCATATTTTAACTACATGAGTTTGTTAGTGTTGAGAGTTCCACCGAAAGGGTCAGCGAACCCAGAAAATTCAAAGGAGGTTGCTACGGGTCTCTTTATGAATTTTAACAAATTTTCGGAAAAAATTAGAAAGGATATTATGCCACAATTTTTAAGAATTTCAAAAGATAGCCATTTTTGGAAATTCGAGAATTGGTTAAACCTACTTCAATATTTTATAATAATTATAATCATTTAGGACTAAAGCCTTAAAATTCTTAGAATCGAGATTTAGAATATGTGACGCGTAGGACACATTTGCTCATGAACACAAGTTTAATAAATTTCAATACTTTCCTATTCCGAGAAAGGAATACAATTTCTAGGATATCAGAATATACCCTACCAATGAAATATTATCGTATAAATGTGATGAGATGAACACATGAAAATGATATATATGATTGGTATTATAATCAACTTAACTAGGTGTATGATTAGATATGTTTTGTTTGTAAACTTATAGAATTGCATTGGGTGAAAGATAACATTTGGATCTCACTGTATGACCTCTTTACAATAAATACTTGTTAAAAATTGATCAGTAGTTCCGACAGCCGTATGACCATATGATGATTGAGGTGAGGCTTAGCTCACTACACTTGATAGAATTCTTGAAATCAACTCAAGTAATCCAACACTTGTTATAATTCTAAAATTTCTCACATTTATCTGAAATTATGGAAATAAAAGATGATACATTGATATCACTACACTTGAACTCTTGACTCCTGTGGAACCAGAATCTAAGCATCGTCCATCCAGAAAATTTACCTTATTCCAAGTATATGAGATTATTGCCGATACAGTAGACGATATATATATATATATATATATATATATATATATATATATATATATATATATATATATATATATATATATATATATGATTCAATACGTTATCTAAATTGCTTTTGTATATAAGAGTTTTGTGTCTTTGATTGTGATTGTGAATTATGGTTTGATACTGCCACCGCCACATTTCTAGATGAGGATATTTTTGTCATTTTGTATATATATTTATTTTTAGTAAATTAAATCTTTATTTATATTGTGCTAGTAATTAATTTTGTGTTTGTTTTATTTATTTATATTTAGTGGACTAGCTTATTATTTAGACTTGACACAAGTGGACCCAAATTAGTTTAGTCATGAGATATTGAACCCAACATTGGACTAGGCCCAATTAAACCAATTTCCTTAGTTAATTAAGAGAATAAATTAATTTGTATTAGTTTAGAGACTTTCCAATATAGCTCTCCCTGATTATTCCTCATAACCAACTAGTAGGGGCATGGTGGATATTTGATGTTGCTTGGGAAAGGGGAAGAGAGGGGTTGACCATATAAGGAGTTTTTTCTCTCTCTCTTCATTTTATTTCATTCATTCTAGATCCCTAATTGTGTTCATCCCCAATTTACTTTATCCCTCCATCAAATTCAACCCAATTCACTCCTATTCCCTCTCATTTTTATCAACTGAAGAGCATTGGAGCTTGGATTGCAAGGAGCACTTGGATAAGGAGCTATTAGCAAGGAATTTGTGTCCGGATCGTGTCCAATTGAGCAATTCATTGAGAATCTATCTCCTAATAGGTATAGATCTAAATTCCCCTCTAATTTAGGTTCTAATTCATGCATTTGACCATTAGGAACCCTTCCATAGCTTAGGGCTATCTATAGGAGGAAGATATATTGTGACTTCTACATAAGTTTTTGTACACAATTTGGGAGAATTACGAGATTGACACATCAAGTGTGTGTCATGAGACCAATTTAGTCTAATTAGACTTAGATCGGGGTTATGGGACTAGATACGTGTCCACAATTGGATACGAGTAGGCCGTGTGTGATACTTTGTGATACATGACTCATTTTGGGTGATTTATTCTAATTTATTTCAATTCCTATTGTAACTAGTTATAATAGTTATTATTATATGTAATTGATGTGTGAGAATGTGAATAATAGAGACTTGGGAGTTTTGGTGTTTCATTTGGGTAGGAATCATAGTGTATTACATCATTGCTCATTAAGTGTTTGTTTTAATGTTCTAGAGTGTGTGTTATGTATATAGATATGTATGTATCATATATAAGTATATACATATAGTTTATCATATATAAGTATATACATATAGTTAGGTGCCTATATGAATTGGTGTGTGTGCTCTATATGATGTATGCCTGGGGACAGTTGATAGTGAGTGGAGTAGGTGTGTAGCTGTGTTTACAGTTGACAGGCAATTGAGGAGTGCATTGTCATTACAGGGAACTGTAGAGGGTGTTGTTATTTGGTTTGTGTGTAGCAAGGATGGGGGTGTATAGTTTCAGTGAAGGGATGTAAAGTTCAGGTAGCTTGGGTAAAATCAGTGCATCCTTGTGCACTGGCTGGAGTAAAGAGCAGTAATGTATGTGTGTGTGTTGAATGTGATGGTAGTAGTGTGGTGGTGATGGTGACTGACAACAAGTAGTAGAGAATGACAGAAAGTTGTGCTGTGTATCTATCTATCTATCTATCTATCTATCTATCTATCTATCTATCCAAATATATGTATGCAGTGCCAGGTACCCAAAAATTGGGGTATCAACAACTTGTTAATTAAGGTGCAGGCAGAGGGAAGTGGTGTTGAGCTCGACGAGTAGATCACATAGTAGACTGCAGTAGCAGTAGCTACCTGGGAGTAAGGGAGTGAACTATCAGTGAGGCTAAAGGAGAAGTAAAGTGTAAGAAATAACAATAGTATCTGGAACTTACAGCAAGCAATGGTTGTATCAGTGTGCAGTTAAGAATTTAAGTGTGTGTATGCGTGTGATGAGTGTGGGTGATCAGGTTGATAAAGGAGGGGAAACTCGAGCAGGTAACAACAACATCCAGTTGCTGTAGGCTTAGTTAGAACAACAGTGGTTGCAATGTAGTTGGGGATTTTAGTTGCAGCAATATCAATGAGCTATCAGTTGAGTATCAAGTGGATTAGAGGTAATAGAGTATTAGTATATGTTATTATCAATGAGAGTTTAAAGCTAAGTTAGTATATATATATATATATATATATATATATATTCTACCTTAATACTACAACTAACTTAGTTATATACTAAGTTAACTCATATATATATATATATATATATATATATATATATATATATATATATATATACTAAGATGTCAGCTATTAGTATCAGTTAGTTGTAGTATCAGTTAGAATGCTAGTGATTATTTCGTATAGTTAGTGTATGTATTAAGTATCAGTTAGCATTAAAGATAAGGGTAGGTATGAGTTGTGTTTATATGCACTAGTATCAATATGGTACCTGGATACTTGAGGGGTGTCCCAGTGTATGCTAAGGTAATTTAATGAGGGGGTATTAGTGTTATGGGTGGGTAATGAGTTAGGCAAGGTATATTGAGATATTGATTTTTTCATAGAGTCAATAGTATCCAATAATATAGTATAGCATATTAATTAGCATTACGTTATTAGTTAAGTATACTTAGTTATATTAGCTAGTTAATTTGTATCTTTTAGTTATGAACCTAGAAAACTAGAGGTAACCTACTATTCACTACTTTGGACTTATAATCGACCTAAAACCTAGGTATAGACCAAAAATCAAGGTAACACCTAGTTGAGACCTAGTTTGACCTAGAAATGGCCAAGAAATTCATATTAGTGCATCCTTTAACTCATTTATCATTCATTACACCAATTGACATAATATTTCCTATCTAGGTGTGTGTGACACCAGCTCGGATACATAGTTACTTTCTTTGCTCCGAACATCAGGCGAGTACATTCTCTGATACTTTCCATTATTTAATAATTATTATAATACAAGTATTCAGAAATATTTTACTTGATTCTGACATAGTAGTTACATGGACTGGTACTATATGGATCCTGTCAGGAGATGTCATCCCATTATCGTGTACACCGGATACTCCTTTCGTATGTACTTTATCGAGTGCATCATGTATTCCTTGTGCTCGTGTTCATTCGTGTTCTTCATGTACTCATATTATATTCGTGTTTGTGACGTATCATGATCGGATTCATGAGTATTGGTTGGGGGCGGGAGAAATGCTAGATAGATATGTGATCAAAACCTTGAACAAATATATTGTATAATATAGACAACAACCAATTATACATGATTGTGTTATTGATCGTGTTACTTGTAGACAACAACCAATCATACTCGATTGTGTTATTGATCGTGTTACTTGTAGGCAACAACCAATCATACGTGATTGTTATTGATCATGTTACTTATATACAACAACTAATCATACTGTACATAAGATTGTGTTATTGCTTTGATAGTAGATCTTGATAACCCAAGCCGATCACATGTCTAACTAGTATTTCAAACACTTATTGTAGTTACAGTTCTTCACCATATGCTATTTCTTTGTCTTTATTCTATTTTATCATGATTAGTGTATACCATATTACTCTTGTTTATCTGTTTCTTCTACCATAGTATCATATTGTTCATTGTTTCTCGTCTTGTATTACATTCTCTATTTCTGTTTATAGTCATTATCAATTAATTAGAACTGCTATTGTGTTGTACTTTGCTCCAATCGTGACTGGATATATTTTTCATATGATTGGTTAAAGGAGATGTATCCTACCTTTTATGGACCACAAGATGGTGAGACGACTGAGGATTAGTGCCAGCTACCGAGGTAACTTAGATTTTCTTTAGCATATTGTATATATTTCAGTTTTAGACATTGGTATGTATATATTATTTGAGATTGTTTTGTAGCTAGACTATTAGTCTTGGATGTATTGTATTATGACTTTTGTGACTCTTTCTTCTATTTTATATTATTCTTTTATCTTTCTTTAGCTTTATATTGTGATTGAGTATCGATTATAATTGAACCATTATATTATCCTCCAATTGGAGTTGAGATATTATTATTAGGTACCATTATATATTGTGTGAGATATTTAGATATTATTGTTGACCTAGACAACGTTTTACCGTCGATGCTGCAACGTTAGCTGTACGTACCCACGTATTCGTACCCTTATACCAGGTGCGGATTATAACATATTTTTGTGGTGGCCAATGTAGGTCAGGCTTCGTAATTAGTACGATGTCCTGGTAGTGCAACGTCTTAGTTATACTACTGTAAGCCTGCGATAGGTTATAGGGTATATGATACTAAGATGAGAGAATACTCAATCATAAATTAGGATTTCTTGAGAGATTCCTGCGATGACCCTTGAGAATATCACTATAAACTCTATCCGAAATATTTTTCCACTTATTTTTGTTCACTCTCACTCGTTCATTGTTGTAATTGATTTTTGGTCTTCGTTGTTGACTTTGATTCTTGTATCGAGATAAATTTTATGGCCTGAATTAAGGTATAATCTAATGACATATTTTGACGAGGATAGTTAACTGTCTGCCTTGGTTATGGAGCCTAGAGTTTGTTGTAGTCATACTAGCTGGCTTGGCGAAGACATAGAGCCTGACTTTGGATATACTTCTCTTGGTTATGGAATTTAGAGTTTTTGAAGCCAAGCTAGCGACAGGGCAAAAATTCTAGATACCATGATTCTAGAGATGTGTACCTTAGATATAGACTCTATTATTTTTGCAGTTATGCTTACTAGCGTGGCGAGGATTCTGAGTAACATAATTTTGGATATACGTGCATGATTATTAGATTATATCTTAAATTGGTTCTTAATATATCATCTTTATCATTCAATCTTGTTACCATCGAGTTCTATTTTATCACCTTATTAGCGCAGGATAGAGATATCTTTAGTGTGTTTAGTTCAGTTCCTTATAGAGTTTTACCTTCATTAGTTTCGGAGGCAGTTTTTGAATAGTGCAGTAGTTTGGTAACTTGCAAGGTAGGTTGGTGTTTAGTTGAGTATTGGTGTTGATTGTGGGAATGTAGCTAGTAAGCCTGAGCGTGGTTCCTAGTTGGGCAGACGAGTATCAGATATCAGTATATAAGCCTAGAAGTAACTCATAGTGTAGTACCCTTTTGTAGCAATAAACCTAAAGACATGTGTTAGAGTATAGTCAACAACTGGTATCCTAAAGTACTAAGCATGTATAGTTATATAGTTAGTATCTGTGTACGAAGGGTTCCTAGAGTGAGCCAGTGAACAGAATGTATCAACACTAGGTTGAGTAATAAGTGATAAGTATAGCGTACCAGTTTAGTATCATTGCGTATTTGTGCTGAGTATAACAATGTGACATTGAGATAGGACATGTTAAGAGTATCATGAGAGTAGGTGTGCGAGTGTTCAAGGATGTGAGAAAGGTATAGCTAGGCCACCTATGGCACAATAATTGCCCTGCACTAGCCGAGGGATGCACCCCAACTGGGAAGGGTTTTTGCAATGACAATCAAGAAGGCCGATGCTACAGGTGATGGGTTAGCTTATCTTTGTTATGCTATGTTCTATTCCTTTTCTTTCCATCTGTTGTTTGTGTGCGTATTAGTACCTTATAGATTGCTTGTGTGTTATAGTATAGTTAGTAGTATACCTTAGCAGAGACTGCAATACCATGATGTACAGAGACCATAACACTGTATATGACCATAATTAGTGATTCCTTTTAAATTGCATGCTTGTATAATTTTAGACGGGTTGGGGGTTTGACCTAGAGGAGAGACAATCATCTTTAAATTTTGAGGACAAAATTTTTCTAAGGAGGAAAGGATTGTCACCCCCACATTTCTAGATGAAGATATTTTTATCATTTTACATATATTTATTTTTAGAGAATTAAATATTTATTTATATTATGCTAGTAATTAATTTTGTGTTTGTGCTATATATTTATAGTTAGTGGACTAGCTTATTATTTAGACTTGATACTAGTGGACCCAAATTAGTTTAGTCATGACATATTGAACCCAATATTGGACTAGGCCCAATTAGACCCATTCCCTTAGTTAATTAAGAGAATAAATTAATTTTCATTGATTTAGAGATTTCCCAATATAGCCCTCCCTAATTATTCCTCATAACCAAGTAGTAGGGGCATGGTGGACATTTGATGTTGCTTGGAAAGGGGAAAGAGAGGGGCCGGCCATATAAGGAGTTTTCCTTCTCTCTTTTTATTTTATTTCATTCATTCTAGATCCCCAATTGCGTTCATCCCCAATTTACTTCATTCCTCCACCAAATTCAACCCAATTCACTCCCATTCCCTCTTATTTTTATCAATTGAAGAGCATTGGAGCTTGGATTGCAAGACGCACTTGGAGAATGAGCTATTGGCAAGAAACTTGTGTCCAAATCGTGTCCAATTGAGCAATTTATTGGAAATCTATCTCCCAATAGGTATAGATCTAAATTTCCCTCTAATTTAGGTTCTAATTCATGCATTTGACCATTAGAAACCCTTTCATAGCTTAGAGGTACCTATAAGAGGAAGAACTAGGTTTAATTGATCTGTATTATGACTTCTACATAGATTTTTGTGTATAATTTGGGAGAATTACGAGATTGACACATCAAGTATGTGTCATGAGACCAATTTAGTCTAATTAGACTTAGATCAGGGTTGTGGGACTAGATACGTGTCAATAATTGGACATGAGTATGCCGTATCATGATACGGTATGATACGTGGCTCATTTTGGGTGATTTATGCTAATTTTTTTCAATTCCTATTGTAACTAGTTATAATAGTTATTATTATATGTAATTGATGTGTGGGAATGTGAATAATAGAGAATTGGGAGTTTTGGTGTTTCATTTGGGTAGGAATCATAGTGTATTACATCATTGCTCATTAAGTATTTGTTTTAATTTTCTAGAGTGTTATATATATATATATATATATATATATATATATATATATATATATATATATATATATATATATATATATATATATATATATATATATATATAAGTATATACATATAGTTAGGTGCTTATATGAATTGGTGTGTGTGCTCTATATGAGGTATGCCTGGGGACAATTGGCAATGAGTGGAGTAGGTGTGTAGCTATGTTTACAGTTGACAGGCAGTTGAGGAGTGCACTATCAATACAGGAAATTGTGGAGGGTGTTGTTCTTTGGTTTGTGTGCCGCAAGGATGGGGCTGTATATTTCAGTGAAGGGATAGAGAGTTCAGGTGGCTTGGGTGAAATCAGTGCACCGTTATGCACTGATTGGAGTGAAGAGCATCAGTGTTTGTGTATGTGTGTTGAATGTGATGACAGTTGTGTGGTGGTGATGGTGACTGACAACAAGAGGTAGAGAATGACAAAGAGTTATGCTGTGTATGTGTCTATTTAACTATTTACCTATCATCTATCTATCTACCTATCCAAATGTATGTATGCAGTGCCAGGTACCAAAAAATTGGGGTATCGACAACTTGTTGATTAAGGTGCAGGAAGAGGAAAGTGGTGTTTAGCTCGACCAGTAGATCACATAGTAGACTGCAGGAGCAATAACTACCTGGGAGTAAGGGAGTGAGCTATCAGTGAGGCTAATGGGGAGGTAAAGTATAAGAAATAGCAGCAGTATCTGGAACTTGCAGCAAGCAATGGTTGCATCAGTGTGCAGGTAAGAATTTAAGTGTGTGTATGCATGTGATGAGTGTGGGTGATCAGGTTGATGAAGGAGGGGGAACTCGAGCAGGTAACAACAATATCCAGTTGCTGTGGGCATAGTTAGAGCAACAATGGTTGCAATGTAGTTGGGGGTTTTAGTTGCACCAATAACAATTAGCTATCTGTTGAGTATGAAGTATTTAGAGGTAATAGAGTATTAGTATATGTTAGTATCAATGAGAGTTTAAAGCTAAGTTAGTATATATATATATATATATATATATATATATATATATATATATATATATATATATATATATATATATATATATATGAGTTAACTTAGAATATAACTAAGTTATCATTTAGTGTTAGTAAGTTATGTCAGATATGAGTTGTGAGTTATACTAAGATGTTAGCTATTAGTATCAGTTAGAATTTTAGTGATTATTTGGTATAGTTAGTATATGCATTAAGTATTAGTTAGCATTGAACATAAGGGTAGGTATGAGTTGTGTTTATATGGAGTAATATCAATATGGTACCTGGATACTTGAGGGGTGTCCCAGTATATGCTAAGGTAATTCAATGAGGGGGTATTAGTGTTATGGGTGGGTAATGAGTTAGGCAAGGTATATTGAGATACTGATTTTTTTTATAGAGTCTATAGTATCCAATAATATAGTATAGAATAGTAATTAGCATTACCTTATTAGTTAAGTATACTTAGTGATATTAGCTAGTTAACTAGTATCTTCTAGTTATGAACCTAGAAAACTAGAGCTGACATAGTATTCACTACTTTGGACTTGTAATCTACCTAAAACCTAGGTATGGACCAAAAATTAAGGTAACATCTAGTTGAGACCTAATTTAACCTAGTTTGACTAGTGTGACCTAGAAATGGCCTAGAAATTCATATTAGTGCATCGTTTAACTCATTTCTCATTTATTACACCAATTGATATAAAATTTTCTATCTAGGTGTGTGTGACATCAGCTCGGACACAGAGTTACTTTCTTTGCTCCGGACCTCAGGCGAGTACATTCTCTGATAGTTTTAATTATTTGATAATTACTATAATACAAGTATTTAGAAATATTTTACTTAATTCTGACACAGTGGTTACACGGACTGGTACTATATGGATCTTATCAGGAGATATCATCCTATTATCGTGTACTCCGGATACTCCTTTTGTAATGCTCCGCTCCTACCGAGTTACTTATGGAACACTTGTTACTTTGACTCGGTTCAGAATCGAGTCTCGGGGAAACCTTACCGCCAAATCAACATGGACGAAATGCAATGAACCCTTCAAATTAATAGAACGACTTCTATTGAAATAAGTCAAAGAGTTTTCGTTGGTTGCTTTGCTTCTTGGTTTTGTGTTGCTTTGTGTTTTATATTGCTTCCGATGACTTGGTTTTCGTAATTCACTTTTCTCGCTTACGCATTCTTTTCAAATCGTTAAGGGAAAGAGATAGAAAGATGCTAACCAAGTATTATTGTAATTTTAGGACGCATAACCAAGGAGTGACCGTTGCATAAGGCTTCCCCATCCTCTCGTTCGATTTAATCGATGAGTGGCTTAGGCCCTTCGATGAATCCTTCAGTCCATACGCCTTAACAAAATAATCTCTAGTTCACTTGAATTTCTTGTCCCCATGGTAATGTTAACTTCACTACAAGATATGCTAAAAGAAATAAACTGCATGCAAATGTATATAGAGTTACTGCTTTACTTCAGTTAAATATTTTGCCTCATACTCACCTGCTGCGCCACTAAATCGTGCATTGAACCTTTTATGGTTAGTGTTTGTGTCAAGTGTAAAAGAATAAAAGAGAAGAGTCTAGTAGCTCGCCCTGATGTTCCGGTCCTATGGGATCTAGGGGGTGTGGCTATTAGATTGTGATATGCCTGTTCATGTTTGGTGCACCCTAATAGTTTTTTATTTGATAGAATATTGCTTGTCATGCATTGGTCTCAGACAACTTGTGCACAAGGTAATAATCTCACGAACGATTTCTGGGGCACTGGAAATCGGTCGGTCCGGAAGGGATTGTGAGAGCACCCCGATGTTCCGGTCCTACGGGATCTAGGGGGGTGTTGTTGTCCATCAATGGGGCAACTCATGGACCGTCATATAGATAGGTCGCATGCTAGGTTTACCTTCTTGTATACCTATCATTTTGACACCAAGATTAATTTATAAGTTTATCCATATAGGCAAATTGTGGCTAACTTGTGTGTCTGCTGCAAGGATAGCCGCTCAGCCGTGGGTAAGAGTTATCATATACATGGTTCAATTATTGTTTATGTTTCTTGAAATAAATTGTTAAAAAGAAACTAGGCAACTAGAAAGGTCACCCAATAATGCTAGCTTCACATGTTTACTTAGTATGGATTTTTAGGTGAGTTTGGCCACGGTCGTTCACCAGTACATGTTGTAGTATTGACCCACGTTTGTGAGAAAATCATCAGGTTCTGGTAGCGAGAGCTTGACGAGCATTCTGAATCAGTGTTAGCGCATCCTTTCGAGGGACCGTGCTCATGCTTCTTCCCTAGCTTTCCTCTCCTGTGGGCAACTCCTCTTCTGTTAGATATTTTGATTTTGGTCCAACTAAAAGGATGTAATGTATGGACGTTGTGGCTAGTGCTGGGTTTGTAAAAAGAGTTGTAAGCCTTCTATGGCATATTTTGTAACTCAGCCAAGCAAGTACTTTGTAATCCAAATCTTCAAGTATTCAATAAAGAAAGTATTTTGTGTTCCTATCAATATGTTCAACTTTGGTTCTCTGTATTTTATCTTGTGCCTCTATATATGTATATTTTTGTCTAACTTATGTCTTGTGCAGGTAATGCCTAGTGCAAGCGCAACTTAGGCTTGCACGACATCATGCCCAAGCGAGGACGATCAGTTCCGTAGGGACCAAGCGAGGAAGACCGGCCCCTTACAGGACTGGGGCATGACACCTTTGGCATGTACTTTATTATGAGCATCAGGTATTCCTTGTGCTCGTGTTCATTCTTGTACATTCGTGTTCTTCATGTACTCATATTATATTCGTGTTCATGATGTGTCGTGATCGAATCCATGAGTATTGGTTGGGGGCAGGGGAAATGCTAGATAGATATGTGATTAAAACCTTGAACAATATATTGTATAATGTAGACAATAACCAATCATACGTGATTTTGTTAATGATCGTGTTACTTATAGACAACAACCAATCATACGTGATTGTGTTATTGATCGTGTTACTTGTAGACAACCACCAATCATACTATACATATGATTGTGTTATAACCTTGATAGTAGATCTTGATAACCCAAGCCGATCACTTGTCTTACTAGTATTTTAAACACTTAGTGTAGTTACAGTTCTTCACCATATTCTATTTCATTGTCTTTTTACTTTTTTATCGTGATCAGTGTATACCATATTGCTCTTGTTTATCTGTTTCTTCTACCATAGTATGATATTGTTCATTATTTCTTGTCTTGTATTACATTCTCTATTTCTGTTTATAGTTATTATCAATTAATTCGAACTGCTATTGGGTTGTACTTTGCTCTAATCCTGACTGGATATATTTTTCAGATGATTGGTTAGAGAAGATGTGTCCCACTTTTTATGGACCACAAGATGGTGAGCCGACTGAGTATTAATGCCAGCTACTGAGGCGACTTAGATATCCTTTAGCATATTGTATATATTTTATTTTTATACGTTGGCATGTATATATTATTTGAGATTGTGTTGTAACTAGACTATTAGTCTTGGATATATTGTATTATGACTTTTGTTACTCTTTCTTCTATTTCATATCATACCTTTATCTTCCTTTAGCTTTATATTGTGATTGAGTATCGATTATAATTGAACCATTATATTGTCCTCCAATTGGAGTTGAGATATTATTGTCAGGTACCCTTATATATTGTGTGAGATGTTTAGATAGTATTGTTGTAAACTCCCTCACCCATAATAGGTATTTGTGTATATTTTATATTATTATATTTATTATAGATGTTGAATTTATTTAGAGTATTATCTTAGTTAATTAGAAAATAATTTTTTAGTATATTTACTTATATAAATATTTATTTAGAATTATTTTTAGGCTATTTTAGATTATTGGGATTTTCCATAATTTTTAGTTAATTAAAAACTAGTAACACTAATTTTTGAGGACTTTAAAGAATTTATTTTATGTTCAAACTTAATTAAAAATATCCCAAAATTTTATTTTAGGTTCTAAATAATAAAATATATTTTTTATAATTTTTTGGGAATTTTTTGATTATTTTTAGCATTTATTTCGAGTTAATTATGAAAAACTAATTTCTGAAAAAGAAAACCCAAAAAGTAATTAATTCTGCCCAGTCAGCAAACAGGGGGCCCACCTGTCAGCCTCCAGCAGTGAACAGTGCCGGGCTCGCCTGTCAGTGACCGCTGAGTGGGTGCGTGCCGAGCCGAGCCGACCTCGAGCCGAGCCGAGACCGAGTTCGAGTCGGACTCAGCTGAGCCGAGCCGCATCGAACTGCGACCGTTCGATCTGGGTGGGGCTGCACGGATGGCTGCCACATGGCGCGCTGTGAGCCGCGGCTGCACTTTCTCTCTCCTATATATATATATATATATATATATATATATATATATATATATATATATAATAGTTTAGATATTAATTTCTAGGGTTTTTCTTCAACCAATTTTTGAAGAATTATCATCTAGGGTTCCTTCATCTTCCAGAAGCCATTGCGTATAGCTCCGGACTCCAAACGAGGCCTAATTTTTTTTGTTAGAACGATAATGAGGTTAGATTTCTTATTATATAAATTGTTTTTCAAAATTATTAGTATTAAATTCTGGAAAATTCGTAGAGCACAGCATGTCCGAAAATAGATGTATTTCGATATTTTCGCAATTTCGGGAGAACCCGGAATCTGAATCACGAACCGTTTAAAGTTTCGGAAAGATAATATCGAGATCATAGACATATATTTTTCTCAGAATTTAATTTGAAGTATTTACATACTGTTAATTCTGTAGAACTTCTATGTTAGAATTTAACCATCGGTGCACAATACAAAATTTGTATGTGCCATAATTCCCAAACAAATTTGAATTCGGACGAGCCGTAAATTCCAGCATATTTTTGACACTGAAATCTACAGGAAATCATGCATGAAAATTGAGTTTGTGTCGGTTGACTTTTCGGTCAACAAATCGCCTCGATTTGCGTGCCATGAGTCTCGAGTTGATAAAATTCAGTTTCTTTGGACAAAATTTAGGAATTAACATAAAAATCAGAATAATAAGATTAAAATAGGATTTTAGAGTAATTATTTCAGAATTAAATAAATTAAAATAAATTATCTTTTGACGTGATAAATTTGTAATACATAGGCTATTTGGACTGTGACTTGGACTCTGATTCATATCAGCAGCAGGACCCCAGACAAGATACCTTGCCAAATTGTTTACAGTACTTTGCATGCTATTTATATTTTTTTTTATTTATTTCATTTCTGTATAGTTCTTGCATGTGTAGTTTTTCTCCAGTCATTACTATGTATTAGATATGTTGACACACACATGACACCTAGTATCATGGGAGGACAATCATTAGGCGTATGGGCTTTTAACCACTCTGGTAAACCGTAGTATATAGTTCGCACTACGGGCGTGTGTCGCGCTGGTCGCTACCCCAGAGGTATGTCGATTTTTGAGTGAGTTACAGGACTCACTCAAGTGGTCCATAATGGATGAACCATCCTTGTACATGAGACCCATTATATGTCGGATTATGAATAATTTGTTTATACTGGTCTTTTCACATATAAGGATTCCAGCTTCTCCACAACATCTTTGCATTCTTAATATTAGCAATAAAATTATATACATTCTCGTCTGGAAATACCTGATATACCTATACACCTATATATACTCAAAATTCTAGTCCTCATCTGATTTCTAACTGGGCTTTTTGGAAGCAAATATCATAAAATGCAGCTTTCTAACGAACAACAAATCTTTCATCTTGCTCTGCAAATATTGCTAGTTGGAATGGTTTTGGTTTTTCATGTGCAATTACTTCTCATCCATCTCTTCTACTCAATTTTTGTAAACCCTATAACCTTGCAACCTGTACTTTAAACCTGTACTTTAACTAACTCTGTCAAACACAACTTTGATACCACTTTAGTGGGAATGAAATGCGAAAACTATTCTCCAAACCTAAGGAACTTATGAGGACTGAAGAAAAATTGACAAACCAATTTGTAAAAATCACAATCAAAAGATAAACACAAACACAAACACAAACACAAACACAATAAAATTTACATGGAAAACCCTGATGGAAAATATTACGGGACGATCGGAGTCCACTCCAAAAAAGCCTTCACTAATGGAATAAAACAAATACAACCGACTCCTTTATAAACTCCTTCACTGATCCATATAGATCATCGTAACACTTCACAAATGGAATTAGATTATAAGATTATAAAAAGATTACCTAAGACGAGATGACGATGAAGAACTAATTAACGAACTCCTCGAAATGCTTTCTCTCCAAAATAATCCCCAAAAATCCAAATCTCCCTCTTACACTCTTAGAAATTTGCAATTTTTGAGAAAATTCTTATTTTGATCTTTGGATAATGGATTAGGGTTAAGAAAGACCTATTTAAAATCTTCTAATCCTGCAAGCATTTACACAATTGATATTGATCCAACGGTGTTAATAAAGTACCTATTTTAGCCTTCAGTAACGACATCGGTATATCGACGCTATACTGGTAGCGCTATAACGAAGGTGTACCAAAAAATACCCCCTTATAGGTATAATGGTTTTGGGACAAAAGCGTGTTAGACCGATATACCAGAGGTATATTCGCAGTTGTATACCAATGGTATATCGTTGATACTGATACTGCTTTTATAATATTCTGATATTGTCACACCCTAGTACCAGAATATAGAGAACGAGGGTATTATATAGCCAACTATGCACTACAAAGTACAACAGTACCCCACAATATGGTTACGACTATTAGTAGACAAGGGGTACATACTAGAATACAAGTCACTTATGGCTTCACAGAACATATTATGTCTCAATCAGTCAAATAAGAAACATAAAATATAAAATATGTAGGATAAAGCAGTAAGGCGTCCTCGATGCTCTATCAAAATGATCACGAAGCTAGCTATACAAAATAAAGAAATAGTACAGTGTTAATAATACATGATTATAGTCAGCTGTAGTCAGAATAAGTACAATAATGTAGAAGGAATACGAATCTAAAATATCAGGTTAAACATGTACCTATGGCTAAATACCAAAAAGATAAAATGCTATATGTGTGGTGAAGAAAAAACTTACTCAATCCCTCGACGACCATCTGCCTGGTGCACGCCATTAGTGAGGAGAAGGTACACTGGATCCTTAAGCTCAGCTACTAGATCTTTCCAAACAAAACCAGAGGGGTCAGACCCCTAATAAGTACCACAAGAAAGTACGAGTGAAGGAAACAAAACCCAATCAATATATAAGTAATGACCTATTCTATAGCACATGCATGCATTCTCTCTTTGAGGCAGTATGTAAACCCTATACCAAACAAGGACAAGATATCTTGTACTTTGCCAAGATAGAGTAAATTCCCCTACTAGGGTCAAGTAATAAGGACCTATATCATAGTTAAGGTCCATAGTCTATCGTTAGGCAGTATTCCAACTCTACAACCAAATAAGGACAATGGTTAAACTACTACTCCATGACAGTCTATGTCCCTAGTCAACTAGTAGGTGATATAGAGTAAAAATAGTAGATTTATTGACCAATCAGTTCTACGGCTTACTATATGGTATCCGGGGTACCCGATAATGTAATATAACTTTCATTGGCTTCTACATTGAGTATGTGCCTCGGCTACAGAATATGGAGGCAGATATGCTCGTTGGTCTCATAACTTCTTTAGGTATTCCATTAAGTAGACAACATTCGATCATGGTGAGCGATTGAGAGTTGTTCTGCACAAAAGAATAATTTACACATCGAAAGCAGTTTTGAGGTAAAGTCTACCCCTAATTATGAAGATTGGAGGTTTCCTTTTATAGACTATTCGACTTATAAGATTCTTTCAAACGACCCAAAATAAGCCATCTCTACCAGAAGACGCTCGATATATTTTATTATGATGCAGCATCCAAGACGTTGTATCGTCGCTCATATGATGGACTCCTACTATGATATCTTTCAGACCTTGAACCAAGGCGGGCACTCCGTGAAGCTCATGGTCGTGTTTGTGGAGCACACCAACCGGGCCCTAAATTACAAGATAGGCTCAAAAGGTTGGGTTACTACTGGCTTACCCTGGTAGCCGATGCTGTAGACTATGCTCGTAAATGCAGAGCATGTCAAATCCATGCTGATTTTATTCACCAAATATCAGAGTTCTTACACCCAACGACCATATTCTGGCCTTTCGAAGCTTGGGGGATGGACATTATTGGCCTTATTAGCCATCCTCCATCCATAGGTCAATAATTTGTCCCAACTATAACTGATTATTGCTCCAAATGGGTAAAAGCGGTACCATTAATTAAAGTAAAGACATCCAATGTGATTAGCTTCGTCAAACACCATATAATCTATCGCTATGGTGTTCCCCGGAGGATAATATATGACAACGGACCATAATTTTCTAGTCAAACATTCTATCGATTTTGTGATAAGAACCAGATCCAGAATGTGGCGTCCACTACATACAATCCCGCAGTTAACGGCTCAGTTGAAGCCTTCAATAAAACCGTAATCAAGCTCCTCAAGAAGTTTGTTTCGTCCAACAAGCTTGATTAGAACGAGAAGTTTGGAGAATGCTTATGGGCCTACCGTACAACGGTATGGACTCCAACCAGTTATACGCCATTTTCTCTGGTCTATGTATGGAAGTGATCCTTTCTCTTGAGTTCCAGATTCCTTCTCTCAGGGATAGCTATCGCTAACGAGTTGACAGTTGAGAATAATGATCGATTGCGACTACAAGAGTTAGAAGCATTGGATGAGAAATGCTTATATGCTCAAAAATGTATTAAGTTATATCAAGCATGTATCTCCTGAGCTTTCAACAGGAAGGTCAAAGAAAGAATATTCCAAGTTGGTGATCTCATCCTTACGGTGAGAAGGCCAATGGTCATGATTCATAAAAGCAAAGGCAAATCCCATGCTAAATGGGAGGGTCCTTTTGTGGTAGAAATAATAGATTCCAATGGTGCTTATAGGCTCACAAAGCCTAACGTCGATTTTCTAATGATGCCGATCAACGATAAATTTCTAAAAAAGTACTACGTCTAGACCAGACTTGTACTTTTTATCCCCAACATGTCATTTGTAAATGCATCGTGTTTGTATTTGTTGAATTATTTCCCAATAAATTTTATCTCAAATTATTACCTGTATTCAAGAGTCTTGAATACGTTATAGGTAATGGGTCCTCGAAATTCCCTAGTAGAGTAAAATTTGCAAAAGAAAATTATCATGTCCATATTACCTCTGTATTATTTTTTTCTACAAATATATAACCTATCATATCCATATTACCTTTGATAGTGTTTTATCTTCAAACTTGTTACCTGTACATAGTATAAGTACACCATGGGTATCAATTCCACCATAATCATTCCCATGAAGCTACGTTCTGCCATGTCCACATTACCTCTGAGTAGAGGCATTTAATGTGATCCTATCTTGAAAACCTATCACGTCCATACTACCTCTGATAACATTATTCTTTCTAACTTATTATCTGTATCTAATATAAGGTACGCAATAGATAATAAGTCCACAATAAATTTGAAAACCCAAAGATTTCTATTTATTTACAAATAGGCTTACAATGCAAAAGGTCACAAAATAGAAAGAAAATCTTCTTGTTACATCACGATTTTGCTGAAAGTTCAAGAATAGTTTGCCTCATTTGGGCAAGTTGTTGGTCCTTATTCGACCCAGCTCTTTCTCTATCAGCAGTCATATCCTAGTCTTTGTAGCTATAAATGGAGCCAAAGGAACGTGTACCTCCATCATTTTATCTCGAGTTTGATCAAGTTCAGTTTTAGAGTTCACGAGCTCAAGAAGTTGATCACCTATCAAGTCATGTTGGCTGACTCTTCCTGATGTTTGCATCGCACTACCTTCAGTTTTTCTTGAGCCTCCTTGATCTGAGCCTCAAGTTGTGCTATCGCAATCACATAATTTTCATGAGCATATTGGTGAAGAAGCATGGTAGAAGTAGTCTTGTTCAGCTTATTAGTCAGTCGAGCACTCTTTTCTTTATGTATCTTCATATATTCTTCGGAGGCCATCTGACGCTCCATGAACTGAGATGTAATTGATTCATATTCATCTTGGATAGGCAGAGTGAGGTCACCACCATTGAGCTGCAAATATTCATTGACAGGCTGCTCCAGTCCAATTAAAATCTGCTCTAACAATGTGGCTCGTTCTTCACTTTGAAAGACCTAATGGTCTTGATGTTGCCAGAGACAACATCCACTGCATCACTAAAAGCAAATTACTTATCAAGAACCAGCTTTATTACACCGCTCAACGTCTCAAAGAAGGCGTTCGTCTGGATGTCGACTGGACGACTGAAACAATTATCCGAGCTAGGAGTTGCAGCCATCGCAACCACTCTTCTCCCTTGAGAAGGAGAAGCCAATGTCGCCAGAGTTATAGCTTCAATACTGGGTACAAAAGACAAGGCACCCATTATTTGAGATGCTCCCCCTTGGATGGTAACTGGGTACTCCCCCTGGATAATGACTGGTGCTGACACCTCGACATCGGTCGATGTTACTGTAGGAGCAGTCAAAGCCGAGGGTTACTCTTCTGCAGCACTTGTGGGAGGAAAAGTGATGTCAAGGGTAGGAGTCATTTCAGGCTGTGAAATAACTACTTCCTCCATACACTCAGCAAAGGACTTCAGTTCGAAGCTCTTCACCTGCAAAAGTGTCAACACCACACAATCAGTAAACAAAACATTGAGATAAAATAATGAAAATTGAGCTAAAGGAATGAATAACACCTTGGCTGCTAGGTGGACAGTGGCATAGCAATTCAAAGCGTAGTACTTACCGGCTGGCACATGACCGTAATTGCAACTGCTGGAGGAAAGGTTGTTCCACTGTCCAGCTAACTACTACTGCTGGGTGGGACCTTTTGGTTTGGAATGTTTGGTTTGGCAGTTTGTAAGTCCAAATTTTGATTTTCCTTCAATTAATTCCCTCTCTTTCATTACTATCTAACTGTCAATTAATCTACTCAAAGCCCCTCACGTGCCTGAGTCCAAACGTGGAGCTTCAAAGCTTCGAGATCATTTCCCTTTGACAACACAAGTTCCGATCCACATCAAGAGGATCAACAAAGTTCGACGACGTGACCTAATTCTTTGCCATCTTCTCTTCTGTGTCTGCATTTGTTACTACGGAGCAAAACGTTGCAAATGAATATTGACTTCAAAGCTTGCTCGTCTTTTCGTATGGGAATGAATCCGGCCGGGAACGGGTATGTAGTCAATATAAAGTAGGAAATGAATTATGAAGTACTTTGCAATAAAAGTTCATATGTGTGATTGTTAATGATTAATTCTAACATAAATAGTATAAATATAATAGTTGTGTACTATGTAATATATTCAAAGAAAATTATAAATCTATATAACTAGTTCAATCCGAATTATACCATGGTTGATTCGGTTTGACCCAATCTAGTATTCTGACGAAGCCGAACTCCGGTCCAGTTTTTAAAACAATGCTACAAGGTATGTTATCAGCGTTTGTATCCAGAATTGTGTTGCAGTACATTTTGAATTGCTATTTATTAGGCACTCGCCCCCAAGTCCTACGAAAACCCTCTATTTTCCAAGCGGTGTATTTCCCAAATCATATACAATATACTGTTGATTGTAACTATGCAACTTTATCTCTCAGGAAATTGCAGCCTTTTTCCCATATAAACTGCCATTTAGAAGTATCGTTAGTATAGCTTTTGCTAATAGTGTCCTAAAGGCTAATTATTTATAAAAAAATTATGTCTTACTTTATTGTGTTAAGATTTGGCTCATCTATAATATTTTAGAATTATTTATACTAATTTTTTTAATATATTTTATGTTTATTACATAAACTTTTTTTATTTTAAAAATAATTACATGAATTGTTATATGTTTTATATTTTAAGAATGGTTAATATAGTAACCATTTACATAAAACATATAAAAAATTCGTGTAATAAATAAAAAAATATAGAAAAGTTTAGTATAATTAATTTTAATAAACATAAAACAACCCTACCACTATATAATAAGAAATGTTGGCTTATGGTGAATTTTTTCTTTAAAACTTCTCTGAGTACTTCAAAGCAAAGGGAGAGATATTCGGAAATAATCACATTCAGGTGAAAGAACATTCTTCTGCTAGCTAAATAATTTCTCTGACTTTTTTTTTCTCTTTGCAATTTGTTGCCAAAATTTTCATTCCAACATCAATGATGTTGACGTACAAAAAGAAATTCCAACATCCTTTCAAACCTAACATTCTCCCAATACTCTACACTTTAAAATCCTTTCCATCTAAAAACTTTAATCTTTTAGTTTATAACCAAAAAAAAAAAAAAAAAAAAATCTAAAGTAAAAGCATGCAAGTAATTTCAGGTTTCTCACTTAGTTTGAAGCATGCATGCGTCCTAAATATTACTCAAATGGTAAAATTGAGATATTTTCCTTAGGGACATTTGGTATACCGTAACTATATAAGCAAAAATTCTATATTTTTGGAAATTAAATTTCAAACAATTAAATTTTTTCAAAAATATATTCTCATGTTTGATGACTATATAAATATTTTCGAATTTTTTTTAAAAATAACTGAAAATGAAAATAAAAAGGGTAAAAAAACTAAAAAAAACTAAAAATTGAAAAAAAACTAAAAAAAGTGAAAGAACAAAAAACGAAAAAAATTTGAAAAAATGAATAATAGAAAAAAAAAAACCCAAAAACTGGAAAAAAAAAACCAAAAAAAAAAAACCAAAAAAAAATGAAAAATGATAAAAAACGAAAAGAAAAAAAAATTGCCTGAAAAAAAAAACTCAAATATAAGGGATAGGATTCCGATGTTTTGTTGGTAGATTATTTATCCGGGTATTGGTAATTACCGAAAAAAAGTTCTAACATAAACCAAACATGTGAATAGATTTTCCACCATGAATTTGTTCGGAAATAAAAAAAAAAATTATTTTGTATAAGGGTACCAGATTTAGAACATAATTATACTTTGAGTACTAGGTTTGTCTGTTTTAGACTTTAGACACTCGAATGTTTTTAGTAACACATATTAGTGACGAACATTCGTCATAAAAAGACTCATTTCGTCACTGAAAGTCCAATTTCGTTACTAATATGTGCCACTAATAAAGTTCAAGTACCCAAAGTCTAAAACAGTCAAACCCAGTTCCCAAAGTCTAATTAGATTCTAAATCTAGTACCCTTATATAAAATAATCCTAGAAAAAATTTTGTGTACCAAACGTCCCTTAGTTTGAGCATTTCTCACGTGAAACCCAAATTTATTCTTTTTCTAAGGCTTCTAGAACTTTATAAATAATCATAGTACTCTCAATAATATTTCAACTCTGTAAAGTCACAAAAGCTAACATATTATAGTATAATATGTTGTTGTTGGGTGGGGTTCCCAACGTATGAGAAGAACATCCCGTAGTGGACGAGTGTCATATGTGTGTCAAACAAGCTTGGAATGTCGAAGGCGACAAAGGTGGTTCGATTTGAGCGTGTATCGAAAACTATTATAAAAGTTCAGATTATGTATTAGCACTATACCGTTGGTATACCACTGCCATATACAGACGGTATATCAGTGCTAGTATATCGACACTTTATCATTTTAATAGCAGTTTGTTTCAGAATAGGTTTTGATTCGAAGACGGCATTTTTCGGTATTTTGCCGGTATACCACTACCGGTAAACCGTCGGTATACCGGTGTTAGGACCGAAGACAAAAATAGATATTTTATTAACACCGTTGGATCAATACCAACGATCCATATGCTTACGAAATTAAGGGACTTTAAATAGGTCTTTTATAACCCTAATCTATTACCATACACCAGAAAAAGATCAAAATGAGAATTTTTCTCAAGAGTTGCAATTTTCTGAGAGAAGAAAAGAGAGCTTCGGGGATTGTTTCGGAGAGTTTATTTCGAGATCATCATCAATTATTTCTTTCTCGTCTTCTCATCTTCTGTATTCTTTTATACTCTTGTAATCTATTTTTATTTGTGAAATATTGAGGTGATCCATGTGGATCAGTGTATGAGTTTGTAACAGACTCGAGTGTATTTTTTTTATTCTACTAGTGGAGGCTTTTTTGGGTTGGACACCGTTCGTTCTATGATTTTTTTTAGGATTTTTTATATAAATATTCTTGTGTATTGTCTTTGATTACTTCTGTGTCTCTTTAGTTATCCGGTTTGACGCTCAGCTTCAGGCCCGAACTCCTTGAACTTCTCGAATTCTTCATATTTTGATTTCAGAAGATAGACGAACGTGTACTTCGAGAAGTCATCGATGAAGGCAATGAATTACTTCATCCTGATCTTTGTGGAGAATTGCTTAAAGTCACAGATATCTGAGTGCACTAACTCCAGAAGATCCGTACTTCGGTTCACCCGTTTGAATGATTTTATGGTGATCTTCATCTGCGCACAGACTTTACATTTTTCTACCACCTTACCCCCACATTTGGAGATAAGTCCAAGACTAGACATCTTGTTTATTCTTTTACAATGAACATGTCCTAGTGTATTTTGCCATAATTTAAGAGGATAATACGAAAAAAAGATTGTATTGACATTTTCAGTCTGAGTTACAAATTAAAGTTTGAACATCCCATCGATACAAAATTCCCTTTCAAAGTAAGTTCCTTTATATGACATCACCATCTGATCAGTCTTGATGTCCATCCTCAAGCCTGTATTACACAACAAACTTCCTGAGATCATGTTCTTGGCAATCACCGGTACGTGCTTCACATCCTGCAGAGTTAGCGAATTTCTCGAAGTCATATTTAGCACCGTCGTCCCGATCCCAAGTACTTTATGTTGTCTTTTCTTCACCATCAAAACCTTCTCAAAAGTAGGCTTGTATGTGGTGAACAACTCCCTCTTTGAACAAACATGGTTGGATGCACCAGATTTATCCACCAGTCAGTATCAATACCAGTTGAGTCAACCCGCACAATTATAACAACCTTATTAGGCTCACCTTGCTCAGTCTATTTGGCCTTGGATTTGTTGTCCGATCTTTTTTTAGTGGCCCTTCTTGCTACAGTTAAAGCAAATCACGTCAGACTTTGGCTTTGGCTTGAAAGAAGCCGATTTCACCTTCAGACGGTTAGTCTTTCTTCTTGTTGTAATAAGTCTTCTACAAACCCTTGGACTCTCAAACATGTAACATGTTGGCCATGGCCAACTATTTGGACAGAGTGTCCACTTTGAGTTGAGCTCTCAACTCATATTCAATATGAATCCAGTGTAGTAGGAGTTCTAGGTCGATCTGCATTATCTTTTGGTACATGTCCAAAATAAACTTCTTCCATCTAAGCAGGAGCTTGGAGACAAATAACCCCCCCCCTCCATAATGAATTTGTATATCAGGGGCATGCCATTATAATCAAGTTTTTGACGTAACTTGAGAAACTCTTTGACTTGAGGCAATATCACCTTGTTGTCCTCAAATCGCATATTATAGAACTTGTTTGTGATGTGAATTCTCTCATCAAATTTGTAGTGCTTCTCCACAGACTCCCAAACGTACTTAGCATGGACCTTCTTGCTGTATGATTCCACCTTCGAATCTTCCATGGCGTTCATAATCAACAGTTTACAGAGGTTGTTGTCTCTCGTCCACTCGTCTACAAAGAAGTGACCTCAATAATCCTCTTCATTATTATTAATATCCGAAAGACTAGGTTCGGGATCTATCAACACATAATCAATGTTCATGAGTTGAATATTGAGAATGATCTTTCTCTTACAGATATTATAGTGCTCACCGTCAAACTTCTCAAGTTGTGTCGAGAAGAATTGCACGGTTGTTCTCCATCTTATTCGGATCTTTCTTTGAGAGTTTTAGTCCTGAGGTAGATCAAAGATATGGTGGAACAAAGGCCAGGAATAGAGATTCAGGCAAACTTTCCAGTCTACTCTCTGTTTAATCCTGAAGTTGTAGTCGAGACTCAGAGATTCACATAAACGAGTTTTCTCTCTAATGAACTCTATTCCAATGAATAACTATATAATATAATCCGAATACAACTTTCAGAATATCAAATAAATTCATCCTAGCATACACAGTTGTAATTAAGATAGAACGTACTACAACGTAGAAGAAGAAAGAAGACAAATACAGAAAGAATTCTTACTGGGTGATAATGACCACTGTTGCTCAAAGCAAGATTCGTCCTCACACAATCTTCTCTCAAGAAGCAGTATATAAGTTCATAAAGAACTTTTGGAATGCTCATCGTCACCTCTGTTTTGACTCGAAAGGACTCCTGGACTCCAATGGCAGCAGTAGGAATATACTCTCTTATGTCTCTTAATTTTGAAGTAAGTTTTCAAATGAGGCACGAAGAGAGTATTTTCTCATGAGCGCATAGGTACAATAGTGCATCGACTCGAAAGCGCATACGTACAACAGCATATGCGCGCATACGCGTAGCCTTCTTAGTATTCGCACATGTATCCGCGCTAGCAACTCATGCACAAGCGTCATACGAAGTGCAAAGTGTTCCATCAAAGGATCACTTTGCGCCCTTCGCCCAAGTCCGAGTCGCTAAGCCCCTTTGGGGCTTAGCTCCTAAGAATTTTTTTGCAAAAAAGTGACAAAAAACATAAATGCTTTCTGTAGAAGCATAAAAAAAATTCGAGTCCATGTGCCTAAGGGACATATACCCAACTCTCAAAAGAATAGATCTGATCACTATGCGGCATGAAGCAGTAAACTTCCTATATGGCAAGAAACAACGAACATTATATGAGGCATGAAGTACATGCGGCATTCAAACCAAAGAAAAGTGATTCTTTGTCTATGCGGCAGAGGCGGTAACCCAGGAAGCATGCGACAAAGATAACATATTTAAAACTATGTGGCAAAGTTCTAGGCACATGCGTCATTTTGACACAGCATTACAAGATGGGCCCTTTCGTAATCTGTGCAGTCGACGGTTACGCAAAAGACGTCAGTGCTTACATCAGTTTTTGTCAGTATACAGTTGTGTAGTGCTATGTATGTCCATACGACAGAGCCTTCAGGCGGCGGTGTTCCCATACGAGAAGAATTTATGTGGCAACTGTTGGCAATGACAGTTATGAAGACTAAAAGGTAGCTATGCGCATTTAATGTATTAATGTCGCATACTTTACAATGATAGGTCGTATTAATTCGTGTTTTTGAATCATTTATATTGCATTCCACTTGTAAAGTCAATCGAGTTATGGGCATCCATTTAGATTCATATTATGTACCACATATATTGCAGAAGCTTATGCGACAAGCAAAATCCTATGCGACAGAATCAGAAATAGTGACTTTTCATATTTAGGCACATATAGCCATTATAGTATGAATGTCTATGAATAATTGGGATATGTGCTTTCTAAACCATCTAAAGCTAAGTATTTTTTAGGTTTGGCCGTCTTTCTCCTTCATCGAATCATCTGTCTGCCTCCGGACTGCTGCAAAATAGCATCTCGTCCCGCATCAGAAATAACCACCATCGCCATTACGATAGATAAAAAATTTAAAATTACATCAATCCTATGACTCCCGAAGGAGTTTACACATAATCTAGATTGAAAATAAATAAATAAATAAGCACAATCAACCCTCATGATTCATGTACAATAACAGCTACGACATACTGTGGGTTTAAATCACAGAAATAAAACATGCACACAGACCATAATAGTTGGATCTAAGATGCCTGCAAAACCAAGTTAGAACAGATCTACATCTACTGACTATTTTTTAATACAAGTTTTATTGGACAGATATGCAGATCCAATACCGTCTCTGTTACCAATTATGGAACTGGGGATCCCTAGGACTGTAGATTGGTGTGCATATCAATCGATAGAAGATTAACAAGTTTAATACGTGATCTAACCCTTCAAAGGCGAAAACTAAGGTCACGAATTATACCTGAAGTGACGAAAAGAAGAAGGTTTTAAGCAACCTTGATTAGTTAGCGACCTCGAGATCTTTTGCACGTATTCCTTCATCGGATTGGATGTCGTGTGGGCGACGATTTTCTAACCTTTTCTTATCCTTGGCCGACCCCCTTTCTCTCCTTCCTTGAAAAACAAATTTAGAGAAAGCTGCTTACTTTTTTTTATATATATATGACGTCCAAAGAATAGAGGATATATATAGGCTACGGTAGGGACCATGAGAAAAAATTAGGGTTAGGTCTCCTAAAGGATCTGGGTATCCTATGTTCAGTCCGAACACTAAACCTTGGCCAGTTAACAATAGCTCGGTCTACTAAAGAGCTATTGTTGTACTACCTTCCTAATCCCAAATTACGATTGTGGGCTCCTTCTTATTATATGCTTGTTTGTCTCCCTATGTTAAAATATCGAATGTCAGTCGATCAAATTAAGTTACTGACAATTATATTGATTAACATCTTTTATCCTTAAGTAGTTTCACTCAACTTTATTTGTCATATTGGATATAATCCACCTGTAGGGTTTACATGATAATCCTTATGAGTTCCTTAAGGAGACATCATCAACCCGATGTATCGGGACATGAATTTCTTTTATAATCAACAGTCCATCATACACACATTGTCATTACCCAATTCATAGAGGTTATTGACCCATAATAAATCATACTCTATTATGAGTCAAAGTAATGCACACTGCATATACATGTCTGTTATTATATCCGGATTAAGAGAATAAGCATCTATAATAACAGAGGTATTTATTCTCTTATTTAGTCAGTACAAAGAGAACAACCTCAAGTGGTCATGTTCAATACACACAAAGTGTACTAGTGTAAACCTATAGTCAAGATAGACTAATACCAGATTACACTACAATATTTCTAATAGTTTATCCAAGTCCATCTAGGCTGTGAACTAATTATATATTCCAAAGGGAACTGATAATATGATCTAATGTGTGATTCCACACACCATATTATCTACAATATAGAATATCAGACACTTGTATTAACATTATAATAAATACAACATGCAAACATTTGCCCATATGATTCTCATTTAAAAAATAAAAAAATGTAGTTAATACAAAGTGATACTTTTAGTATACAACCCTAACAATCTTCCAATTATACTCAAAGCATTACTTTTTAGTATATTATTATAAATCTTCCACTTATACTTAAAGCCATGCTGCTATGCATCTGACTCCCATTCCCTCAACGTGACTATCAAAAGCCTTAGCTTATAAGCTCTTTGTAAATGGATTATCTAGGTTGTCTGCTGATATTATCTCTATCACAGTAACTTCTTCTCTCTTTACAAAATTTTGTATCAGTTGGTACTTGCATTCAATATGTTTACCTGTCTTATGGGCTCGTAGTTCTTTCGAGTTTCTAACTGCACCACTATTATTACAATAAAGTGTAATAGTCTTAGGCAAACTAGGTACCACATCCAAGTCCAATAGACAGTTTCTGAGCCAAACTGCTTCTTTGGTTGCCTCAGAGGCTGCCACATACTCGACTTTCATGGGGAATCAATAATATATTTTTGTTTGATGCTCCTCCAAACTATGATTCCACCTCCTAAAGTAAACACATAACCTGAGGTAGATTTCCTGGCATCCCTATCTGACTGAAAATCTGAGTCTGTATACCCCAAGGACACTAAATTATCTCCATGATAAACTAGCATATAATCTTTAGTCCTTTTTAGGTACTTTAAAATATGCTTTACCGTAGTCCAGTGATCTTGTCTTGGGTTAGACTGATATCTACTAACTATGCCAACGGCAAAGTAGATGTCTGGTCTCGTACATAGCATTACATACATTAAGCTTCCTACTGCCGAAGCATAAGGAACCTCTTTCATGTCCTCTATCTCTTTAGTTGTCCTCAGACACTGCTTCTTAGATAGAGCAATTCCATGCCTAAATTTGTATACTAAAACGAGTTAGTATAGTATCGATATAAGTAGCTTGGGATAAGTCTAACATTATTTTTTTGCGATCTCATAGAACTTTGATCCCATGGATGTGATCTACTTCTCCTAAGTCCTTCATATCAAACTGCTTGGATAGCAATACCCTTACATTAGATAACACCTTTACACTGTTTCCAATGAGCAAGATATCATCCACGTAAAGTACTAGGAATACCACTATATTTTTGTCATACTTTTTGTATACACATGCTTCATCCGGACATTGATCAAATCCATATGATTTTATTACTTTATCAAAACGGATATTCCAAGATGTAGAAGCTTGCTTAAGTCCATAAATGGACTTCTTGAGCTTACAAACATGATCCCCTTTGCCCTTTTCAATGAACCTATCTGGTTGCTTCATATAGATGTTATCCTCAAGACTTCCATTAAGGAAAGCTGTCTTGACATCCATTTGCCAAATCTCATATTCGAGATGAGCTGCAATAGATAAAAGAATTCAGATAGACTTACGCATGGCTACTGGCAAAAATATTTTCTCATAATCAATACCTTCTTTCTGAGTAAAATCTTTCGCAATAAGCCGATCTTTAAAGGTTTCAACCTTACCGTCTGATACTATTTTTCTCTTGTAAACCCACCTACATCTAATGGCATTTACACCAATGGGTGATTTTACAAGCTCCCAGACTTCATTAGAATCCATATATTCTATTTTAGATATCATTATTTTTTGCCAAGATTCTGTATCTTTATCTTGGAGTGCTTTATTATAGGTGCTGGAATCAGAATCTTATTCCTTAGAGACGAAGTTTGATGACTCTCCCAAAAACATGAATCTGTCAGGTTGTACAATAACCCTCCCACTGCGATGAGGCACTATAGGTTATGGTGTAACATTTGTGACATGTTGTGCAGTTACTTATGGTTTCTCCTATTGTACTGTTGGTACTGAAGTATTTGGTGTCTCATCTCCTAGTTCTTCTAGAATAACTCTACTCATGGGTTTATGGTTCATCACATAGTCTTCCTCTAAGAATCGGACATTAGTGCTAACAATGACCTTCTGATCCTTAGGACTATAAAATAAACCTCCTTTTGTTCCTCTTGGATAGCCTAAAACAAGCGTGCTTCTATATAAGATTTTAACTTATCTGCTTTCCCATTCAACACATTTGCTCTACTATCCCAAATCCGAACATGTTTCAGACTAGGCTAATGCCTGGTACACTGCACTATGGGAGTAATAGGTACTGACTTAGAAGGTACCAAGTTCAAAATATAAGGTGCAGTCTCTAAGGCATATCCCCAAAACGAATATGTTAAATCCGAATAACTCATCATTGATCTAACCATCTCCATAAGAGTCATATTCCTTCTTTCTGCTACACCATTCTGTTTTGGTGTTTTAGGTGCAGTCAATTGGGATGTAATCCCAGCTTATGATAAATAGTCCCTAAACTCTCCAAAAAGGTACTCGTCAACACGATCTGAACGTAATGACTTGATATATTTTCTATGACGTTTGTCCTTTCAGTCTTACACTCTTTGAATTTCTCAAAGCACTCAGACTTATGGCACATTAAATAAATGTTCCATACCTTGAATAATCGTCAATAAATATGAAAAAATATTCAAAGCCACTTCTATCTTGGACAATCATGGGCCCACAAAAATTAGAATGAACCAATTCTGACACATCTTTGGCCCTATACCCCTTTGTCGTGAAAAACCTTTTGGTTATGTTACCTTCCAAGAAAGGATTCACAAACTGGAAGTACCTCTACTTCCAATGAACTCAAAGGTCTATCTTTAACCAGTCTTTGAATCATTCTTAGATTAATATGTCCTAACCGTAAGTGCCAAAGATATGTTTGGTTCATACAAGAAGGTTCTTTTCTCTTATTTAAGTTAGAAAACGTGTTATTCATTTCTATAAGTTGGATTATGGATGAAATAGGATTAATGACATACAAATTATCAACTAATGCACCAGAACAGATAAAATGCTTATTTTTTCTAATAACAATATTGTCATTAAAATAAAATGAATATCTATCCTTAACTAGCATAGAAATAGACTTCTAAGTGAATGTGGATAAAGACAATTTCTCAATGTCAAAGACTTATTTCTAGAAAAAGATAAAATAATATCTCCTACTGCAACGGCTGCTACTTTTGTAACGTCGCCCATGAACAAGCATATCTCTCCATCACTAAGCCGCCTGGTTTCCTGGAACACCTGCAATAAATTACAAACACGATTAGTATCTCATGTATCTACACCCCAGGTGCCGGTAGATAACACCACTAAACATATTTTAACTATTAGTAAATAAAATATACCTTCATTATTCTCTTGTTTGAGAAATGGACAGTCACTCTTCCAATGTCCTGACCCTATGCATTTGAAACACTTGCCTTTCGACTTTTTCACAATGCCTTGAGGTCCCATGCCCTTCTTTTCTGAATTTGCTTATTTCTGAATGTTATTCTTCTTCTTACGGCCTTTCGGTTTAGAAGTAGAAGCCTTTTCAGTAACATAAATATGACCATTTAGCCTCATGAGAGCCTCAGCATCCTGCAGTTCTTTCACAAGTTCTGCCAAACTGTATAACCTTGTGTTCATGTTGTAGTTAAAGCAAAATGTGTCAAAACTTTTAGGTAGAGTCCCGAGAATAATATCGACCTGGGTTCCCCCATCGATTTTAGCTCCAAGGATCTCCATCTCATTCAGATGACCCATCATCTTGAGAACATGATCCCTTACTGGTGTCCCTTCAGCCATGGTCGTATTCATCAAACTCTTGATAGCAAACTGCCTAATTGCCCTACTCTGATGTCCGAAGAGTTCCTTGAGGTTGTACATCAGGTCATTAGCTGTGGTTTTGGCCTGATGCTGATGTTGAAGTACATTTGACATAGATGCCATAATATAATACCGCACCATCTTATCTAGCTTGATCCACTTCTTATAAGCCTCTTTGACCTCTTTATCAAATTAGCATCTGGCTTAGGAGGACACTCCTTACGGAGTATATATTTGTACTCTTCAGCAGTTAAGACAATATCCAAGTTGCGTTTTCAGTCAATATAATTAGGGCTAGTAAGTTTGTTTTCTTTAAGAATCACTATAAGTTGATTGAATAAACCCATTTTTAAAATCCTAAGAATAACATAAATAATAATTATATAGGGCAAAAAAATTTGAACTAAAAATATATTGATTCCCTCAAAATAATAATAAAAAGTTCACCAACACCTTAAACACCATGAATTTAATATGCCACGATAGTGTGGACGTGTACTAATTTTGTATTTGTCCAAGGAGGTTTTTAATTAATTTTACTACCATGTCAACCTAACTTTATGACAAATAAAATTAATTTGTTATTCTTTGCTTTGATCTACAAATAATAGTAGCGACTCGGATGGGGAGGATACCATTATTTGTATCTAAGTGTACATCATTACTTAGTACTAAGTCCATTACTTCATAATGTATTTCTTCAGATGGAGAAGTAAACATACACTAGGTAATTTTCTATAATTATCCCAAAATAAGTCTATACTGGTGATACATAATTATACTCATCCGATATGGAGGAAGGTACGAAAGCCAACACGCAAGTATAATTATATCACCTACAAACCAGTATTAGAGACCATGTAATTTATACAAAATAAATTCCCTCTCCCACTTAGTTATTTAATAATGAGGGTTTTTCTACTAGTTGACGTATGTCCATGTTGTCCATTATTATTGCGGACTTAGTTTATAGAAAATATCCACCGAATAATAAAAATGCATAACAGAATAAGCAGATATAGCAATAAAAATATAACTATCCAACTATTATGGCCATATATCATGCTTCTTCCTCAACTGCTGAATCCAGAATCTTGCTCTGTACAGAGTTATTCGGGGTTCGACCTGCCCGGTCAGGTCACGGGGTTCGGGGCAGCGCCATGATTTTTTATTTTTTTAAGGTTTGGCCTTCTTTTTCCTCATCGAAAATCATCTGTCTACCTTCGGACAGCTATAAAAAAGCATCTTGTCCTGCATCAGAAACAGCCACCATCACCATCATGATAGATCAAAAATTTAAAATTATATCAATTCTATGACTCCCTAAGGAGTTTACACATAATCTAGATTGAAGAAAATTAAATAAATAAGCACGATCAACCCTCGTGATTTTAATTACATCCCTGGACAACAAAAGTTGTAACATACCATGGGTTTAAATCACAGAAAAAAACATGCACACAGACCATAGCAGTTGGATCTAAGATGCCTGCAAAACTAAGTTAAAATAGATCTACATCTACCGATAATTTTTTAATACGAGTTTTATTGGACAACATGGATTTATCAATCGATACGCAGATCCAATACTGGCTCTGATACTAATTGATGGAACTAGAGATCCCCAAGACCGTAAATTGGTGTGCATATCGGTCAATAGAAGATTAACAAGTTTAATACGTAATCTAACTCTTCAAAGGCGGAAACTAGGGTTCACGAATTATACCTGAAGTAACAAAAATAAGATGAAGGTTTTCAGCAACCTTGATTAGTTAGTGTCACGCCCCGGTCCCGCAGGGCCGTTCGTCCTCGCTTTGGTCCCTACGAAATCGATTGTCCTCGCACAGGCGTGATGCTGTGCAAGCCTAAAATGCGCTTGCACAAGGCCAAAACTTTGAACAAGGGCAAGTAAGCTATTCAATACTGAAGCAGCGGCACACATATTGCAGAAAAGTAAAGAACACAATGGCATATAAAAATAGGCTCTTTATTGATAATCGAAAGTGTTACAAGCGGCGCAAGGCCGAGGTTACAGATTGCTCAAGCACTCTTTCTCTCGATTACAATAACACCGTTCCATACATTATGTCCCTCTATATAAAACTAGCTCAAACTCGATACGGCTTAAGGCATCAACTCCAGATTTTTGGCTCCTTGGGATGAGGCACGGCTATCGCTTCCTCGGACGAACAAGCACCTGAGAACAAACAAACTGTTGGTGGGTCAGCACTTTTATAAGTACTGGTGAGTATAAATAACTGAACAGAAGCTACACCACCTGAAACCCACACTAAGTAAGCATGTGGCAAAATATTACATTACTAGTGATCTTGCTACTTTTACCTAAGTTCATTCCATGCAACTCAGGACTATAGTCAGATTACATCTTTTAAAAATATAACTTTAAAATAGTTTTGCATAATCAAACAATAAGCATACGATCCAGGCAGCGTTCTATCGTGCAGTGCGCAGCATGTATTGTGCATCAAAATCTAACTCTTTGGGGCAAAGTTCTATAGTGGACTGATCATCTCAAAGCAAAACAAGCATTTAGTGGACTATCATATTCAAGCACACAAGCAGAACTATCTATATGATTTCGGTCTCCGAGAAACTCAGGATCGGTATCGGTAATCCAGCTAACCAATAACTCATATTCTGATGCTATTAGCAGCTGTGACCAAGGTTCCGCTCTGCACTAATAGTCATTGTCCGACCTATGCGAATGCCTGAAGCACTATCAAATAACTCTACGATGCAGATAAAATGAATGAGCAAGCTATATGTATACACTCTTATGTATCTTACCACATTGCCGAACGGTTATCCCTGCAGCAGACACACAAGTTAGCCATAATTTGCATATTCATAACTTATTATCAATCTAGGCATCAAGTGTTAGGTATGCAAGAAGGCTAGCCTAGCATGCGCCCTAACTTATATGATGGTCCATAGATAGCCCAATGATTAGCAGCGGTTGCCCAAGGTTCAGCTCTTTACTAACACGCATGGGTGTCGGCAGCTGTGACTCATGGTTTAGCTCTTCAACAACACACCCGAGTACTAGCAGTTGTGATATCATGGGTTCCGCACAACACTAATAGACAGATACCGCCTCACTAGACCCTTGCGAGCCATACCCTCAGGGCGATCCAAAAATCTCTTCCGGACCGAGCGGTTCCCAGTGCCCCAAGAACCGTTCGAAAGACAAGACCTTGTGCATAAGTTAGTCCGAGACCGATGCAATGACATGAACATATTATGCAAGTAAAATAATGATCAAGCAAAATATATACGGTCTAGTAAAACATATCTTGTCAAACAAAGCACATCTCTTACATATCTAATAGCACACCCCACTAGACCCTTGCAGGCCGTATCCTTAGGGCATACTATTAGTCACTGCACTCACACATTTCCACTTATAGCAGTTCGATATAGCAAACAGACAAGCAAAACATATAAAGGCAAGCACGATTTCGATTTTATATCTAGCATGTAATGTCTATCTCTTTCTTAGCATATTCAAAGGGACATATTCGAGCAATTCATTTATTTATCTTCTGAGCATGGCGAAGGTTCGTTTGATAGCTTTATCGGTGTAACTAAGCATGCAACATTTCTTATACCTTCTTATACAAAGCAATGGTTCTATCTTATTTTAGACAAGCATTCCCAGTTCTCTAGTTAGGCAAGCAAGCAGACAAATTTATTTCAATGACAAGCTATGTGAGTTCTCTTATTAGCATATTGAGTCGGTTCTATCATTCTTCTTATGAAATAATCTTCTTAAGCAACAAGCATTCAAAAACTCAGATTCATTATTAAGTCGTGCAAGAATCAGAGAATACAGTTCTGCCCACGCACATTGATCAATCGGTCGGGAACTCTCCGAGAAGACTTCCGTTCAAGCAAGCAAGGCGATATCACTTGTACATAGTGCCTATACGGAGCGGGGCACTACAGTTAGCGACCCCAAGATCTTCTGCACGTATTCTTTTATCGGATTGGATGTCGTGTGGGTGACGATCTTCCAACATTTTCTTCTTCTTGGCCGACCCTCTTTCTCTCATTCCTTGAAAAATTAATTTAGAGAAAGCTGCTTACTTTTTATATATATATATATGACAGCAAGAGAATAGAGAATATATATAGGCTACGGTAGGGACCATAAGAAGAAATTAGGGTTAGGTCTCCTAACGGATATAGGTATTCCATGTTCAGCCCGAACGCACAAATCTGGCTCGTTAACAATACCTTATTAATTCTAAATTATGATTATGGGCTCGTTCTTATTATATGCTTGCTTGTCTTCCCATGTTAAGATATTGAATGTCCGTCGATCAAATTAAGTTACTAACAATTATTTTAATCGACATATTTTATCCTTAAGTAGTACCACTCAACTTTATTTGTCATGTCAGGTATAATCCGCCTACAGGGTTTATATGACAATCCTTATGAGTTCCTTAAGGGGACATCATCAATTCGATGTATCGGGACATGGATTCCTTTTATAATCAATAGTCCATCTTAAACAATGTCATTACTTAATTTATAGAGGTTATTGACCCATAATGAATCTAACTCTTTTATGAGTCAAAGTAATGCACACTATATATATGTCTTATTATATCCAGATTAAGACCATAAGCATCCATAATAACAAAGGTGTTTGTTCTCTTATATAGTCAGTACAAAGAGAACAACCTCAAGTGGTCTTGTTTAATACACACAAAGTATACTAGTGTAAATCTATAGTCAAGATAGACTAATACCTGATTACACCACAACCTTTCCAATGCTTTATCCAAGTCCATCTAGGTTGTGAACTATTTTTATATTCCACAGGAAACTGATAATATGATCTTTTGTGTGATACCACACACCATATTATCTACAATATAAAATATCAGACACTTGCATTAATATTATAAGAAATACAATATGCAAATATTTGCCCATATATTTCTCATTTAAAATGAAGGAAATAAAGTTAATACAAAGTGATGCTTTTAGTATATAACCCTACAGGATTCTTATTGTATAATTCTTTGTTAATTTGCAATAAAGTTCAAATACTTTTTGTAATGGAAACAATAATAGCGACTGTGTTGTGGTCTTCTCCACCGATGAGAAGGTCGTGACGTAATCCAACATTGGAATGACTCAAAAGATGTTTGTCGTATAATTTGATCAACAAGCCTACGAATAAATGCTCTCGGGAGATAGCTCGACTCCCTCACTGTGAACTACGAAGCCAAAGAAGTCTTGGAAGACTTGGCTCCTTAAAATTGTGTCGTGTACTCTACCAGCATAGCAAAAGACATGGTCACGGGGGGGGGGGGGTATTGTCAGCCGTAGTATCAAAAGACAAGGAGCTTCAAAAATTTGTTCCTTCGGCTGCACATAGCTAAGGAAAGGTGCATGCGTCGAGGTGGTATGCGTGTACCCTTCAAGAAAAGCTCGAATGTGCAAGAAAATTTAGCAAAAGTTTAGAGGTTATGGGAAGAGCAATTTAGGGCTATACGAGCCTACCAACTCCATAATTGCATTTTATGTGCAAGAAAAAGAATCAGAGTGCTCAACACTCGAGTCTTGACAGAGAAAAATTTGACGATGCCAAGGACTTGGGAGCTATGTCCTCTAATCGATCAATGCACACCCGACGTAATGTGCTAAAAAAGACTAGGGGAAGAATAATACTGATTCCCATCTTATACCACTGAAGGGTTCGATGCCTCCATGCACCAATGATCACAAAGCTGGACCAAGCTCTCTAAAGCATCAGTATATGCGGCAAGAGAAAATTTTGGTGTTCAGTAGACTCTCTCATTAACAGAAGTCTATGCGGCAAGGTTCTCGAATAGGCACTGAACTGGAATCTCTGTACTATGTGACACAGAGTGCCAAGTCATCAAAGTCCAAGCCAGCTCGGGCCATGCATGATCAAAATGCTGCTCAAGTTGGATATGCGCCATTCTAAAAGTCTTTCATAAAGGACCTATGCGGCAGGCTTAGCCATACGCATGAAGTAGGTCAGAAAGTACCGACCTTCACAAAAAAAACCATGCCAGGACTCAGTCCATATGCATACAAAGGGTTTAAAAGTAAAGTTTCTCTCTTCAGACTTGCGTGACGTGTTGTGTCACAAACGCAAGGCAAGGGAGATTACTGCTACATATGAAATATCTCCTCCAGGGCATCAGTGTTCTAGCATAATCATTAATTGTTGCTGTTCCAAGTTAGCAGAAATTCCAACCAGGCAGTCCGTGTTTCAATGACTACATCATTCTCCATTAACCCGACAGCATCTCAGGATACAAATGTGAAACAAAGATGAAAGCGAAGACTAGTTTCCCTTTGCCTCATGCTACTCATCTTGGAGGTCTCATTCCGATAAATCCACTCAATAGAAGAAATCCTCGAAAGGAGGCTCGTCTAATCCTCCTGCTCCGGTTAGTGCACCAAGGAGCCAATCAAGGGTTCCAATACCAATTCTACCACCATAAAGAACAAGGACACCCTCGAATCATCAAGTCTTTAATTCTTTTTTTATGAGAAGAAGTCATCCCGTCAATTTATGAATAATTTTGAATCTCAGACGGTGCATTTACCACGAGATGATGCACTACTTACTAAGCTATTTGTCAGATCCCTAACTGATGTAGCTTATGAGTGATTTTTTATTCTTCTCGACAACTACATCAAATTATTTAATGGTTTGTGAGCATTTTTTCTCTCTCAGTTCTATCAAAGTGGAAGAGATATGACTATGTCGACTCTTATCTCCGCACCTCAAAGGGAGAAGGAATCTACACGAGATTACATAGAACAATTCAGATAGTTGGCCTTATAGCTACCTCCTGGTATCTCAGAGCTTGTCCTTATAGACACTTGCAAGAATAAGCTACTGCTAGAAGTGAAGTTCTGCATGGGCACTGCACAGTACGATCAAGGGACGACATTTATCATAAATACCGATGATGCTAAGAAGAATGCAGGCAACATCCCGCTGCTTGGGATCAAGGTGCCTAATTTTGCTTATAGGGGCAAGCATCCTTTGAACAACAACAACAATCATAATGGTAAAGGGAAGGAGGCCATTGCTGTAAAAATATCCAAAGTTGCTTCACCATCCAAGCAGAAGCCTTCGGAAGAGTCTAAGCCGAAGGAGACATTCACCTTCAATGATGAAGACGTCATCGATATTTTTGATGTATTGATGAAGAACAACAAGCTCAAATTGCCAGATATCAGGTGTCCTGAGAAGGCAGATAAAGTCAATGATCCCAAGTACTATTTGTTTTATCGATACATATATCATGCTACAAAGATTTGGTACGTATTGAAGAGATGCATGCAACAACTGGTCAATGCTAAGACGATCACCCTGCACTCTGATGATAAGACAGTTACTGCCAATATGGTATCACTCTAATTCTATGACTTCCCATTGATAGAAGTCCAAGATGGCATCGTCCCAATTCTAAGGCGATACTGGAGATCGTTACACCAGCCCAAAATTAATCAGAAGGGTTGGTATTGCTCACTATACCACATGGTAAAATTATGTGGGTTTATTCGGACCTTCTTCCAGACATGGAAAACAAAAATAATTCCCAGAGGAAGTAGATGAATGAAAGAAACAAGGCTAAGAAGATCTGTGGTGCGAAGAACCACAGAACATGTCACATGGTTCTTTTAGTCGTCGCCGACAAAGCCTTATCTGACAAAATTTGGTCTGGTAAGTCCTACTTACATACCTAAGACCCGGTTCAAGAGGACGGTAGCTTCAACCTCTATACCTACTGCTATGGTAGTACCCGAAGCAAGTTCGTCCAAGCCTACAACGACGAACAAATTAAAACAGAATAAGACTCACTTCGACAAGTCACTGAAGAAGAACTCTTCACTAGGGTTGGATAAACCCTACAACTTTGACATACTAGTACAGCTTGCCAATACACCTGCGAGGTTATTGATTTTCGAGCTGTTTTGTCTCTCAAAATAGACCCGAGATGCTTTAAGCGAGGCATTTCAATATGTCGACTCCTATTTGACACAGATTACGGAGCCAGCCAAAGATCTTACTATATTTCCCACTGCCATAGTGTAGTGGAGAGGATACCAAACATTACCTTCTCTTAGTAGGATATGTTATTGAAGAATAACTACCATGACAGACCGTTATACTATACTGGGTATATTTGCACTATAAAGGTGGATCGTATGTATATTGATCCAGGCTCATCATTCAGCATAATTATGAGGAATTTGCTTCAGATTATATAAATTCCTATGCACTGGTTTTCTATAATCAACACAACCATATGTGGCTTCAACGTTGGAAGAAGCTATCATTTGGGAAAGATTCGTATGAAATATGAGATAGACGATATGAGAACCAAAGTCACTTGCTACATTATCGACATAGATTTATCCTTCAATGTCTTGCTGGGACATCCTAGATACATGAGCACATGATTGTACCATCAAATCTCCATCAGTGACTCAGGTATGTTGATAGTGAGGGGGTTGTTCAGACTAAGTTTGCTGATGTTGACCTATTCAAGGGCGTAGAGGCTTATTACTCGAATTCAGTGTTATACAAACAAATACATCGAGAAGAGGAAGCCAATGATGCTAATGATGAAGCTGAGACAAGTTCAGCTACAGAAGGACCTCAAAAGATCTGTGTAAAGGGCGACACTCATATTACACTTGTGGTAGACATCCGAAAGAAAACTAATCGCAACGCCTCAGAGCCTCTGGTGATTAATCTTCGAAGGACATCCCACGGACGAAAAAGTGAGCCCCTATTAAAAATTAACCTCTCTTCTATAAGGGGTTCAGAACCCTTGGTAGTCAACCTAAGTCGCTCCAAGACTCCATCACTAACTTAACCCTATTAAAAAATAATCTGCGGCTGAGGTCAAAGAGGAAGACATGCTTGAAGAATATATAAGCGTACAACCTAATATAGCCTCCCTTGATGATGTTATTCCTAAGGAGGAGATATTGTACTTCATAAATGAAGGACTTCCTTTGAACTACTCTGATGTCCAATGTCTAAGTACTAAATACTCTTAAAAGTATGGCTTAGGAGTACATCTTTGTCTGCCAGTGACAACAGTTCACACAAAGACCAACATCTTCCCATATGATGGTTTGGTCTTTAAAGTTCCAACAAAGAGGAAAGAAGACAAACCTATCATCTTTGGTAGGGTCAAAGGACGAAAAGATTTTCTCATCGATGATCCTAAACCTGGCAATATTAAAATACAACTTTATCGATACAGTCCACAAAGCAAGGACCTCATCCAGAAGATGTGTTATAACTTAAAAAGTAACCAAGGCCTTAACTATGGCAATAGGCGACGTCCACCATTATGTCACTTTGCACTAAAAGGCAAGCCTGGAACATATTTGCAACGAACCCATCTTAGTTTAGGTTATGTCACTCTTGAAACGATGCTTGAATGATGAGAAGTTGAAGTCAAGACACATTTTTACTCTTTTGAGTCTTCTATTTGGGACTCCAATTCTAGCATCGAAGAAGTATTCAAGAAAATATTATCTATCAACATGGTGTCAGTAGACCAAGTTGAGGAATATGATCTATCACTCAAGCTATTTGAGGTAGAATGTTGGGTTCAAAAGTTAGAGTCACGGTGGGAGCTACGTTTCAAGTAACGTGGACCACCTACTGAAGACGACATTGTTCGAGTAGACTTGGGAGATGAGTCATCCTCCAAGCCAATCTCATCAGCAAAAGTCTATCTGAAGTGGATCGAGAATCCATTATACAACTTATAAGAGAATACATCGATATTTTTGCATAAAGTTATGTAGACATGACGGGACTGGATCCCGAAATAGCAATGCACCGACGTAATATATTTGCAAATGCTAAGCCAGTGAAGCAATAGCCGCATCAATTTTGTCCAGATGTTATGGAAGCAAACGATGTAGAAGTCAATAAGCTGATAGTAAGCAGCTTTATTTGTGAAGAATAATATCCCGATTTGGTGGCTAACATTATTCTAGTCATAAAGTAGAATGAGAAGATCCGAGTCTGTATAGACTACCGCAATCTGAATGCAGCTTGTCTAAAAGATAAGTTCCCTCTTCTAGTCACTGATGTAATGATTGATAACACTTATGGCATTGAAGGAATATCTGTTATGGACCGATTCTCGGGCTACAATCAGATCAAGATATTTTTAGATGATGAGAAGCACACATCATTCTGAACACAATTAGGGGAATAATGTTATAAGGTGATGCCAATCAGTCTGAAAAATGCAGGTGTGACATACCAACAAGCTATTAGCATAATTTTTTGTAAATATTTACGAAAAATGGTGGAGTGCTATGTTGACGATATAGAAGTCAAAATTTATCTCAAGGGCAATCACCTCCAAGACTTGAGAACGATTTTCAAAATGATGCGCGCATATAAACTTAAGATGAATCCAACCAAGTCCTTTTTGAGAGTCTTCAACGACAAGTTCCTCGGATTTATTATAACTTTGAGGTGTATTCATTTACACCCTGAGAAAATAAAGGCTATCCTTGACATGCGTCCCCCGAAGAACCTTAAAGAACTTCATGGACTTCAAGGAAGACTGGCCTTACATCAGAAGATTCATATCCAATATCTCTGGACGATGCCAACCGTTCACTCTGTTGATGAAGAAAGGAGTCTCTTTCATCTGGATTGAAGAATGCTAGCGTACATTTGATGACATCAAGAAATATCTCACAAATCCCTAAATATTAGTGGCTCAAGTTGTGGGAAAATATTTCTTACTATACGTCCGTGCAATAGATCATTCCCTTGGTGCATTGTTAGCACAGAAGAATGATGAGGGTCACAAATAAGCCATTTACTACCTCAGTCGAATGATGGTTGGTGCCGAACACAGGTATAATCCTGTAGAGAAAGAGTGCGTGGCTCTGATATTTGCTATTCAGAAGATGTGCCACTATGTGACGGGACAAACAATCCATATTATATCTCAGGTTAATCCCCTTAGAGTGCTCATGACTAAACCAGGAGTATTGAACTCTCGCCTGGCTACATAGGCAATGTGGCTTTCACCATAAGATATTGTGTTAGTTCCATAAAAAGCAGTCAAGGGCTAAGCATTGGCCTATTTTTGGCAGCTTATCCAGTGCCAAAAATATCAAAACTTTATGACGATATTCCAGACGAAGTGTTGTAGTCAAACACAACATCCGAATAGTCGATTTAGCGAATGTTCTTTGATAGTGCTTCAAGAATAGGACCCGAATGCAACACCGTGGCAGGAGTGGGGATACTATTTGTTTCCCCTAATAATCTTGTCATCTACCGTTCTTATTCCCTCATGGAACCGTGTTCCAACAATGTAGCAGAATATAACGCTTTAATGATCGAACTCCAATTAGCTAAGCAGTTGGGGGTAAACTATTTCGAAGCTTACTGTGAATCTAAGCTGATAGTCAGCCAAATTCGTGGGGAATACGTGGTTCACCATGAAGATCTCATATTGTACTACAGGGCTACAATTAATATAGCCTCAACTTTCTCAGGATTCTTTTTTGAGAACGTGCCTCAATTGTAGAATATTGAAGCAGATGCTCTTGTTGAGCTAACGGCTTTCTTAACCATTTCGATCAAGACTCAACAATCGGTCACAGTGATTGGTTGAGAGCTATTTTGTGCCATGAATAACCTATATATCTGTCAAAGCTATGTTGCAAAAGAAAACATTGATGTCAAAGACTAGAGATTCTCTTTCATAGACTATGTTGTCTATGGAATTCTTCCAGATGATCCGAAGGAGGCCACTTCTATCAAGAGATACTCCCTCGAATTCTATTATGATACAACTACTAAAATATTATATCTTCATTCTAATGATGGGCTTTTACTATGATGTATCAGACGTAGAAGCAAAATAAGCACTTTGTGAAGCTCACGATGGTAGTTGTGGTGCATACCAATTGGATCCTAAGTTGCAGGATCATCTTCGATGTATGGGTTATTATTGGCCCACTATGGTAGCTGATGCCATAAATTATGCAAGGAAGTGTAGGGCATGTCAGATTTATGCCGACTTCATCCGTCAACCTTCAGAATTCTTACATCCAATGGCCGTGTCATGGCTATTCGAAGGATGGGGCATGGATTCCATTGGTCCAACTAGCCCATAATCGTCTAGAGGTTATCGGTTCATCCTGCCTATAACCGACTACTTCTCTAAATGGACAGAAGCTATACCTCTTATCGAAGTGAAGACATCGAACGTGATCAATTTTTTTAAACATCACATCATCTACTGCTTTGGTCTTCCTCATAGGATCATCCACGATAATGGTCCATAATTTGCGAGTCACGCATTCTATCAGTTTTGTGATAAAAACCAAATCCAGAACATAGCTTCAGCATCATATAAACTAGCAACAAATTAATTAAAATATGCATTCAATAAGACAATTATTAAGTTATTCAAAATTTTTATTTTATCTAATAAATGCTACTACAATGAGAAACTTAAGGAATCTCTTTGGGCCTACCGCACATCAGTCCGAACTTTGATTGGCAGCACACCATTCAATCTAGTTTATGGGAGTAAAGCAGTTCTTCTCCTGGAAATCCAGACTCCCTCACTCCGAATATAGCTCTCTCTAATGAGTTAACACTCGAAGATAGCCATTGTGGTTAAAAAATTTATAGTTACTTGATAAAAAAATGTCCGCTACCTCAACAACATATTGATCTATACCAGGCACGCATTTGTAAAGACTTCAATAGAAAGGTAAAAGAAAGAGTCTTTCAAGTCGGTGACCTTGTCTTAGTAGTGAGAAGACCAATGGTCATGATGCACAAGTCCAAGGATAAATTCTAGCCTAAATTAGAGAGCCCCTTTGTAGTGGAGTCAGTATATTCCAATGATGTGTACAGGCTCGCAAAGCCTAATAGAGATTTGCTGATCATACCGATCAATGAAAAGTTTCTGAAGTAATACTATGACTAAACCATAGTTGGACCCTTATCTTCCTGTCCCCAGTAGATTGTTTCAAATATACAGTGTTTATATTTCTTTATTTTATCCTCAACAGTGTAAATGTGCATTGAAATATTTATTCCTCGTAAAATGTTTAGCTATAATCTGTATCTAAGAGTCTTGAATACATTATGGATAATATATCCACTTAAAAATAACCTTTCACAGTGTAGTGACTGGTTCATGTTGTGATATGGGGAGACGTTCCCTCAGATTTCTTATCCTTCTTGGCGAACTTTTGACAGATGATATGGTAACACAACAATTCTTTGTATACAGCCATAAACTCAGGATTCTTCTTTCTTAGCACTCTGAACTCGTCACAGGGGGTTTATTCTACGTATGGTTCCTCACCCCAAGAAACTTTTAAACTTCATACATCTCGGGCAAAGCGAGTCCTATCTTGCCGCCAGCTGTAAAAACAGTTTCAGTGCGACAATTATACATTTCAACCAGGGCAATGAAAAAGGAGTGTTCATCTCTAATCCATAGCATGTGCCTCTCACGGCATAGTACAAACATGCCTCTTTGAAGTTCTTTTCATACTTCTTCGACATCCATATAGTCAGACGACTCCATGAGCTATTATAGTGGGTCCAGTTGGTCAGACGCAGGTTCCCAGTTGGAAATGGCCCCTTCTTTTGAAGTTGATTAATGAAGGTGTCTACCCATAAGGACGAAGATTCGACCACAAGTCACTTTCATTAACACTTGGCATTAGCCCTCGCAGAGAGTAAGAAGGTGATTCTTTGATACCATAGAAGATTTCCTTCTTATTTTTACCTGTCCCAGGCTGGATACTACCAACCAAAGATTCTGCATGTTCCGGGGTCAAATTCTAATTCATTCTCCTTGGAGACATCACTAGTTTGAAAGTCGATAAAGGTAAATAATGCTCCATCACAGGCATGCACATTTTTCCTGTGCAAGATATGAAAAACCAATCTTCTTTATCTTCATTACCTCAGGAGCTGGGATAGTTAAAATATCTCCAAAAAAAAATTGGCTTCTTGAAGGAATAGTTTGCTCTAGCAAGAAAGGAATAGTTTGCTCTAGCAAGAATCTTTTTGGAGTTTATCTAAAACAGTAGAAAGAACTCATTTTGATCACCTCTCATCTTCTACCTTTTAGCTGGGTGACCACTATCAATTTGGGCCTTGATAGTAGCCACTATGTCATCAAAGTTGATATCTAGTATTGCCTCAGCAGGCCCAAGAAGTATCTCACCAGAGGGGGCTACAACCAAGGACACAAAAAATAAGAAATGAAGGCGTTAAAAGTGATTTTGAACAAACAATTCTTAAAAAAAATGAAGTCCTATATGAATAACAAGACATACGCATAGACAAACAAGGTCATGCGCATGGCCTAGTTATTCTAGAAATTTTATAAGTCATGGACCACTTGCCTATGTGCCGAGCATCTCAGCCAGAGAGACAAGTGTTTGAGACCTATGCGTATATCGACTATTAACATATGTACATGAGTGACATAGTAGCATAAGCTTTCCAGCGCATGTTCAAGATGCAGTATCACATAAGACAGCCACATCCATACACATAGCAAAAAGTGTTTGCCATAAGTGCATATTCATGCTGAAGCTTTGTAACAACGATTATACGCGTCAAGTAAAAGAGTTTGGTCTGCGCATATATTAGATGATTTCTCATCCATGCGGCATAATGGTTTGAGTATTTGATCTGCACATGTACTAGATAATTTCTCATCCATGTGGCCAATCGTGCAAATGTGTCTCTGTGTTCAAAAAGCATATACACTTTAAGGGTTGTCTTCTCCAAAGAAGGAAACCCAACCCCCGATCGGTGGATAAACGTCAGCATGGAACTTCGGTGTGTTGTCCTGAGACACGACGACTATTCCTTTGTCCTTATCAGCCTTCTTCATGACAAAGGAGAAGGATCCTTTGGGTGCCATGGAGAAAAGAGTAGGAGATTAGGGTGCAAGAATAGTTTGAGAGAGAGGAACAGTGAAAGCAAGTAAAGTTTTCTCTCTCCTACCATAGCTCTAATTATAGGAATAGTCTATTCGTCTTCAGCGGCCGCATAAACCATTAATGATGATGAATCACATGCAATCGTTGCCTCATTTTTTGTGTTATGCAAAAATTAAGCGGCAAAATGGACACCTTGAATCTCACACTCATGCGATAACGACGCTTCAGAATTTTAAAAGATTTTGGTGGTTCAAATATCCAGAAGGATTTATTTAATTGTACAGAGATCAAGAAATATTTGACAGCATAGCAACAGAAGTCCATACACCTATATGTCATACGACACACAACCAAAGTTGGCAGTATATGGCAAAGGCTTATGCGCCAAATAAATTTTTTCCATCCATGCTTCTTTCAAATTATTTTAAACTTGTTCAAGTTTCAAAAACTTTCAAGAGGGTCTTGTAGTAGCATAAAAAATTTGAGTCCATGCACCTAAGGAATATATACCGAACACTCAAAAGAATAGTCGTAATCACTAAGCGACAGGAAGCAGTAAACTTCCTATTCGAAAACAAATAGTGAACATTATCTGAGGCATGAAGTTCATTCGTACTTCAAACCAAAGACAAGTGATTCTTTGTATATGCGGCAGAGGCTGTGATCCTAGAAGCAAGCGACAAAGATAACATATTTAAAACTATGCGGCAGGCGCATACGTCATTTTGATACAATATTAAAAGATGGGTCATTTCATAATCTGTGCAGTGACAGTTACGCAAAAGATGCCAGTGCTTACGTCCGCGTAATAATTATTTTTGTCAATATACAACTGTGCAGTGCCACATGTCTCCATGCGGCAGAGCCTTCATATGATAATATTTCCATGCGGCAATCATTTATGCGACAATAATTGGCAATGATAGTTATGAAGACGAAGAGGAAGCTATGCGCATTTAATGCATTAAGGGCACATACTTTACAATGATAGGCCATATTAGTTTGGATTTTTGAATCTTTTATAACACATGCCATGTGTCAAGTCAACCGAGTTTCGACATACGTTCAGATCCTTATTATGTGCCATATTTATTGTAGAAGCCTATGCAGTAAGTTAAATCATATACGAGAGAGTCATAAAGTAGTAACTTTTCAGATCCATGCGCATATAGCCGTTACAGTGTGAATGTCTACAAATAGTTGGGACATGTGCTTTCCAAACCATCAAAATCTGAGTACTTTTGAGCTTATTTGCTACACTTTTTGTTAGTAAGTTGAGAGTTAGTGAATTTTTAATCTTTGCCAAAGGATAGTCAACGGAGTAGAGAAGTCATTTGTGATTTGATCTCCATCGCTATAATTCTCAGATTATTTTATACTTAGAATTTATCACGATCGGCACCCAGAAATTCGGGCATAAGTAGTAGGTACGTCCAGCCTATGTCGCAGTATATGCGGGAGAATGTTGTCTAATATCTCACAACTACAATCCACATTCTAATACAGTAATATCTCAACTCCTCTAAAGAAGGACAATAATATGATCAATGATAATACTCATTAACAAGATCTATGGAAGATTAATGCACGATATAATATAACGAGGTGAAACAATAGTCACAAGTCCCAAAGTTGGTAAATCCAGATAGAGTACTAAAACCAAGCATCAAACATATCTAATATCTCAAATAGGTCTCTGAAGACAAATTTGATCTCAGATACTAGAATATGAAAATCTAAGCTAGCTAGGTAACCACAGGCTAGATCTTTCCGTCGATCACTCCCTGATCCACCAGAGTAATAGGATCAAACATTGCTAATATGTCCTTCTTGGGTCCATAATGGGTTGGGCACAACATATATTCATAGTCGTCACCTAAAAAATGTTATCCAGACAGGATAAAATAAGTCCAATTCAATAAAAGTAGTTCCAATACATATTAGAGAGTATAAAACAGTAAATAGCAATAAAATACATGATGAACAATCTAGAATCATGGTATGGTAAGTTGAGTAAAATAGATATGTACGACAATAATGACATGTCAAGTAAAGTGAAACAAGTAAACACAAGCAAGTATGGCATGTAACAACAAGTGTAGAGTGAAACAAGAGAGACTACACCTATCTAAGTGTTCTGAAATACCACATTCGACATGTAAACGGTTAGGGGGTAACATACGATACCCCGTACATGTCTTGTGTGACTGCTACATGTTCAGATTAGACCAGAGGATATAGTTTCGAGAATTTATATGTCTACTAAAGTATTTCTTTGTCCGACTAGTATTAATGGATCCGACACGAAGATCAACATACAAGACTAGTTAGATAAATATGAAAGTTACCAGCAAAAAAATTAAGATAAACTAGACAAGCCTGAAATAAAATATCTTATGACGATGAGTCCATGTAACACTAATCCGTGTAAAAAATGTGTCAAAAATTATGTAAAATATCACTAAAACATAATTATATAAGCTATCAAGTAATAAAAACTATCAGAGAATATACTCGCCTGTGGTCCTGAGTTGGTGGTACAAGTTAGAATTATGTATCAAAGTCCAAGTGACTTATATTATGAGTTTACAAATGTCAATAGATGAATGGAAAACAATAACAATCCTATCGACTTGGTTATTAGATTTATAGGACAATTCCTATACCAATTTGGGTTTATACTAGGCATGTTGTATTTGGTTCACTATTACCTACTTTGTATGATATACAACTTATATCTATAGTCATATATAAACACACTAGGATAGATATCATAGGCTACTAACCCTCGATACTAGATACTTAACACTAACACTTTTAGGATCGAGATATAATAGAATATACTTAGAGGGGGGGGGGGTGAATAGAGTATGCAGCAGAATTTAGCAATTAAAAAAAATTCTAACAAGTTATACAAGTATCATGACTGCTATATATGTGTCACAAATATAAGTATTTGTCACAACTATAATAACAGTCTAGCAATTGTGTTGCAGGTATTTTACAACTGTCACAATATAAGCCAAAATAAAGTAAAAAGTGAGAAGGCAAACGCAAACACAGTGATGTATCCTGGTAACTAATCTAGGTGGGAGGACTCTAGCTTCCAGTTGGAATATACTATATGAATGGAACACAAGCTTTGATCTGAAGGCTTGCCTACTTCTTATAGACATGAGCTTTGATCCGAAGATCTCGAAGACTTCAAGTATGAAGTAGAGAACTTCTGAATAAGCTTCTGATTATAACTCTTTGAACTACTATACCGTACCGTACTGGCAACTGAGACTAGAGAATTGTAACTGGCTTGGGATATAAAAATGATGGCTTTTTAGAACTTGTATACCAGAAGAGAAGAGAAGATTGAAAGTGAATTCATTGATTAGAAATGTAAAATCTCTTCTCTATTTATAGGATTACTCAAATGAGATTTCGGCCAAAACTCGGCCAGAGTTCGTCCGCAAAATATCAGAAAATAACAGTTGTATCCGAAACTGCAGGGAGACAAAGTTTCTGAACAAAACGTCTACTAAGACCGAACTCGGGCCGAACTTGATCCGAGTACTGGTTCCTTTAGTTCATGGCCAGAATAAAAACTTGGCTGAGGTTTGGGTCCAATTTAGCTTAACCAAAATGTAGGATTTTAGGCTATTTTAAGATAGGCCATTTTGAAAATAGTTTAGGATAGCCTAATTTCCAGTACAACACGGTGTACAGTATATTCCTAGACTCAATAAAATAGAAAATTATATTGCATACAGGAAAATAAAAACATACACGACGACAGAAAGTAACTCTTAACAATTGATGTTACAGACGTTGCAATACATCTGGAAACTGTTGTAGTAGCTTATATCGAGTCCAGGTTAGATCGATTATCAAAATTGATTCGACCCTGACCAATGGGCCAACAATCTCCCCTATTTTGATAATTGACAAACCTTGACTGATATAACATCTTGATCGAACTGATTTAAAAATTAATTATACTATTTCAATTGTAGTCACTAGATATTATATCTTTTTCTCCTATTTTGTTATTTAGCAAAATTTCTAGGAGATGAAAGCTCCCCCGTAAAATGTGCTTACAAAAATACAGACAAATAAAGAAAAAATAGATTGCATATATTTCATAGAAATAGAGCATTTAAAAATTATAGTAGCTAAATATGAATGCTAAGCGAGACATAAAAGTTAATATACATGTAAATAGAATGAAACTTAAATAGATAAACTTTTGAGTACAACTAATTGGAAATGCATAAATAAAATCTAATCATTGGAATGTAGAAGACATTTCCAAGATACATAGACATAAAGTGAAAAATCAACTAAAAATATCTAGACTAAAACATAACAGCTAGATATCTACTCATCATCAGAAGTTATTAATTTTAAATTTCAATAAATATAATTAAAATTATTTTACGAATTACTTTTCGTATACCGCGATTGTCTCAGATTAGTTGTAGGGGTACTGTCCCAGCTAGCAGAGGTCCACCGAGGGATACTTAAGTTCCGTTTCGCTTTAGCTGTAGCCATGGTGACAGACATATCCTTTATAAGCTTGTTTCTAAAATATTTTTTGTATATTAAAAGTAATTCAATAAGATAAGATTAATTAATATTATTGATATCTAAAATTTCTAATTCTCGACGTAAGTAGTTGAATCTATCTTCTGCTAAAGGTTTAGTAAAAATATCAGCCAGTTATTTTTTCGTGTCTATATATTCTAAATTAATATCTCTATTTTGTTGATGATCTCTAAGAAAATAATATCGAATCTCAATGTACTTAGTGCGTGAGTGACATACAGGATTCTTAGTCAAATTAAAAGTGCTAGTGTTGTGACAGTAAATGAGAATATATGAATATTGCAAGTCATAGTCTTCTAAGGTTTGTTTCATCCACAAAATTTGTACACAACAACGTCCTGCGGCGATATACTCAGCCTCAATAGTTGATAATGCGACAGAATTTTGTTTCTTGCTAAACTAAGAGACTAAAGCTTTGCCTAGGAAATGACATGTACCACTAAAGCTTTCTATCCACTTTGCATCCAGCAAAATCAGCAAAATCAGCATCCGAATAACCGACTAGGTCAAAGCACGTGATTTTGGAATACCATAAGCCGACAGAAGAAATACTTTTGAGGTATCAGAAGATACGCTTAACGGCGCACAAATGTGATTCCTTAGGATTAGCTTAAAATCGTGCACACAAGCAAATACTAAACATGATATCAGGATGACTAGCAGTTAAATAAAGTAAGCTACCAATCATACCTCGATACTTACGTATGTCGACCGGTTTGCCTTGTTCATCTATGTCAAGCTTTGTTGAAGTTGCCATTGGAGTACCAAAGGGCTTGGCAGATTCCAGATCGAACTTCTTTAATAGGTCTTTTGTATACTTGGCTTGATTGATAAACATCACATTTTGAGTTTGTTTGATTTGCATTCCAAGAAAGAACTTCAGCTCTCCCATCATGCTCATCTCAAATTCACTCTGTATACACTCAAAAAATTCTCGACAAAGAGATTCATCAGTTGATCCAAAGATAATGTCATCAACATAAATTTGAACTAAAAGAAGATTTTTATTCAAAGATTTAAAAAATAGTGTAGTGTCAGCCTTTCCTTTTGAAAAATATTTTTCAAGTAGAAAAGAGCTTAGGTGGTCATACCAAACGTGAGGTGCTTGTTTTAATCCATATAAGGCTTTCTTCAACTTGAAAATATGATTAGGGTTTTTGAAATCCGTGAATCTAGGTGGTTGAGCTACAAAAACTTATTCTTTTATGAAACTATTTAAAAAAGCACTTTTGATATCCATTTGAAATAATTTGAAATTATGAAAACATACAAATGCACATAGCATGCAAATGGATTCTAAACGTGCAACTGGGGCATAAGTTTTATCGTAGTTGATACCTTCCTTTTAGTTGTACCTTGAGCTACGAGTCTAGCCTTGTTATGTATAACTAAACCATTCTCATTTAATTTATTTCGGAATACCCAACGGGTGCCAATGACCGGATGATCATTAGGCTTGGGAACAAGTTTCCAAACTTGATTCTGTTCGAATTGGTTTAATTCCTCTTGCATGGCTTCTATCCAGTAATTATCACTACATGTTTTTTTAATATTTTTAGGCTCAAACTGTGAAACAAAAACTATACTAGATACAATATCTCTATTAGAGGAACGAGTACTTACACCTTTTTTTGATCTCACCTATTACCAAGTCCTTGGGGTGATCGGCCATGAATTTCATCCTCTTTGGCAGATTCTCCAAGTAGCTGGTACTGGATTCCGTTTTGGTTGGTGCTTTGCTTGATGTACCAATATCTTCATCGTCACTATCATTGTTCATTTTTATTGTTCATCTCATTGAAGGTGACGTTGATTGATTCTTCGATCGTTATTGACTTCTTGTTGAAGATTCAGTATTATTTTCTCTTGGCCGCATAACCTAGAAAAATATCTTTATCGGCTTTTTTGTCAAATTTGCTTAAGTTATCTTTGGTATTGAGAATGAAACATTTGCATCCAAAGATCTTAAAGTAGAAAACAGAGGGAGTTCTATCAAACCATAATTCATAGGGAGTTTTCTATCAAACCATAATGAAAATATAGCATGCTGTATTGACAGCTTCTGTCCAGAAATACTAAGGTAGGCTGAATTGGTTTAACATTACTCTAGCTATTTCGCTAAGAGTTATGTTCTTACGTTCTACAACTCTATTCTTTTGCGGAGTTCTAGGACAAGAGAATTCGTACAAATAACCGTGTGTGTTACAAAATTAGTCAAAGTCAGCATTTTTAAATTTGCCGCCATGATGACTTCTAATGCAAGTGATCATGAATCATTTCTCATTTTGTACCTTTTTACAAAATATGACGAGTTCTGAAAGGGCATCATTATTATGAGCAAGGAAATATATCTACGTATATCTAGAGTAATCATCTATAGTTACTAATGCATACAACTTACCATTTAGACTAGCAACTCTGCTGGGTCCAAACAGATCCATATGTAATAATTATAGAGGTCGAGTGGTACTTACAATATTGATGGACTTAAATGTTAATTTTGTAGCTTTTTTCTTTTCACAATCACTACATACCATATTTTTCTTGAAGGCGATCTCCGGTAGGCCTCGTACCAATTTCTTTGTGGATAATCTCGATATTGTGTCCATGTTTGCATATCCTAGCCTCATGTGCCATAGTTGATTCTCGTCATTTTTGGCATATAGGCATCTACATGTAGTATTTTATCTTCCAAAAGATAGAAAACATAGATATTATCTTCCCTAATTCCTTCAAAAATAGTACAGCCAGTTGAGCTATCAACTATAGTATATTTGTCTTTAACAAAGTTAATACCATGACCATGGTAAGATAAATGACTTATGCTGAGTAGGTTATGCTTTAACTCGATTACTAGACAAATATCTTTAATCCCTGGATAGGGAGCCTTACCAATGTTAGCAATACCTATTATATAACCTTTCAGATTGTTATTGAAGAAGACGTGTCCTTCTTTCTTCTTCGACAGTGTTGCAAACAAAGATACATCGCCAGTCATGTGTCGTGAGCAACCGCTGTCGAAGATCCATTTGCTTCTAGAGTGGGTAAGATGCTCCACCTACAAAATAATTTGCAGATAAAACTTTTGGTACCCATTTCTTGTTGGGTCCTGAAAAGTTAGCTTCAGGTATCCATGCACAAATTTTCAAAGCAACTAATTTCTTAACTCTACATGCAGGAGCAATGTGACCAATAGTGCCACAATAATGACATCTAGCATGCTTAGTGTTAGGTGCAGTATTTTGTGCTTATTTGGTAGGTCTAGAGGTTTTTGTAGGATACTTGCAGTAGAAGGCATATTTTTGAGGATTTTTTCTCTTGGGCATAGGTTTGATAGTCTTTGGTTGAACAGTATTCTTTTGGGTAAGCGACACATGTTAGGAGAGGAAGCAGTCGCCATCGGCTATTTTCCTAACCTAATTTCTAACTTTTTGGAAGTGTCAAACAATCTATTGTAATCAGCTGTTAGGGCATCATTCCTAATCAGCGCATTGATACCCTTCTTTTTCTCAATTTGAAAATCTTCTTACAGCTAAGCTATGGTTTTATCTCTTTTCAAGAGTGTGTGATGCTTTGTGTAATTGTAACTTGATAGAAGCTAACTCATTAGTCTCACTAAAAGGTTCAGATTCTCTAATATCTGCTAGAAGTAGAGTAAGCCTTTCTATCTCAAGTTTGTGTTCCTTGAGTACCGTCTTAGAGGTCTTGTATTTACCGAGCAACTTTCTATGATATTCTAAGAGGTCACTAAAGGCATCACCTAGCTCATCGAATGTGAAATCATCATAAAGAAGATTAGTGGGTACCTGATTAAATGCCATCAGGCACACATTAGCAGCTTCTTGAGAGCTATCATCTTCTAAGTCGTTATCCTCACTTTCGTGACGTATGCTTGTGTTATCATATTTTTGAGGTGTTGCATTCTTTGTGTACCACTTTTCGTATTTTGTAACCTCCTTTGTTGATGCTGTCGGACAGTCTTTCTTGATGTGACCCTTCTTTTTGCATCTGTAGCATACATGCTCTTCGTTATCGTTGTTGTTCTTGTAATGGACTTTGCCTCGACGATTGAATCTTAAGAACTTCTTAAAGTTCCTCACCATTAGAGCTTGCTCTTCACCATTCGAGTCTTCATCTTTAGACTCTTTTTTAACAGTTCTTTTGTGATGTGCCTTGAATGCGATTAATTTTTCCTTGGGTGCTAAAACTTTAAAGTCTTGCAAGTCTAGTTCATGTGTCATCAGCTTCCCCATCAATATTTCAAGCGTCATTGTTGTGAGGTTATTTCATTCAGTGATTGCTGTAGCCTTGGGGTTCCAATTCTTGGTGAGACCCCGCAGTACTTTGGGAATCTTCTCATGGTTGATGTACTCTTTGCCTAGAGAGGATAAAGGATTTACAATATCGGGGAAATGAATGAACATTTGTGTAATTGTCTCGTTTGGCTTCATCTTGAATGCTTCATATTCTTGAGTCAATCTGCTTATCTTTGACTCCTTGACTTGGTTGGTTCCTTCATGGGTTAATTCGAGAAGTTTTTACACGTTATGAGATGTTGTGCATGTTGACACCCTGTTAAACTCAGTCCTGTCTACTACACAAAATAAAGCGTTAATAGCACGTGCGTCAAGACTAGCTTGTTTTTTCTCATTATCAGTATATTTATCATGTGGTTTCTCAACCAGGTTACCATCAACAATTATATGAGCTGGCTTTTTGTAACCATCTATAACTATAGACCAAAGATCAAAAATTAAGAAATTTCAAATAATAGCTTATTCGTGTCTTCCAATAAGTGTACTTTGTTCTGTCAAACAGATAAGGTCTATTTGTGGATTGGCCTTCCTTCATGTTAGCCATGTGATATAAGTGACACTAAAAGTATATATAGGCAATAAGCAAGTAAATAATAGTTAACTAAATAATAGTGAAAATATGCATAAGCAGGATGATGATAGGTATATAATCAAATTGATAAATGCTATAAATATACTCTGATACCAATTATAGGAGCAATTGGGATCAGAAACCAATTCAGAGAGTACCTGCTCCAATACCAACTATATGAGCAATTGGGATCAGAAATCAATTCAGAGAGTACCTGTTCTGATACCAATTGTAGGAGCAATTGGGATAAGAAACCAATTCAGAGAGTACCTACTCTGATACCAATTGTAGGATCAAAATTTAATAGAATATACTCTCAATTAAGATGGGGGTGAATAGAGTATGCAGCATAATTTAGCAATTAAATTTTTTTTTATCAAGTTATACAAGTATTATGACTGCTATTTATGTGTCACATATATAAGTATGTGTTACAGCTGTAATAACAGTGTAGCAATTGTGTTACAGGTATGTCACAACTATCACAGTATAAGCCAAAGTAAAGTAAAGAGTGAGAAGGCAAACGCAAACACATCGATGTATCATGGTATACCTCAATGTGAGGACTAATCCAGGTGGGAGGACTCAAGATCCAAGTTGGACTCCACTATACGAATGTAACACAAGCTTTGATTTGAAGGCTTGTCGACTTCTTACAGGCATGAGATTTGATCCGAATAGCTCAAAGAATTCAAGTATGAAGTAGAGAACTTCTAAACAAGCTTCTGATTACAACTCTCTGAACTTCTAGACCGTACCATACTGGCAACTGAGACTAGCGAATTGTAACTGGCTTAGGATGTGAAAATGAAGGCTTTTTAGAACTCGTATACTAGTAGAGAAAAGAAGATTGAAAGTAAATTCATTGATTAGAAATGTGAAATCTCTTCTCTATTTATAGGATTACTTGTTGTGTCTCGTTTCCCCTATTCGGGAAGCGCGACTAAGAAATACAAGATGATATCGTTCGATCGGGATAGATTGAATCAAGAACTCATCCTCGTTATGGATTTCTCTTCGGAATCGATTCCCATATTCAGTGGACCATGCCCCCGGGAACGACTTAGCAGCAGAGTCAGGAGGGACCTCTCCACTGCATCTTTTGTTGTCTCAGATTTTGCTGTCGCTTGTTACTTTCGTACCTTGAGTTGGTTTTCAGATTTGCTTGAGTTTTCTTGAACGGTTTCGATGGATTTTATTATTTTTGTTCGTTAAAGTGCACTTCAATTCCGATAATGGAAAGAGTGAAAGAGTTATTGATCAGCTGTTCGTGGCAATACAGGTAAACGAACAGTAGGCGACGCTAGAGCAGAGTCTTAAAGCATCTCTTTCCTTCTTCCTTGCAACAAACTAAGTGAGTGGCTTATATTCGATTTAGTTGGCCCTTCTTCCAGTCTTCACATCTAAAAACTTGTATTCTTGCTTGCCTCGATCAGACGATACCAAGTAATAATTAAAAGACGTCAAGATAAAAAGGGAATAGACTTTGATTATTATGCTTGTCAATCAAACTTGTGAACGGTTACTTACTTGCATGCTTGTTCGTTTGGAATGCTCATCATATGCATAAATACAAGTTAGAATGTTTACTTCTTGTATAAATTGTGCTATATATAGAACACTCCTTGCCATAAAATAATTGATCAGGGAGACTATGAAAAATAAATCATATAATGCTACCTGTCTCCTGATTTTAGTGCCTCAGCTACATAAGTGGTTAAACTTAAAATTAACGTCGTTTAATCATGGACAACTTATGCACAAGGTCATAGTTCCTGCGGACGGTCGCTAGGGCACTGGCACCGATCCGATCCGGACGGAACCTCATATTTAGTCTTCATGTACATCAGACAAGATGGTTTGTGGTGCCCTTGTGTTCATGCTGCATACCATCCTCGTCAATGACTAAAATTGGTCCATTTGGCATACGCCAGTAACCCCCTCATATATTTAATCCTGTTGCAAGCTAACTTGTGTCTTCGTGGCAGGAAAGGCATGGTAAGTAATTGTACAGGTGGTTTAGACGGGCAGTTAAATGTCATCGAACAGTGACAAGTATTTCATTAATTTCTATATTTATTGCTTGCTGTAAAATAAACTAAGACAAGATAGAAAGACCACAAATAAATATGCATGCTTCATCTAAACAATGAGTTGATTGGTATAGTTGGGTTAGCTTGCCTTCACCAGTACGTTTTGATGTACTGACCCTCGTTGAAACAGGTTTCCCACACTAAGGAGAACCGAGCGAGGAGCAGAAGCCAATCCCCCAATCCAGTCCAGCTGTTGGCACGCCTTGATTCGTGCCACCTTTTGAAGTATTTTGAAGATAGGAGCTAGAACCCAAGCAAGAATGCAGCTCCGTGGAAAGACTATCATTCCACCATGAGGTCTTACATTTTGAAGTTTAGTAGGGATATAACATACATGACTGCTATATCATTTTGTGTCAACACTTTTGTAAAGCCCGTGCGACAACCTTATGACTCAGTTCAAGAGTTTGTAATAGATGTTCATATTATCAATAAAAGAGAACTTTTCCATGTTTTAAATTATGTGTTTCAATTTATCTGCATACTCTAAATATGTGCTCGCTATGCGAAAATAAAGTACTTAGCCTTGTGCGGTGCGTAACCTAGGCCCGTACGACGGTCATGCCCGGGGGACGACTATCGATTCCACGAAATCGGGGCATGACATGTTGGTATCAGAGCACAACTTCAAGTTCCTTTGACCCTTCGTATGGAAAAAGTTTTTTTAACGATAAATCGCTGTACGAACTCTTAAACTCGTTAGGCCAAAATGAGATGCGTTCATACAATAAGTCCATAATACCTTATGATCCTGATGTAATTTACCTTCTTTTGAAGGAATGGCTCAAGCACAATCCTCAGCGCAAGCATCGGGCGAGACACAAGCCCAAGAGAGCAGTTTTGGCACTTCAGGAAGCTCTCGGAGCCAGCGAGCCATGTCTCGAGTCGATCTGCTTCAGCAAATAATGCGGATGTTAGAAGCTAGCCAGCAAAGGGATGAAGCTCGTTATGAACGGGCTGAGAAGCGAGCAGATAAAAGATTACTCAAGTTCCAAGACAATATAGAGGCATGGTTCTCAGTCCAACAGAAGCATGTAGATACCCTACAACAGATCGTGCAGACTTTGGCCTCCAACCATTCCGCAGCAACAGCGGCGACCCCGGTGGAGCAGCCAGTGCTTGAAGTTGAAACGCCTCAAACACCAAGTACGAGGGAAGTGACTGCCTTCGACTTTGGTGACTTCAAGAAAGTCTGCAACACAACATTCAAGGGGACTGAGGATCCGTTAGTGGCTTTAGTTTGGTTGGCCAAACTTGATGACCATTTCTCATTGCTAGAAGTACCTGAAGAAAAGCGCGTAGCATGTGCTCAACTGTAGCTTCGTCTCAATGCGCACGATTGGTGGGACGTGCATCGACGATCTCTTCCAGTTGAGAATGGAGGGGAGGCGATAGCATGGGCCACCTTCTGTGGCACATTTGAGGATGAGTTCATACCCCACCTGTGCGACGACAGAAGGAAAACGAGTTTGTACAACTACGGCAGGGCAGCATGACAGTCAAACAATATTCTGCCGAGTTCAACAGGCTTGCTAATTTTGCCAGCTCCTATCTACCCGATGCAGCGAGTCGTGCTAGATGATTCGAAGAAGGTCTACGTCCTGCCATCCATGCGTACGTAGTCGTTCCATATACCAGATAATGAGAGAAGTTTTGAACCACGTACTTTCTCTTGAACCGTAGTATCCTCACGTTTCTACTGGCACTGTGCAAACCTTTAATCACAAACGCCATGGCAACGATAGAGAAAACATCGCTGTAAAGCATCCAAATAACAGCGGCAAGCAGAAAGCAAATCCAAACAAAGTATGTAACTTCTGCAAGAAACCAGGGCATCTCTTCAACGATTGTCACAGGAGGCTCGGAGTATGCCTCATTTGTGGTGATCCAAATCATAAAATGCAAGACTGTTCGCTCTTCTCAGAACGTCGCCCTCCACCTCCGAATCAAGCTACTGTAACCCAGGCCAATTGAGCTGCGCCTCAGCAAGAGTGTTGCCAAGCTCAAGGCCGGGTCTATACGATGACACGAGAAGAAGCTTTGGTCTCAGACACCATCGTGTCAGGTACTTTACTTTTTAATAACATACATGCTCGTGTGCTATTTGATTCTGGTGCAACGCATAGTTTTATATCCATAAATTTTACCGTGGAGAACAATATAGAAATGACTCTGTTGTATCTAGACTTAAGTGTTAGCACCCCCTCTGGCACAAAAATTCCTGTCTGTTCAGTATGCCAAGGTGGTTACATCTGTATTGGAGGAAGGAAGCTATCGCTTGATGTTTTAGTTCTAGATTTTCGTGACTATAATATCATTTTGGGGAAGGATTGGCTCAGCGCATGCTCGGCAACTATTGAATGTGCAAAAAAGTGAGTCATCTTTCGCCTGCCTGGAGAAGCCGAATTCTGCTACACCAGTAGTCCAGTAACTGATGCGATCAGGGCTTGCATGGTAATTTCTACAACATCTTCTCCGCAAATGCTATACTCAGGCTGCGAGGGATCCCTAGCGTTGGTTCGAGACACACGGCAGGGCTACGCAAACGTCGAGTCTTCTTCCGTTGAGGCGGAGTTCCTCGATGTGTTTCTGAGCAAACTACCCGGCATGCCACCAGACCGAGAGATAGAGTTCACCATAGACACCTTCCCGAATACTCCACCGATTTCCAAACCTCCGTACAGAATGGCCCCTGCTGAATTGAAAGAGTTAAAGTGCCAACTATAAGAGTTACTGGATCGTGGGTTCATCCGTCCGAGCGTGTCTCCTTGGGGCATGCCTGTGCTCTTCGTGAAGAAAAAATACGGGACGCTAGCCTCTGTATCGATTATCGGGAGCTGAACAAAGTCACTATCAGAAACAAGTATCCTCTGCCACGGATAGATGACTTATTTGATCAGCTGCAGGGGACAACGGTGTTTTCAAAAGTTGATCTTCGCTCGGGCTACCACCATCTAAAGATTAAGCCAGAAGACATGCCGAAGACTGCCTTCCAAACTCGATACGGGCATTACGAGTTTTCTGTGATGCCGTTTGGACTGATTAATGTACTTGCTGCATTCATGGATTTAATGAATCGAGTGTTCCAGCCATTCATTAATAAATTCATGGTGGTTTTTATCGATGACATCCTGGTGTACTCGAAGAATAGGGATGAACATGCAGGACACCTGCGGATGGTGCTTCAAACCCTTCAAGACAACAAGTTGTATTCCAAGAAAAGTAAATACGAGTTTTGGCTGGACAACATATCCTTTTTAGGGCACATTATCTCTACGCAAGGCATCTCAGTAGACCCAAGGAAGGTAGAAGCCATTATGCAGTGGAAACGGCCAGAATCAGCTAGCGATATTAGAAGTTTCCTTGGACTGGTGGGCTACTATGGGAGATTTATACAAGACTTTGCGAAAATTGCTTCGCCCCTGACTCAGCTCACTCAAAAAGGTGTAAAGTTTACTTAGACGGACGACTGTGAAGCTTCATTTACGGAGTTAAAGAAGTGCCTCATCTCTGTCCCAATTCTTACTCTGTCGGATGGACCTGACGACTTCAAAATATATAGTGATGCATCAGAAAAAGGTCTGGGATATGTCCTGATACAATGGGATAAGGTAATAGCCTTCGCGTCGAGGCAGTTAAAGTCTCACGAGAAAAACTACCCAATGCATGACTTAGAACTGGCTGCGGTGGTGTTCGCGCTGAAGCTGTGGCGCCACTACCTTTATGGTGTACTGTGTGAGATATACACGGACCATAAGAGTTTGAAATATCTGTATACACAAAAGGATTTGAATCTTCGACAGCGACGTTGGCTTAAACTTCTTAGCGACTTTGACTTAATGATCAGATACACGCCTGGCAAAGGAAACGTCATAGCTGATGCACTGAGTCGAGTATTCATTGGGAGTTTGGCTATTGATGACAGGCTGCGCCGAGATCTTGAATCCTTGGGTATTACACTACTAATCAGATACAAAAAGGGGACACAAGTGGCACAATTGTGCCTCGAGCCTGACTTGTTACAAAAAGTCAAGACCGCTCAGAAGGATGACCTGTTCCTGCAAAAGATTCAAGCTCTTATATCAGCAGGAAAGGCAACCGACTTTGCGGTAGGCACGGACGGGATGATCCGAGTGAAGGGAAGACTGTGCGTTCCAGACGATGCGGCCCTCAAAAAAGAGATACTCACTGAAGCTCATTATACAAGTTATACTTCTCATCCGGGTAGTACCAAGATGTATCGGGATCTCCGTACGACCTTCTGGTGGAATGGCATGAAACAAGATATAGCGTTGTTCGTGTCGCATTGCATAGCTTGTCAGAGAGTAAAGGCCGAGCATCAGAAACCGGGCGGAGAGCTACAGAACCTCGCTATTCCGGAGTGGAAATATGAATATATAACAATGGATTTCATTGTTGGCTTGCCAAGGACGCAACGGGAAAATGATGCTGTTTGGGTTATTGTCGATCGCCTCACTAAGTCTGCTCACTTTCTGCCTATCAAGTCTACTTGGAGCACCGATCGCTTGGCTCAAATCTACCTCAACGAAATCGTTCGGCTCCACGACATGCCCGTATCCATAGTCTCCGATAGAGATGGTCGATTCATATCGCATTTCTGGGAAATCCTGCAGTCAGTAATGGGGACGAAGTTGAAGTTCAGCTCTGCCTACCATCCACAGACCGACGGCCAAACGTAACATGTCAATCAGATCCTCGAAGACATGCTACGACTCTGCACCTTGGACTTGAAGACAAGTTGGGACTTGCATCTACCGTTAGCTGAATTTGCATACAACAACAGTTTCCAATCCAGCATTCAGATGGCGCCGTATGAGGCATTGTATAGGCGAAAGTGCAGATCCTCGATCTGTTGCGACGAAGTTGGTGAACAGCAGATCCTTGGCCCTGAGCTCTAGGAACAGACTATCCAAAAGATTCGCTTAATTCAGGAAAGACTAAAGAAATCTCAAAGCCGCCAAAAGAGCTATGCTGATACACATCGACCGCCACTTGAGTTTCTAGAAGGAGACCGGGTATTTCTCAAAGTCTCGCCCATGCGAGGAGTCACCAGATTCGGAGCAAATGGAAAGCTTAGTCCGAGATTTGTCGGCCCGTTCGAGATACTAAAATGAGTCTCCTCAGTTGCATATCAGATTGACCTACCGCCATCACTATCCGACATACACGATAATTTCCAAATTTTTCAACTTAGGAAGTATGTGTATGACCCGAGCCACGTGGTAGATCTGGATCAGCTGAACCTTCAGGCCGACTTGACATATGTAGAACAACCTGTGCAAATTTTGGATCGGAAAGAAAAGTTGCTCCGAAATCGCTCGGTTCCTCTCGTGCGCGTGCTTTGGCGAAATTACTTTGTCGAAGAATCCACTTGGGAGCTTGAACCTAAGATGAGGGAAATGTTCCCCTCATTATTTCCTAGTGGTAGTTTCTATTCCTAAGTTTTGGGACGAAACTTCCAATTAGTTGGGTAGGATGTGGTTCCCCGTTCCCCCTATTCGGGGAGCGCGGCTAAGAAATACAAGATGATATCGTTCGATCGGGATAGATTGAATCAAGAACTCATCCTTGTTATGGATTTGTCTCTTCAGAATCGATTTCCATATTCAGTGGACCGTGCCCCCGGGATCGACTTAGCGGCAGAGTCAGGAGGGACTTTTTCGCTGCATCTTTTGTTGTCTCAGATTCGCTGTCGCTTGTTGCTTTCGTGCCTTGAGTTGGTTTTCGGATTTGCTTGAGTTTTCTTGAACGGTTTCGATGGATTTCATTATTTTCGTTCGTTGAACTGTACTTCAATTCCGATAATGGAAAGAGTGAAAGAGTTATTGATCAGCTGTTCGTGTCAATATAGGTGAACGAACAGTAGGCGACGCTAGATCGGAGTCTTAAAGCATCTCTTTCCTTCTTCCTTGCAACAAACTAAGTGAGTGGCTTATATTCGATTCAGTTGGCCCTTCTTCCAGTCTTCACACCTAAAATCTTGTATTCTTGCTTGCCCCGATCAGACGATACCAAGTAATAACTAAAAGACTTCAAGATAAAAAGGGAATAGACTTGGATTATTATGCTTGTCAATCAAACTTGTGAACGGTTACTTACTTGCATGCTTGTTCGTTTGAAATGTTCATCATATGCATAAATACAAGTTAGAATGTTTACTTCTTCTATAAATTGTGCTATATGTAGAACACTCCTTGCCATGAAACAATTGATCAGGGAGACTATACAAAATAAATCATAAAATGCTACCTGTCTCCTGATTATAGTGCCTCAGCTACATAAATGGTTAAACTTAAAATTAATGTCGTTTGATCACGGACAACTTGTGCACAAGGTCATAGTTCCTGCGGACGGTCGCTGGGGCACTGGCACCGATCTGATCCGGACGGAACCTCATGTTTAGTCTTCATGTACATCGGACAGGATGGTTTGTGGCACCCTTGTGTTCACGCTGCATACCATCCTCGTCAATGACTAAAATTGGTCCATTTGGCATACGCCAGTGATCCCCTCGTATATTTAAACCTGTTGCAAGCTAACTTGTGTCTTCGTGGCAGGGAAGCATGGTAAGTAATTGTGCAAGTGGTTCAGACGGGCAGGTAAATGTCACCGAACGGTGACAAGTATTTCATTGATTTTTATATCTATTGCTTGCTGTAAAATAAACTAAGGCAAGATAGAAAGACCACAAATAAATATGCATGCTTCATCTAAATAACATGTTGATTGGTAAAGTTGAGTTAGCTTGCCTTCACCAGTACGTTTCGATGTACTGACTCTCGTTGAAACAAGTTTCCCGCACTAAGGAGAACCGAGCGAGGAGCAGAAGCCAATCCCCCAATCCAGTCCAGCTGTAGGCACGCCTTGATTCGTGCCACCTTTTGAAGTATTTTGAAGACAGGAGCTAGAACCCAAGCAATAATGCAGCTCCGTGGAAAGGCTATTATTCCACTAGGAGGTCTTACATTTTGAAGTTTAGTAGGGATGTAATGTACATGACTGCTATCTCATTTTGTGTCAACACTTTTGTAAAGCCCGCGTGGCAACCTTATGACTCAGTTCAAGAGTTTGTAATAGATGTTCATATTATCAATAAAAGAAAACTTTTCCATGTTTCAAATTATGTGTTTCAATTTATCTGCGTACTCTGAATATGTGCTCGCAATGCGAAAATAAAGTACTTAGCCTTGTGCGGTGCGCAACCTAGGCCCGCACGGCAGTTACGCCCGGGGGACGACTATCGATGCCACGAAATCGGGGCGTGATATTACTTAAAGGAGAGTTCGGCCAGAACTCGGCCAAAACTCAGCCATAGTTCGTCTGCAAAATATTAGAAAATAGCAGTTGTATCCGAAACTGCAGGGAGACCAAGTTTCTAAACAAAATGTCACTAAGGCTAAATTCGGGCCAAACTCGGTCCGAGTTCTGTTCCCTTATTTCAGGGCCAAAACAGAAACTGGGCTGAGTTTTGGGTCCAACTTAGCTCAACCAAAACGTAGAATTTTAGGCTATTTCAAGATAGGCTATTTTAAAAATAATTTAGGGTAGCCTAATTGTCAGTACGACGCGGTGTACAGTATATTCCTAGACTCAATGAAATGAAAAATTATATTGCATACAGGAAAATAAAAATAGACAAGACGACGGAAAGCAGCTATGAACAGTTAATGTTGTAGTCGTCGCAGTACATCTGAAAAGAGTCGCAATAACTTATATCTAGTTCAGGTTAGATCGATTATCAAAATCGGTTCGACTATGACCAATGGGCCAACAACATTTACCTATACCTACTTGACATTTACACCTATCTACACAAGACACTAACTCATACACATGACACTAGTGCGATACCTACTGATACATACTACCTAGAATACTATACTAACACTCTATACTTACCCATATAACCCCTCTATACTTTGTTCATTGATACAATCACCCTAGGTTCACTTTACCTTTAGGATACACACACTAACACCTAGACACCCAACCTACTGATATTCTAGCATATTGTACTACCAGACTTCTTGCTACACTATGACACTCACACATTACTGTTGTGCCTTTACACCTTGTTCAAGTATCAGTGCACCCTGATACTCTGAACTCAACCCCTTTCTGATACACTGCTGTAGCCAAAGGAAAATACTAAAACAATTGCTGCACAAACACTACATCACATCTCTTACTCAGCCCCACCTCTATCTCTGATACACAAATACTCTTACCTCAGCTTACACTCACAAATTCTATTTCACTCCCTTGCATAATATTTCCTCAAATCCTTCTCACTATAGTTCACTCATGCCATTAGGATCAAGAGGGTATATTATAAAGCATTAATTGTATGGATCAAGTATGCATTGATATTCACTACATTCCCTGGTACATAACACTACACCCCCACGGGTTTGGTAACTCCTGCACCCAGTCAATGGCTCATTTAGCATCTAGGAAGCCTAGTGCAGGATTTGTTGTTGTCCGAAGTGCCCAGAAAATCTCCCTCTAATCTGTTGCATACTGCACTACTGCCTCCTTGCTGCACTTGCTCCATGTTGCACCTATTGTATTTGCTGCAGTTGCTAAGTGCAGATCAGTATGCAGTTCATCCACTAATGCTGATGCACAATTGCATTGCATGCAATGCTGACTACAGTAATAGTGTTGCTGTTATGGTTCCCCCCCTCCTCACATACACATAGGTACCCATGTCACAGTTGTGTTCAAAGACTCAAATCTCAGCAGGATGCACACCCAAGCAATGGTACACAATACACATATTAATATCTTGGATACACACTGATACATCCACAAAACACTTGTTACTCCCCAAATTTTTGATACCTAATTGGACACATACAAATTGACACTTACAAATCCAATTGTATATGAATAACCAAATTCAAACATGCGTATTCTAAAGTATCTTGACACAAACACTTAGTATCCAATTTAGGATTCAAGGACACAAGCACACTAATAATATGACACAAAATCTCTTTGGGAATATGTATGAAACACTTGGTGGATACAAAACCAAATGTATCTCAAATATCACAATTCTCCATTCAAAAACCTAGATCTATTAGAATTAAGTCATCTACAACCTAATTCACCACCTAGAGAGTCATAACTTCTAATTTGGGGGTTCGTAGCAGTTTAATTAGGGAATTACACCATAAAATTTGGGGGAAGTGACAATTACCTATTGAAAGTAGATCTCCAAGGTAGATCCGCTAATTTGGCACACGAGAAAGATGAATTGGACACGATCCACCTTTCTTGTACTCCTCCCAAGCTTTTCCTTGTGCTCCAAAGCTTTAGCTCTCCATTGGAAGAAGTTTAGAGAGGATTTGGTGTGATTTGGAATGGTAGAGAGAAACTAGGGTTTAGGGAATTGGTGGAGAATTGGGGACGAAGATGAAATGGAGAAGATGATGGAATGAAAATGAATTGGAATTTGGAGAAAAGATATATATATGACATTCTCCATCTTAATTTGAATTTCTAAATCTAATGGAAAATGAATTTAATTAGTTGTGGTGGTAATACTATATTCGTGTCTTAAAAGCAATTAATCTCTAATCCAAATCTAATTATAAAAGTTAACTAGCAAGTATAATTAGCAATAAAAATAGTTTTAACAAAATTAGAAACACGGTGGTTGCATAATTCTCAGTGATAGGATTCTCATTGTACTATTCTTTATTATTTTTTTTAAAGTTCAAACACTTTTTGTAATGGAAACACTTTCTTGAGGAGTTTAAATTTAATTTATGTAGGAAAATATTCCATATGACATCCACTTGGACCACCACACCTCATGTACATCTCTGAACACCAAGTATGGTATTATATTGAGATATCCACTTGGAGTGTTTTCCAATGTGAGACTTTCTAGCCTTGTATAAGGGAAAGCTCCCACATGCATAAGAAAAACTCCAACAAACTGTATCGATGTTCGCTGTATCAGATCAATATCGGCCGATACAGAAAATTATGCTTCATCTATGCATGTTATTTCCTCATGATTAGAGGTTTGCCATCAATTTAAATGTTTCCGCTCAACTACTTAACCACGTAATCACCCATTTTTTACTCTATTTCACCTCTTACTAATCCTTGAATTCTTTAAGTTCTCTAGCTTAAAAGAATAACTTGAATCAAATATATAAAAAAAAATTCTATTGCTTGAAGCTTAAACTTCTCGTACTAGCCATTCTTCTTGGTTGGCTTACAACGCTACAATGGCAAATTGATTTAATTAGTATTATCATTTCACAGAGTTTCAAAATCACCCATGAATATCTGGAGGGTTTTCTTTCTCTTTTGAACTGCTCTATATGCCTTCTATAGAAGTCCAAAGCGTTTATGATGTATTAGCAGGTGAGATAGAGTAATATAATTGATAAATAGATCCTTTATAATGCCTTTACTACTTTTTAAAAATTTATATGTTGTTTCCTTTATAATGCCTTTACTACTTTTTAAAAATTTATATGTTGTTTCTTCGATTCTCTTCATGATCATCTCTTCTTATAGAATTTGTCAGATGTAGCTTCTATTATGAAAGTTACACTCAACATAATCTAGAGGCGCCTTTCCCTTATCATAAGTTTACTTGGTAAATGAAGGAAGTAATAAGTTTACTTGGTAAATCAAGTATGTAAAGATTGGAAAAGCAATACTTTTCAAATCCGTAGGTTTAATTGACATCAAATTCTCTTTTCTTGATTACTGAAGTAAGAGGTCTCAAAGTTTTTAATATTCACATCATTTAGTACTATAGCAGCTGTACTCCTGAAGTAAAACCATGAACAGTGGCAGGCAGATCCATATCAATCGACCATAGAGTGTTTTTTACACTATATTCTATAGGCCAGCTTCCTTTATGCCAGCTAAGTAATGCATGTACTACTATTTATGCGCCGGTGTAGTAAGATCATTATATGACAAAAAATAAATATGGACCTTTGATTTTTTAATAATCACCGTATCACTATCAATTAATAAGAAGTATATATGGGATGAAGAGTACTATGGCCATGCCAACTCTCCCGTCTTTCATTTACATGCTTCTAACTTCTTAACATGAGAGTCTAATCATGCCTTCAAGAGAGGAAATTCAACGTTAAAGAGTAATCCAGCACCCAACTACTGGCCTTAATTTATCATGATAACCTATTATTTTTGGCATGCACCCTTTTTTCAAAAGATAAGAAAACATAGACTTTGGGCATGTTTGCCGTAATGTAATCGTAATAGTAATGTAATTAGATTTGTAATGTAATAGAATTACAATTACATTACCATATTTGGTTGGAACATGTAATCAAACCATATAATGTAATGTCAATCGCATTCATATGTTTGGTCTACCATGTAATGTATTTGAGCTTTAAGGTAGTAATGTTTTAAAAAAAATACAACATAAAATTTAAAAGTAAATCAAAAAAAATTCAAAAATAAAAAAATAAATTACAAAAAAAAAAATATTTTTTTTTATTAAATAAAAAAAAAGTGGAAAATATTAGTTTTGTCCTTCTGCTAAAAAAAGACCAATAACCAAAAACGAAAAAAATATCAAAAACACAAAAAAGGAAAAAAATGATAAAAATGACCAAAAAAAAAAAAAAACCAAAAGATCAAAAACGACATAGAAAAATAACCATCAAAAATGAAAAAAAAAAATAAAAAAAAATGAAAAACGAAAAAGCAAAAAAAAATGAAAAAAAAAAGACTAAAAACGAAAAAGTTCAAAAACGACCAAAAATTTTAAAAAGATCAAAAACAAAAATACAACAAAAAAAACGAAAGGACGATAAAAATGACAAAAAACTTAAAATACGACAAAAATGATAAAAAAAGATAAAAAATGAAAAAAATAAATACAAATGATAAAAAAGATCAAAAAAGACGAAAAACGGCAAAACGACGAAAAAAAAAGTTCAAAAATGACTAAGAACAAAAAATTGATAAAAACTACCACAAACGAAATATTTCAAAAAGAGCAAAATGAAAAAAAAATCGACTAAAAACGAACAAAAAAGAAGAAATGACAAAAAATGAAAAATACGACAAAAATGACCAAAATTGAAAAACACCAAGATAAAAACAAGAAGAAAAAAGACAGACCCAAAAATCCAAAATGCCAAAGAAAATAAAAAAAAATGATCACAAAAGACAAAAAAACAAAAAAATGAACGAAAATGACAAAAACGTGCAAAAACATTTAAAAAAAAACTATCAAAAAAAGGACAAAAAAGAGCAAAAACGAGAAAAATTTTATTTTTTCAAAATGAGTAAAAACGACAAAAAATGATATAAAAAAGTGCAAACACGACAAAAAATAACCAAAAACGACAAAAAAATGTGTTAAAAAATGTACAAAAAGAAAAAAAAAAGAGCAAAAACAACAAAAAAATATAAAAAATGACAAAGAAAAAACCAAAATTCACAATAACGACAAAAAATTGACAAAAACGATCAAAAAGGACAAAAATAGCAAAAAAGATCAAAAGATTAAAGAAATGGACCAAAAATGACAAAAAACGAGCTAAAACGTTCAAAAATTGACAAAAAAATGTACAAAAACCCCAAAAAATTTGAAAAAATGACCAAAACAAACAAAAAACTGAAAAAAGTGCAAAAATAATATAAAAAAAAGCAAAAAACCACCAAAAACGCTAAAAAAGACAAAAAATAGAAAAAAGACAACGATAAAAGGGGACCAAAAGCGATAAATTTTTTAAAAAAAAGATCAAAACTGACAAAAAGACAAAAAACGTGCAAAAAATATCAAAACCGACAAAAATGTCAAATAACGAGCAAAACAGACCAAAACGGACAAAAAAAAAAATGCAAAAACCATAAAAACAACAACAAATGAGAAAAAGCGACAAAAAATGCTAAAAAACGACCAAAACCGACAAGAAACGAGAAAAATCGGCTAAAAAAAGAAAAAAATTACCTCATATCAAACATCATCTTAAGTTATGTAATCGCAATTTATGACGTAATTGGTTTTAGAAGAAACTGATGTAATGTAATCAAATTTGTAATCACGATTACATTACATCTAATTTTTTATTGTCCAACCAAAAATCAAAATTGGAATTACAAAGTAATCGCTATTACGATTACGATTACATTACAGTGAACCAAATAGACCCTTGGTGTCATTTATATTATTGAATACGGATCAAGGCTAACCATGAGTCCGGACCAATGAATAATTTATCCAAGAACGAGGGATTCAATGTATCAATTAAATGACTTGGTACAAGCAAATTAAGGTTGCCCAATAGGAATGGATTCCTACATCCCATGTGCACTAGTACACTATATTCCTAATTGGTCCACATGTGCATGGCTCATTTAGAAAAATGAACACTATGACTCATATCCCGTTTATCCATATATACCAATGTGCACTAGTATCCTCTATTTCTATTGGTCCACATGTGTATGGCGCATGTAGAAAAATGAGTACTATGGCTCATATACCGTTATATATATATATATATATATATATATATATATATATATATATATATATATATATATATATATATAGCAAATGACGTCTAGCCTAGTGGTTAAGACCGATGCATATTATCCAGGAGGTTGCGGGTTCATGGTGAGTTGGTGATGGGTGCAGCGCATGTGCACGGACCGAAATGTGTGTGACCTGCCAGGTGAGTTCGGTATAAAATATTTATATTTGCTGGTGAATGAAACACCGGAACATAGATTCTAGATATTTCAGTGACCAAATTTTTTATAGGCAATAACATTAAGAAAGATTCCTGAATGCAAGAATGCAACGTTATGTAGGACCGAAATGTGTGTGGCCTGCCAGGTGAGTTCGATATAAAATATTTATATTTGGTTGTGAATGAAACACAGGAACATAGATTCTAGATATTTCAGTGACCAACTTTTTTATAGGCAATAACATTAAGAAAGATTCCTGAATGCAAGAATGCAACGTTATGTAAGTAACAACAATTGTGCTATTTGGCACCCATTCCATGCACCCGCGGCACACCGGAGACTCGCTCCCCCCTCCTGCTCCGCTGTCGCCTCCGTCCCTCCTGCCAGGTAAGTTCGGTATAAAATATTTATATTTGCTGGTGAATGAAACACCGTAAAATAGATTCTAGATATTTCCATGACCAACTTTTTTATAGGAAATAACATTAAGAAAGATTCCTAAATGCAAGAATGCAACATTATGTAAGTAACAACAATTGTGTTATTTGGTACCCGTCCCATGCACCCATTCCATGCATCCGCGGCTGTGGAGGGAGTCAGGGAGGTCGGAAGCGGAGCAGGAGGGGGCCAGGGTAGCACAGGGAGAGAGTGGCGGCGGTGCAGGAGGGAGGGACGGAGGCGACGACGGAGTAGGAGGGGGAGGGAGGAGGAGTAGGAGGACGAGTATGCGGCAGTGAAGGAGGAGACGGCGGCGGCTTAGTACTCTCCTCCCCATCCATCCTCCTTGTCTTGCTCCACTCGACGGCCTCCGCGGCCACCTACGCACCCACGGGTGCACGGAGGACGTGCATCTAGCGGGTGCCAAATAGAATTTTCGAAGTAACAATGTAAAGGCAAACATCTTTTATTATATGCTGATGAAGTATTGTGAACATATCATTATTAATCCCAAATATTGAAGTAGAATTCCGTTCATCATGTAAGTAATGAAGTACAAATTTTCAATTCTAGACTTGTAGTCACACAAACATTCAGGAATACTTTAATAGAAAACTTTGTCCAAACTTTTAGGTTCTTTTATATATATATATATATATATATATATATATATATATATATATATATATATATGATCACTTACAACAATATTATCTTTGTGAACTTGCAGGCAGAAATGGAGTCACTTCCCAGCAAGATCCATGAACTGTGCATCTATATCTCCGTCTAAACTGACCACAGGCGACAGCGGCGGCGCTGACCATATGGATCCAATCCCATAACCTGATGCAGAAGGCAATGACGAATACCTTTCGTTAGTATTATTACTGTCGCTCAAGTGCTGCTGCTCCTGCTGCATAAACATGTCCTCATTGATCAGCGAATCGAAGAAGGAAGTAAAGACGTTGTCAGCGGAGTTATCTATTCCGGAAATTCCCCTACTGAGCTCAGCTCCTCCGAGGAATTTCTCGTGATCGTAAATGTTATTATGGACGAAATTGACGCCACCGGCAGGAGGTATGTAGCTGGTGCCTGGGTTAGGGTTAGGGTTAGGGTTTGTAGTAATTGTAATATTTGATGGTGTTGCAGGTGGCACCCTCTCCTTAGGGTTAGGATTACTGCTGGAATTCAGTGGTTTGTGGGTTCTTGGGTCGATTCCCTGGCTAATGAGCCTCTTGCTGAGGTGGGTGTTCCAATAGTTCTTGATCTCGTTGTCTGTGCGGCCCGGAATCCTTCCAGCTATCAGAGACCACCTGTCGTTCGGAAAGAAGTAAGAAGAAAGAAAAGAAAAATCAATCAAGAATCACTAACCCTAAAATCATTATAATTTGTTGACCTGTTGCCGAGGAGTCTGTGGAGTCTAAGGATGAGGTCCTCCTCGTCGGGTGCTATCTGTCCGTGCTTGATGGATGGGCGGAGGTAGTTCATCCACCGGAGCCGGCAGCTCTTTCCGCACCGGAGCAGGCCGGCTCGCTTTGGTATTGTCCGCCAGTGGCCCTCCCCTTGCGACGCAACAAAGCGCGACAGTATCTCGTCCTCCTCCGGCGTCCATGGGCCCCGTTTTAGTCCCACCTTGCTGCAGCACGGTGTCGTCGGAGGCTTCGCAGATCCGGATGCTGACGACTTTTGTGGCTTCCTCATTCCTCTTCTCTATTTTTTTCTTTCGTTTCCCAAACTCTCTCTCTCTCTCTCTCTTAATGGATTGGGGGTTAGCTTTGTGGCAAATTTGAGGGTTATATGGATATATAATGGGGTCCATTCGATGCTGTCTGTGGCTGGTATAGTAGTGTATTGCTGGGCTTTACTGTTCTCTATATTGTTCTTGAAATAGACTAACTATTAGTAAAGAGTAATGCTATTAAGAGCTTCTCCAACCTATTGTGACTTTGAAAAAAAATTGTTGCCACATAGGAATAACAAAATTTTATTTAAAAATTATTCTCCAATGTAAATTGTCAAATTGTGAAGTTTATGTGTCAAAAGTTACAGAAGGCATTGTGAAGTATCTAGTTCTAGATAATGCATTGATATATTTTTTTTTACTTCCATGTCATCAATTATGAATAAAAAAGATTTAGAAAAAGAGATAGAAGGTGAAGAGTTGCCTTGGAAGTAAAAAAAATTGAGTTATTTGTATTTTACCCCCAAGGGGGGGGGGGGGGGGGGGGTAATAAATACAAATAACTCAAAAAAATAAGAAGTTCAATGCTTTTGCATTGGAGAAGACTTTTCTACTTCGTTGTCTTTTGTGAATATATTCTTGCCACCTAAAAAAATTTGTCTTGTGCCTCATGTCACATAGAAATCATAACGCATACAAGATAATGGGGTTGGAGCTCTTATCCTCCAAAGTGTACATCCAAAACATCTATACTTAGGTGGAAGCTGATGTGGCAGCCTAAATGAACTTTTCCTCAAAATATTATTATGGTAACTGTTATTCATTTTCTTTTCACCATAAGAAAAATGGCTTTTTTGACGGGTTTTTTCCTTCAAGAAAGGATTTTCTTGACGGTTCTACATCCGTCATCTAGGTTAGAGTCAAGAAAAGTCCCCATTTTTCTAGACGGTATATGATTTTATTTTTTTGACGGTTTTAAACCATCAAAAAACATAACAAAAAAAAATCAAGACGGCTAATGACAGTTAAGAAAACACTTTCTTAACAGGAAAAACCATCAAGAAATGTCGATTGATAAAATTGTTTGATACCAAAATTCTATTTATAATTCTATTTTATATGATTCTCTTTGCATGTTACTAAACAAATACATATATAATATTAAAATAACATAAACAAATACTTTATAAAATGATCTTATTTTATTAAAATATATAGTTTGTACATCGCAAACTGTCACGTCCCAGTCCCAAAATACCGAGGGACTCGACATGTGGTAATGGCCTGCAGCACACACCGATGGACAAACTCAATTTAATGGACACATCAGGGTGTACTTAAGCTGTAGAATAACAATAAAGGTCTATGCTACTAATCTCATCCACAGAAATAAATACAATCTATATGAAATATAAAGCAACATCAAGTCTCCATAAAATATAACTCGGGGAACAACCCAATAATGAGTTTGATACATCAATTCAATAAACAGAAAATAACAGAAATAACTAGGAGTCGGGGTCGTGGGCGGTTGGCCGCGAGCAGGGCGGGGCGTCGGCCGGGAATCGCGGGGGAGCGGGGGTCGTGGGGAATGGGGGTGAGGGGAAACGGGCTAACGGGTCGGGTCGGGTTGGGTAGGACCCGACCCGTTAGGTTTAGGGTTGGGTTCGGTTTGGGTTGGGTTGGTCCGGTTCAGTCCGGTTCAACCGGTTCAGTCCGGTTCGAGTCTGGTTCAATTAAAATCCTAGTTTTTAGCTATTTAAAAATAGTTTTTGAGCCCAATAAATTTCAGAAAAATTACACAACATCCAATAATTAATAATACACCAAAAATATATAATTTTTACAATATTTTAATACTTAATTTAATACATACAAATATTAATCCCTGAAGGACAATTTTTAATAATTAATTAAAAATTACTGAAAAATCTAGAAAAAATATTTTTTAAATTTTTTTAAAAAATAAGGTGTTACAATCTACATACCTTAAAAGAATTGCGTCCTCGCAATTAAGAAAATAACCGACAGCATAGATGATGCGGTTGCAAGACATATTTGAAAGCATGACACAAGAAAGAATCATGATCGAGAAAAATCGAAGGGAAAGGGGTGAGGATCAAGCAGAACACATAGGAAAAATATTTTCCTAGATAAGTAATTCAAGAGTAAAGGAATCTGGATAGAGCAAAAATCTGTCGCTTGGGTATCATGTACTAACAAATTCAAAATTGTCACTACCACATTCTGAAAACAGGGGATATTTTTGACTTTTTGCAATATTTAATATTATGGTATTTACAATTAAATTAATTGCATGAATAGTATATATTTAAATTAAATAACTGTGTGATGTGTACTTTAATATATTATATTATAGACAGTGTTCATTTGTGTTTGTGATGGTAGACTTGACCTAGAAGCCAGTAGATGAGCACCTGTCGGAATTATGGAATTTTGAGGTTAATTGTTTTATTTTAGAATTAATTTATTGGAGGTGTAATTAATTACCGTATTTTATTTAATATTTTGCGCAATTGCCTTTGCTTCGATATTTGGAGCACTATCCAGACTTTTGTCTTCCAACAAATTTCACAATCTTGCCCTAGACATGCCCGCCTTCAATTCTGCTATTTTTGCAACTCATAATTGTGCTCTTTGTACATTATTTCTGGCCGCACAAAAATCGTCGCGGACGTTATTTTTAAATCCCTATTTTGTATCGTTGTGCGTTCCAATCGAAAATTGGAGGCAATCTTGACCTATTTTTCGTGCGGCCCAAATTAGGGTAATATTCTGTTCTGAGTCTTCTTCATTATTGGTATTGATGACCTGACCTGATTTTGGCTCCATGTACTCATAATTAATTGTTGAACACAACTTGCATTTATTTCTATTTAAATTGAGGATACTAGTTAAACCAATTCAAAAATCCCAATTTAATTCCAGTGCCCTGCTATTTAAGCCCGTACCCAACTTACAGCGTCCCCTGACCCTACAAAACACCGGACCCCGAATCGCCCGCCAAATTTTCGTTATTTCATGTGTTTGTGCAATTTTCCAAATTTAAGGGGGGTTAATTTGCAAATATGCATTTTGGTGTCAACACCCATTGATTAAACCAATGAGGGAGCCTATTAATTTTTAATTAAAAACCCTCATTTCCCACATGAATAAATTTTCCCTCATGTTCAATCTAGACCACTCATTTAGAGGGTCAATCACAACCCTCCATCAAAATCCCCTCATCTTATATAATGACATGTCTACCTCAAACCCTAATCCCAAGAAACCTAGGATTCCCCACCTTCACAAGCCCCCACATCCCCTCTCTCATACGTGTGTAATTTCTTCTCTCCTTCTTCCTTCTTCTTCTCATTTCTTTTCCTTCTTCTTCTTCCCCTTCTTCTCCTTTTCATTATTTTTTGAATTCAAATTTAAAGAAGGGGGGGGAATACTGTTCATTCCCCCCCATCACCATTGTTCAGCCGGCGGTCCCTGTTCCCGGCGGGCTGTACTCCTCCCCGGCGGATGCTGCCGCTGCCAACTCCTCCATCTCCTCCTCCATTCCTCACCCCCACCAAGCCGCCGACCCGCTGGACTACCCCTTCGTCTCCGTGGTCCGGCCACCCTGTCCGGCTGCTCCCCACAACTCCCTCCGGCGCCCCCTCGATCATCACCACCTCCATCGCCAACCAACCCCATCTTCATCTCCGCCACCACCATCAACTACTCCGGCGACTCCGGTCTGCACCCCCGCTGTCAAGCTCCGGCAACTCCCCCACCATCAACACCATTCACAACCACCACTTCCCCCCATTCATCCCCGGCCGGCGCTGCTCGACGAGTCCGGCGGCCTGCTCCAGTCCTCCCTGCTGCGCTCGAGCCCTCTCCCTCTGCTTTTCCTCCCTCCGGCCGAGACAGCTTCCTCCGGCCAGACGAACAACCCCGACCGGGCCCAGACTTCCCACTGCGCTTCTCTTCATCTTTGCAACCGGCCGAGCCCGACGCTGCATCTCCCCCTGCTCTTCCATCAAGCCCGGCCATAACCACCTCGCCCCGGCGGCCGTACTCCGGCCAGTCCCCCATCACAGTGAGTCCCTCTCCCTCTTCCTACTTTGGTTATATATATATATATATATATATATATATATATATATGTATGTATATATTTATATACATACGTATATACGTATATGTATATAAATAGTATTATTTAATTAATGCTTTAAATACATGTATATGAATAGTTTAATTAGTATTGTATATGTATGGGTTAGTTAACATGTAGATGTATGGTATATAGATATATTTAGTGTATTCTATGTTAATATACATGTATTTGTATATATTATTTAATGTGTATGATAATATACGTATATGTATAATTAATTCATATGCATATGTATAAAGCTAATTAATGGGTAAAAATATTATTTTGGTAAAATGTAGGTATGTGTGTAGGTATTTAATGTATACTAGGTATAATTTTTAGTTAATGTTTTAGTATCTGTATTTGTTAAATTTAATGATGGTAAATATATACATATATTTTGTATAAGTAATTAGTATATTCTTAATGTATATTTTGTATAAGCATTAGTGTATTCTTAATATAAATTGGTATGTACATGCATACATGTATATATATAGTATAAACTCTATGGGTGTATTAGTCTTAGTATATTTTAATAAAGATGTTAACAATATATATATATTGTAAATTGTATTTTGGCATATATATGGTACATAATTGTTCAACTAATATATATATATATATATATATATATATATATATATATATATATATATATATATATATATATATATATATATATATATATATTATACATGAATTAAATGGTATATATATATTGTATATGTGGTGATTTTGGTGCAAGTATGTATATAGTATAATTATTATTTTGGTATACAAATATATATGTGTATATATATTTTGTATGGGTATATATTTAATAAAAACGTATTTTGGTATAAATGAACAAATATGTTAATAACCGTATTCTGGTATCAATGTATATATGTAGAGTTATATTTTCATATTGGTATATATATTTTGTATAAAACCTTAGCATATTTTTAATAGATATATATACATATATTTTGTATATGTATTTAATTTGATATATATATTGTCAGTACATATGTTAATTTAGATACGTATAATTTTGTATCTATCTACTAGGTGATCCTAGGTGACCAGTATCCTACCTAGATTTGTCCCAAATTCTGTATTTCTTCTGTGTGTTAGGGTAGCATCTGATGCAAGTGTTATAATTGTGATATGTTTATAGGACTGTTGGTTTACCCAGGGGATACTCTGGAACAGGACATCAATAATTACCAGCTAAGGACCCAAGGCAAGTACATTCTCTGAAAATTTCCAATTCTTTGATAATTTCTATAAATTCAACAATCATGAAATGTTACAACTGAATCTTTGACACTGTGCTACACGGACTAGTATATAGCTTGGATCTGCAGTCATGAGATGTTATCTTGATTATCGTATTGACATTGTACACGACATGTATATTTAGACATCGTACATGATAGACTTGACTTGCTCGTGTATCGTGGCGTGTCATGGTTGGATCCACAATACTAGTTGGGGGCGGGGAAGTAGTAGTAAGAAATGTGATCATAACCTCTTATTGTAGTATAGAAATTGTAAGTGTTAATCATGCTCTTCACCCATGATTAGCCAGGCCCTGTAGCTATCGTACATGTTCCCAAGCCGATCACATTTTGAAACTACTATTTCAAACACTTAGAATAGATTACAGTTCCCTATTTTAAATCATATACTACATCACCCGTATATGATACTGTTCCTTGTTCTTTTATTTTCATACATGCACTGACTGTATCATATTGCCTATTGCCTGTCTCTTTACATTGCCTGTCTCTCATAAATTGCCATTGCATTTATTTCACTGTCTTCTCAGTAGCTAGCATGACATATTTTATTGTATTATAGACATTATCAATTAATGGAACTGTTATTTGAGAGTGTTGCTTTGCTCCTTCCTGACTGGAAATATTTTTCCAGACTATGCCTTAGAGGACCGCTGTCCGACACTTTATGGACCATATGGTGAGTAGCTGCAGACTTGGTAGTTTAGTTGTGATTCTGGAAGGTCTAACCGGAGTTATTATTTATTGTTAGTTCTTTAAGTAGACTATTTGGTACCGGATTTGTCTCCGGCATTTTGATGATTCTTGGATATTGTTGAGTTAGAATATTACTTGTGGACTTGTGTTGTGTTTAATTTTAGTTTTACTATTCGAAATCTTATCGTGCTGTAATCCTGTGATTGAGTATGTGTTCATCTTATTTGTGTCATCCGTGCCTCCTAATGGAGATTGGATGCTTGCGTGACATTAGTTAGATAGTATCAAGACCTTGACAGCGTTCTACCGCCGATGCTGCGGCGTAGGCTGGACGTACCCACGCACTCGTGCCCCTAAACCGGGTGCGGGTCGTGACAAAAATATCAGGTTTAATGCTAAGGAAATGATCTAACAGGCACGTGCTAAAGCATCACTAGGAATAGATAGCTTAAATCTTATGCGTATTCGCTAATCCTCGAGTCTGTGTGTCCTCCATTGTCATCGCAAAAGCTTGTCCGCGTCCTTGTGGCGGTGTCCGCTGCTGTTGCTGGGCTTGCTGAAAAAGTGCTGTCTGGGTTGCCAAAGGTGGCCTCGGCTGATACCCTCCTGGAGATGGTGGTATGACTCCTTCAACTCCCGTCTGTGGTGCTTCCAATGCTGGATAGGCTGGCCTCGGTGCTGGTAAGACTTGTCGGTTTACCATTGTTGCTTTCTCTCGACGCTCAGGGCATTCCTTGGCTAAATGTTGGTTGGATCCATAAATTAAACATAATCCTATTTTGCGTCTGCACTCATTCTCAATATGGCATCGCTTGCGACAATATTGACAGATAGGCAGTGCCTGCGGGGATGCTCTGGGTGGTTGGTGTATGTGAGATCTTTTTGCAGCTTCTTCGTGTGGTGCTCTGGCTGGTGCAGATGTGAAAGGCCACTTCAGGCTGGACACTCTCCTGGTGACGCGCTCCATGTGTCGTGCTTTAGCAAGGACGTCCGAGTAAGAAGTAGGTGCAACAGAGCCAATCAGTCTCTGTAGCTCAAAGTTTAGTCCGTCGAAGAACTTTTCAGCCTTCTCCTCTTCTGTCGGGATCAGGGTAGGGGCGAAGCGACTCAGACGAATGAACTCCGCATTGTATTCTTCCACTGTCATATTGTCTTGAGTGAGGCGATTGAACTAGTCCCGAAGTTCTGATCGAGCAATAGATGGAATGTACATCTCCTGAAAGAGTCTAGAGAACTCTTCCCAAGTGACTCGGTCTGGTCCAAGCCGTGTCTCCTCAGATAGCCACCAGTGATGTGCATTGCCCGTCAACTGCATCTGGACGACAATCATCCAACGCTCTTTTGTAAGCTCAGCTGCTTCTAATTGATGTTGAGTGTTTATGAGCCACTCATGAACTTCAGTGGGCTCCTCCTTGCCTGAAAAGGTGCGGGGCTTCAGTTGGCAAAAATCGGTGATAAAGCCCGTCGATGGTCGTCTAGCTGGTAGGTTTGCCTGCTCTAGTGCGATTATTAGGCTGTTCCTCAAGTTTTCTGTCTCGTGACGCAGAGCCTCTTCTTAAATCTGTTGTTGGGCTTGCATCATTGCGTAGATCATTTGGAACATCTGATGTCCGTCCATAGGCTGTCCTTGTGGGAATACGGGCATTGGTGGAGTAAACCGTAGCGGAGGTGGAATGTTATCTCGCCGAAATCTAGAAGCATGCTGATTTGCTTGACTGCTTTGTTGTGTTGTTTGACCTCCGCCCACTGGTGTCATTTCTTCTTCGTGGGTAACCACAACACCTTGTGGTGTTCCTGCAGGAGTCTCGTCTCTTGCTGGTGGATCCATTACTCTGCATCCAAAATAAACTATAAGAGGCGCACATAGAAATCAAGGCAGGATGCAAGTCAAGAAACTAATTCAAATCCAATATAGAAATCAAGAACGATTCAAGCAAGTGGATGAGATCCTATAACTTATCCTATCCTTATCGCAGGCTTGTTCGGTCCCTTAGTTGAAATCAAAATATTTTAGTCGCAGACCTGCATGGGCCACCACAAAAACCATGTCACGCCCCAGTCCCAAAATACCGAGGGACTGGACACGTGGCAATGGCCAGCAGCACACACCGATGGGCAAACCTAATTTAATGGACCTAACAGGGTGTACTTAAGCTGTAGAATAACAATAAAGGTCTATGCTACTAATCTCATCCACAGAAATAAATACAATCTATATGAAATATAAAGCAACATCAAGTCTCCATAAAATAGAACTCGGGGAATAACCCGATAATGAGTTTGATACATCAATTCAATAAACAGGAAATAACAAAAATAACTAAGTATAGATAAAGCAGATACTCAGGAGAAATCCTCGGCGATCACCTCGTCCCTTGGTAATGGTACTGCTCTAATGTCTGCTCCTGTCCCGTATACCTTGGGGTAGATCTCCTCTGCTAAACCTGGGGACATAATCCGGATTCCAGGTCCTCAGGGGACATAGCAAGGTACAAGAATAACTCAAGCCAAAATAAATATAGTGCAATAATAAATGAATCAATAGGGTAAACTATGTATCCAGCTAAGTGATATGCAAAAAAAGAGCATCACTAGAACTCAGGCTGAGACTACTACAAGCTCTGTGTCGGGGAGCCGGTAGCAGTGATATCATGTAGGAGCCTAGTTCGGCGTGGCTACGGCACCGTAATAATATAATCAACCTGTAGCCTGTGTGTCTCTCCCCACCCAATGTAATCACACGTCTCATGTCCACGACGTCTCATGTCCATGTCACGCAAGATCAAGACCTCTAACTGATGCAGAAGTCATAATGATAGCTATGCATATGTAATATCTATGTCATGAATCATGTAGCCTATACAGAATCCCCATAAATATCTCAAAAAGATTCTGTCTCATGAACAGTGACAAGTGTCCTATGGTATGACATACTTGATGATGCAAGCACAAAAATGTATAGTGTCTCGATATTCATGTCTAGGTGACGTTACACAAGTCCGCGTACGACGTTGATACCCGAATATTATTCGGATGTTAAGTAATGTCACACGGTCCTAGGTTGAACAGATACATCATATAAATAAATTAAGAGAATATTATGTAGCAAGTACTACAAGATTGGCAAGGTACACTTGCCTGGGGTTTGGTTTCCAAAAGTTGCTCCGATATTCGTGGGATCTGCAAGTATTCCTCCGGTTGCTGAAATAATCATTACCATAATGTTTAGAAGATATCAAATAGCTAGAATTGCCTGTCCATAAGTCCAATTTGGACACAGGGACAAAAGTGACAGTTTCTGGTCAAAGTGGGGTCCACATGTGGCCCGCTTCGCACCGAAAAACATGCCAGAGACAAAGTTCTCCAAATTCGTCAAACTTAGTGTCTATAAGTCCAGAACGACGATACGAACCCAACGGAATGTCCAGAACTAGATTTCGATGAGCCGATCATAAAATCGCCCGTCAAGTGGAGCCGTGGGGCCTACGATACGAGATTTTGTCAACATTCTCATAATCGAACCAAACTTGGGTCACAGGACCAGAAAAATGCTATGAATTCGATAGCGCAAGTTTCGTTTCAAAACGACGAGCACACACGAAGTTACGAGTTTCAAAACAGGGCCGATATGGGACGTTGTCGACGGATACGCGTTGATTCCGGTGTGCACGTACATCCAAATCAACTTTCGTAAAATTCTACATGTCCGTATCGATGGCGCGCACCTTTCAGTGAAGTTCGCACACGACCAAGTCACCTCTTTTAGCTGGGCGCACCCAGTTCCGGAAAAAATTAGGTTTTAAATAACCAAGTTTTTGGCCATTTTCATCCGCGAATAAATCACAGTCTACAATACCATAAATTGAACAAAAATAGGTTTTTAAAACTTGGTCATAAGGTATAAATTACTGTTCAAGTAGATTTTGAAAATAGTTAACAGGTTGCACGCAAAACGGTCGTGAACTTGCGAGTTCGGGACAATTTTTGAATTTTCAGAAATATGGGAGGTTTTCTTGATTTTGCGTCGCAATTTGCGACCAACAAGGGATGCGATACCCCGAACGAGTTGCACAAGTTTTGAGAGGATCACGCGGTCTACTCGCAGGATTCGACAGAACAACAATCGGATCAACATACAGGGAGATACGAGGCTGGGAAGGAGTATACCTCGCTGTTGCGAAAGGACGCGACGCGGGGGCACAGCGGCGGCGGCGGCTGAGCTACGGATGCTGGGGGCCGTGGGGGGCGTCGTCGACGGCCGGGGGCGTCGGGGTTACCGCAGAGCTCGCCGGGGGAGCTTGTTGGCCCGAGTGGCGGTGGGTGTGAGGGTGGCTGAAGGGGAGATGGCGGTGGCGGTGACGGGTTTAAATAGGAGAAGAAAGGGGTGGCGATGGAGCGGGGAGGCCGGAGGTGGGGGGGACGTGGCCGCGGAGTCGGGGTCGTGGGCGGTTGGCCGCGAGCGGGGCGGGGCATCGCCGGGAATCGCAGGGGAGCGGGGGTCGTGGGGAATGAGGGTGAGGGGAAACAGGCTAGCGGGTCGGGTCAGGTTGGGTAGGACCCGACCCGTTAGGTTTAGAGTTGGGTTCGATTTTGGTTGGGTTGGATTGGGTTGTTCCGGTTCAGTCCGGTTCAACCCGGTTAGAGTCTGGTTCAATTAAAACCCCTGGTTTTTAGCTATTTAAAAATAGTTTTTGAGCCCAATAAATTCCAGAAAAATTACACAACATCCAATAATTAATATACACCAAAGAATATAATTTTTGTAATATTTTAATACTTAATTTAATGCATAAAAATATTAATCCCTGAAGGACAATTTTTAATAATTAATTAAAAATTACAGAAAAATCCAAAAAATTCATTTTTTAAAAAATTAAAAAAAAATAGGGTGTTACACAAACGTTTAAAAACTATACAAAAAATTATAAATTTTATCATACTACAAAGTTGTAAATTGTTCTAGATTGGACTTGTTTTTACTGGACAAATGAAAAAGTCGTATAGATTATAGAAGCATGAAAAATCTCTTCAATGCGCCAACAGTAATCAAGAGCCATATTCTGCAGTGATAAAGGCCCATGAGTCAAAATAATCCAGTTCCATGCGCCAACCGTTTCATAACAAGTTTTTTCATGTGCCAGCAGTGCCATGCGCCAGTACATCTCAAGTGTTCCCATGTGCCAACAGTGCCATGCGCCACTACGTCTCCAGTGTTCCCATGTGCCATCAGTGCCATGCGCCACTACTCCCTTGATAATTTCCATGTGCTAGGTGGTAGTTTTGACAAGGTGCAATCTAAGCCATTAAAATTAGGGCATGATACGTGTCACGAGTATTATGGGCATCAGCAACCCCATATCTTGACTTGTCACGTGGTAGGCTTAACAAAAGATGTGTCTGCAGTGCCATGCACCGACGTGCAACCCACATATATGCGCCTACATAAGGCCTTCTTAAGGCTATAAATAGTGGCCTTTTCCCACATGCAAAAGAGGATGAGAAAAAAAATAAAGAGAGAAGGAGAAGAAGACCGAAGCAGCATTCGAAGCCTCGTCACCCTCCTTGGCCCCGGATCGTCAACGGAGTAAAGGAGCCGCTATAGTGCTCGATCTCCACCGTCACACTTGTCCAAATCTTTTTTTTATTGTACTTAGATCCTTTTATATTAGGGATTCACTTGTACTGTTTGTCAATTCCAAATAAATAAAAAAGTTCGTCCAACTTTACACCATTATTTTTTGGCGATGTTGACAAAAATGATGACTCTGCTAGGAAGAGCTTCTCTTGCAACGAGCAACTGGTGACATAATCCGATGTGACCAAGTTGGGTTCAACTCAGAGGATGTTGTCGTTCGCTTCGACCAACAAACATTCTAAGACATGCTGGATAAACCGAGCTCTTCAACAAGACTTGCCGGACTTTACAAGACTAGCAAAATTCGGGACACCAAGGCCGCTGCGCCTCCCCCAAAGTTGGTACCCGATGCATTGTCAACCCCCGTCGTAGATGCACATGCGGTTGACATGTACTCAGCCAACAAGTCAAGTTCTTCAACGAGGCCTGCACGACCTCACAAAGCTCGTAGGATTTGGGTTGCCAAAGCCGTCGCGCTAGACCCAAAATCTGTTCCAGAAGCGCCGCCTTCCTTCATCGCAGTTGTAGAAGAGGTTAACGTGCATCCTATATCCATCTCCGAAGACGTTCTCAAGAAAGGCGGTGCTAAATCCCGAGAGGCGCATCAATAGCGGGACCCACATAGGAGGAGACATGCTATCCCCGAATGTAGGAGCATACGACCTTCCATGAGTGATCCTTCCTCCCATAAGGGTCCCTACGATCCTGACTTGGATTCCATGTACTATGGGCCTAAAGGCGTTGGTTCACGGAAACCCAAGTCAACTCGAGCCATGCGCGCTCTAGGGGATGCACAACCGGTCCTTCAAAGCCATGCGACGTTGCTTGTCATGCACGCTGCTGATGGAAGACTTTATAGGGTAAACCCTGGCGCTCATGCGCCGGACGTGGGTCAACCCTTAAAGTTGTTCCAAACCCACTTGGATGTCGTAGTTGCACTTAAACCAAGTCAGGGAGCAAACATTGAGATGCAGACCCATTCGCCCAGTTTGCCTGGGTGTATGTAGTATAACGAGCCGCTTCTCTCAACCCGGAGGGCCGATTCAAATAGCACAAGTGTAGCGAACCGACCCACCTTGCTCAGCGAAATGGCTCGTTCGATGCAAAGACATTCAGACTTGGATCTTCAAATGGAGTTCAGACTTAGACTTTCAGAGGCGCGCTCGGAGTCTCACTCGACCGATGCGATTCATCGCTAAGGTGGATGGCCCCGGTGAACCTGTCTCTACTTAGCTTCACACTAAGAAAATGAATGATACATGCTAGTTTCCAGGCGATAGCCTTTGCATGCTAATAAAAGAGATGAACACACATAGCTAAGGGGATAACCCCGCCTTATCATTGCATAGAACATGGAGATCTTACTTGCTATTTGCGTAATCGGGCTATTGAGTTAAAATATAGTAGCTACTTATATATATGCCACAATAGTAGTTTGAGTTCATACTGAGGCATTGCACCGCACAGAACATGACACGAGATAGAGTAAAATCATGTTGCATACATAGAAGAGAAAGACTATCAAGTAGTCATTCCGAGTCAGGGGAAGAAAAGAAAAGAAAGTACTCGGGATATCCAGATCACCGAGGCAGTCTCTAATCAGGGAGCTGCGTAAAGAAGAAAGATCCGAGTATAGTCCTCAGCAAAGATTGAACCGAGTTGTTTCTCTGGTAGGATTGAAAGTGGGGGAGTAGTTGCATGGTCACGGACAACTGGTTATGCACCAGGTAGAGATGAGTCCTTGACACAATGGCTGAGGCATCCAAATTATATCAGCCCGGGAGGACAATGCCAGTGTATTCCTGGTAATATGCTAGCTGATAACTAGCGGGAGAGAGCGGGACATCCAACAAGGCTTGCTACCGACCGGGATGGTCGCTGGCTCGTCAGATGGTTCGAGAGGCCTAGCAAGGCTAGCAACCGAGCTGGAAAGACAACCATTCCATCGCAGATCATGTCCAATATGGATAACAGAGCCTGTTACCTTCATATAGATAAGTTACGCTTGCATAACGGCTATCCGCATTCAGAAGAGGAGTAACGTGAAGGAGTACGTTTGCACGACATTTTGCATATTTAGAATGGATGCACGATAACAAACATAGTTCGAGTAGAATGGGTATGAGGCAGAGACACAAACATAGCACTTGGATTTCATAGATGTTCTTTGTTATTCAGTAGATCATTATTTATATTACTGCATATGATAGGGAAGGCCGAATGGTAAGAATGGTAAGACGAACTCAGTTGTTCATTATTATGACACTCTTGAGCAAACACGGATATTACTTTCATTATATTGCCATGTAACTAATCCTAAGGCAAAAGACTAGAAAGATAACAAAATCAGTCGGTGCACATAACTAATAAACGTACTTGTTTTGTGGCATGGGCGAGAGGCCTCTCCACCAGTGCATTCAATGTACTGATACCCAACCAGGCTGCATGTAGGGTGCAGGGGGAACTCGTACGGATTCGGAGATCTCTTAACGCAATGAGGCGCCGGACCGCACTTGGCGTCTTGGAGAGTGGCGCGCGGACTTGGAAGCTCACCAATATGAGACATAATGTGTGAGACATAATGTATGGGAACATCATCATCCAGATTATTTGAATCAGTTCTAAGCCTAAGAGAATATTCATTGTAGAGAGAGAGAGCATGAGCGACTTGTAATCTCGGCCTAGCACGGCTTGTAATATTAACTTCATATCAATGAAGAGCTTAATTTGGATTCAATACTTGTGTTTATTCTATGTTTCTGCTGTGACGACTCTGCGAACTAGTTATCAACGGCAGTTTCGGTATTTGCCTCGCACGGGCGCAACTCTAGGCTCGCTCAGCATCACGTCCCGATGGAACCGATCGTCCTGCGGGAGCTCTAGTGCGGTAATTCGCGCCCAGCGGGGACGGCCGATTCCTGCGGGAGATCGAGGCGTGACATTTTGGTATCAGTGCACGGCTTTACGTCCTTGGAATTTGTATCGATTCTTTTAGTTTTAAACTTGTGTATTAAAAAAAAGTGATAGATGTTCTATCTCGATGTTCGATTAATGTTCCATACAATAAGTATAAATATTTTTAAAATATGCGTGTGAATGATATGATTGCTTGAACGGGATTATGATATGAAGGCCTTTGTGCCAACCTATGTTATACTTTGTGGAAATAGACTCAAGTTAAAAATTTTAAATTATATGTGAGCCCGAATGCCTATACGAAAATACCAAGCGAGTTAGTGTGCGAGATAGAATATCGTTCGGACAGTTGCCTATGCACACAGCCTTTTGGCGAAGTGTTGAGTATCGTGCGCCAAGACCCTTGGTGCTAGTGAGTTACAGCAAGAATTGGGTATCGTTCGGATAAGAGTAAAAGTCAAATTTAGAATAAAAACAGATATAGACGTTATTGGAGTACCGCTAAGGCGAATAATGGGAATTGTGTTAGATTTTCAGATATAGTTTGGACGGTTATTCATAGCGATAAGTTATGATTCAAAATATAGTTGTATGGAGGACTATGGATAGAGGTCCATACAAGCCTAAGATCGTTAAAGCGGCAAATAGGGATCGTGCTGGAGTTATAAGGAACAAATTGGATATACGAGTGAAGGATGCGAACGCGATTCAGGAGTTAATAGGATGACTCGAACCCTGAGTGGTCTATTGGTCGGCTTAGAAATGTTCGAACAAATCATGGATTTTGGAGTATTAAGCAAGTCTAGCAACAAACGACGAGATTGTGTAAGGCCTTAGTATAATATGCCTAGCAAGTAAGTAAACTCGAAGGAAGCATGCAAGATTGGGTTCGAACGAGTTAGAATGAGTTGAATAAGGGATAAGGCTTACATCGAATAGGAATTCAGGAAAATTGAAATTGATATCATGGTCGGGAAAACTTAGAGGATTGATCGAGCAACTTTGAGTTGAAACAAACAAATTAAAATTTGAGTTGGGATAGAATAATCGGGGATGCGATCGGAGTTAGTGCAATTGAAAATAACGGCACGAACGAATGATAGCGCGCATGAAATTTTTTTGGATTTGAGTAGGATATCGCTCGATAGTGTTCAAGTTTGAGTACGAATGCTATAGTTTCAAATTTGGGGAGACTTTAGTTCATAACAATGATTGGAAGATAGCACGAATTGATGCAAGTTAGTAAAAATATGATTTAAAGATTGAGACAGGCAATAACGAATTTAATCTTGAATTTGAACGGACAATCTTGAATCCAGTTCGTAGGGTAACACTTGATAATAGGCCTAGACGAGATCGATTATTCTGCGGGAGTGCTGGCGTGGTGATTTCACGTCTGGCGGGGATGATCGAACTCGCAGGAACATGTTCAGTGATGTTATGAAAAAACTCGATAAAATAGAACGTATCAAAAGTGAATAGACTTGGGTTAGGTATTTGTACTTAGTTGTTTGAGGAATGCTAGAAGTAGACTATGAAATGATCAAAATAGTAACATTAAAGTTTGACGGTTTGACTAGACGAATTTTGATTACGGCAAGAATGATTGTTAGAAGAACATGACTTAATGGATCAATATACAACTTGGGATAAAATAAAGTGTGACGATAAGGTGTCTGTTCGTTCGATGATAACTATAACGTTTGACCTTCTTGTCTTGTGCGAGTACAACTCCTTAGTCGCATATGTGTCACATCCGGATTAGGACAATCATCCCGCGGGAGCTTTGGCGTGGTGATCTCACGTCCGACGGGGATGATTGAACTTGCGGGAGACCAAAATATGATAATTGAAGGATCATTTTAACTTATGATTTGACATGATAAGATAATTTTTAGAATATAAGTAAATCAAAGGTATTTTAGGGATGAGGTTAGTCTAAGACCATGAAGCAAGATGCTCGATGGTTTAGTGAACGGATACGTGAATTATGTTGTACGATGTAGAAATTATGATTGAGATCAAAGAGATAGAAATTAAATCGTGACTTGGTGGTCTAGACTTAGAAAATATTGGATATATGGATCCTATCAGGTGCTTAAGGAGATAGACTATGCAAATTATTAGGTTGGACATGCGACATGGACATATCGTGGGTTCGGTTGGAAGAATGTGTTGATGGGATAGGATGATCTGTGCTCGATGTTTAAAAATCTGAGTAAAATGAGCTTAGGTAGAATACCCGTGTAAAAGAATAATGGTTTGACCTTATGGTATTTGGGGTGAGCTTCGTGCAACACGATTGCACGATGAGTCATAAACTCGAGCTGTACTTATGACCTTGTAAGCTGACCTAGTGGCTAGGAAGACGACCTTATGCCTTGAGTTAAAACTGGAGTGGCTGACTTCAGAGTAATCATTCGAGAGATAGAACTAGGGCAACGGGACTTAGAGTTAGGACTTGAAACTGGGAGTTTATACTAGCGATGTTGGCGTTAAAATGAACGTAATGGGAGATAGGACTTGGGTGATAATTGAATTGGTGGGATAGGTTATGCGACAGTGAGGAATAAGACGGTATTAGAGAATTGTTGGACGAAACTCTTATGATTTGGAATTGGTGATATTCGAGATAAGTTGGCACAATAAATTAAATCATTGCTTGGAAGAGGTGCGTTAATGGTAATACAAAGCTTGAATTTGGGTGAGATTGGAGCAGACGATAACTAAATTGAACCAGAGTTCGGTTATTCGTGTAGCGAAATGATCGGCAATTCGAAAGATTTTTACGAGTAGCTTGTCCGACTTAGCTTTCACTAAGCTTGGTTGAAATACACATATTTGGAGGATGCCTTAAATATGGGTACGATCCAGACTTAGTAATATGCATAACTTGAATGAAGCTGCAAATAAAAATGTTCAGATTCGCTGGATGAGTATGGCAACTAAAACAAGTTAGCCTCAACCTAGACTTTCATAAAGGAAAGATTGTAACGTTTCCCGTGCGACTGAGATAGTTCTGTGCTAAGGCGCAATAAGAGACTGAGTTTGGGAATGCAATAGTTGACCGAAAGAATCATTCGACAAAAAAATGATTAAGCACTCGAGAAAACGGAACGAGTAAAAACGAATAGGAAGTTAAGTTCGATTAGACCAAAGACGCAAAGGATCAGAACGTACCCCAAGTCGGCAATTTAGCTCTGTGCAAAGGCGCAATAAAGACTGGGTTAGAAAATATAGGCAATTTAATACGACGACCTTAGCTGACAGTAGATTTACCTAGCGAGATTGGACGGAGAGATATTGATGCAAACGAGATTGGAAAATTAAGCTGAGATTCAAGATTTTGGGTTTAGGCATAAAGATGGGTTTCGATAGACGACGTCAAGTAATCGGTCGGATGCGTTGGGATAATATGGATGTAATATAATAATTTGGGCAAGTCCACCCAAAGTCAGAGTTTTCTAGTGCACATTGAGTTATAGAATACCCCGTGCTTGAGTAATACAGCCATGCACCAGGCGCAGTAGATTTTGAGTTCGACTAAGTTGAGAATAGTTCAATAGCATTGAACGATAGAGTCGTTCGATGAGAATTGGCTAAACATGTGTGTAATACGTGGTGAGAAAATAAATGAATGAAGTATTGAAATAGCCCTTGTAAGTTAGATGAGATGTATAGAGTTTGGTTTAGAAGTTGTGCGATAATACGAGTTTCGCTCAGGAAGTCTCGAGGACGAGACTTGTTCTGAGTGGTGTATAATATAACGACCCGCTCCGCTCAACCCGGAGGGCCGATTCAAATGGCACAAGTGCAGCGAACCGACCCGCCTTGCTCAACGAAATGGCTCGTTCGATGCAAAGGCATTCAGACTTGGATCTTCAAATGGAGTTCAGACTTAGACTTTCAGAGGCGCGCTCGGAGTCTCGCTCGACCGATGCGATTTATCGGTAAGGTGGATGGCCCCGGTGAACCTGTCTCTACTTAGCTGCACACTAAGAAAATGAATGAGACATGCTAGTTTTTAGGCGATAACCTTTGCATGCTAATAAAAGAGATGAATGCACATATCTAAGGGGATAACCCCGCCTTATCATTACATAGAACATAGAGATCTTAATTGCTATTTGCGTAATCGGGCTATTGAGTTGAAATATAGTAGCTTCTTATATGTATATATATATATATATATATATATATATATATATATATATATATATATATATATATATATATATATATATATATGCCACAAGAGTTGTTTGAGTTCATACTGAGGTATTGCACAGCACAAAATATGACACGAGATAGAGTAAAATTATGTTGCATACATAGACGAGGAAGACTATCAAGTAGTCATTCCGAGTCAGGAGAAGTAAAGAAAAGAAAGTACTCGGGATATCCAGACCACCGAGGCAGTCTCTAATCAGGGAGCTGCGTAAAGAAGAAAGATCCGAGTGTAGTCCACGGCAAAGATTAAACTGAGTTATTTCTCGGCTAGGATTGGAAGTGGAGGAGTAGTTGCATGGTCACGGACAACTGGTTGCGCACTAGGAAGATATGAGTCCTCGACACGAATGCTGAGGCATCCGAATCATGTCGTCCCGGGAGGACAATGCCAGTGTAGTCCTGGTAATATGCTAGCTAATAACTAGCGGGCGAGAGCGGGACATCCAGCAAGGCTTGCTACCGACCTGGATGGTCGCTGACTTATGAGATGGTTCGGGAGTCCCAGCAAGGCTAGCAACCGAGCTGGGAAGACAGTCGTTCCATCACAGATCATGTCCAATATGGCTAACAAAGCCAATAACCTTTATATAGATAAGTCATGCTTGCGTAGCGACTATCCGCATTCAGAAGAGGAGTAACATGAAGGAGTACATTTGCATGATATTTTGCATATTTAGAATGGATGCACGGTAACAAACATAGTTCGAGTAGAATGGGTATGAGGCAGAGACACAAACATAACACTTGAATTTCATTGATGTTCTTTGTTATTCAGTAGATCATTATTTATATTACTGCATATGACAGGGAAGGTTGAATGGTAAGACTAACTCAGTTGTTCATTATTATGACACTCTTGAGCAGACACTGATATTACTTTCATTATATTGCCATGTAACTAATCCTAAGGTAAAATACTAGAAAGACAACAAAATCAGTCGATGCACATAACTAATAAATGTACTTGTTTTGTGGCGTGGGCGAGAGGTCTCCCCACAAGTGCATTCAATATATTGATATCCAACCAGGCTGCATGCAGGGTACAGGGTGCAGGGGGAACTAGTACGGATTCGGAGATCGCTTAACGCAATGAGGCGCCAGACGGCACTTGGCATCTTGGAGCGTGGCGCGCGGACCTGGAAGCTCACCTATATGAGACATAATATATGGGAACATCATCATCTAGATTGTTTGAATTAGTTCTAAGCCTAAGGGCATATTCATTGTAGAGAGAGAGAGAGAGAGCATGAGCGACTTGTAATCTCGGCCTAGCACCATTTGTAATTTTAATTTTATATCAATAAAGAGCTTGATTTGGATTCAATACTTATGTTTATTCTATGTTTTCGCTATGACGACTCTGCGAACTAGTTATCAACGGCCGTTTTGGTATTTGTCTTACGCGGGCGCAACTCCAGGCTCGCCCGGTATCGTGCCCCGATGGAAATGATCGTCCCGCGGGAGCGCTGACACGGTGATTCTTGCCCATCGGGGACGGCCGATTCCTACGGAAGATCGGGGCATGACATATAGTGGGTCCATCTCACCTCAAGTCTTTCATCAATGATCCAGTTGCAGTCTCTGCAAAAGAACTAGGTCAGGAAGCAAACACCCAACTCTTACCTCCATGCACAAGGGTTTCTCGAGCCCATGAAGTGGGAGTATAAGTGAAACTTCCATCGTCTGATATACGTAATACGATTAATCACAAGTGTAAGGCGAGATAAGCAGCCCTCGCACATGACGTGTCCCCTCGAAGACACACTTCTGCCAACATTATCATCAACTGCTGCTGTACCAAGGTGCCAGTCCCTCCGACTAGACAGTCAGTGTTTCAGTAATTGTATCCTGCGGCATCGACCCTGTAGCATCCAAGAAAACAACCACGCGAAGAGGAGGAATTGCCCATCACTTCTTGTTGCGCAACATGGAGGTCTCCTCCTATGAAGAAGATCTCTAAGAAAAGCTTACCTAACCTTAAGGTGTCGGTCAGCACACCGTGAAGCCGCCCGATGGGCAATAAATAGGTCCCTACTATGGGGTATTCCAAGGCACATGTCGAGAACAAAGGCTGGGAGTAGCCATACCGCCCTGAATGAAGCTGCAACTAGAGTTAGGGATAGCAGTCCCTCGGTGTTCCACGATATTCTAGCCTTCCAAGAGGACAGTGAATCTCTGCACATGGATGACAGCCTAGCTGGGTAGCCATACTTTCAAGGACAAGCCAGTAACTAAGACTGGGGGTAGAAATCCTTCCAATGATGAAAGTGACACAACATTACCCTCTCTCCGAGGACAACAAGACTCAGACATCTGAGCCGAAAAGTGTAGTATCCCGCTCCACGTTGGCACTATATACAAGAGATATCGATTTGATGGATCGAGCGGGAGCCTTCTCAAAGATTTTCTCGATCGAAACACGAGACGATTGATCTGAGTGAGTGGGCAGAACTTTATTCTCTAATTCTTGCACGCCTTAATAATAAATCTGAGTTTTTGTAATGCGTGTTGCGCATTGATAATGATAGAACAAGAACTTGCAAAGAACTTATATGCTTGCCTAAAAGAGAGAACTATTGCCATACTAAATATAGAAATGAATGTTGCATGCTAGTTGTACTGACACCGCTATCGAACGAACCATTGCCATGCTAATAAGAAGAGTAAAAAGATTGCTTGAACTTGTGAATTCATAGTATACTAAGTAAGAGTAGTATTTTTATGCTTAGTTATAAAAGAGAGAATAACTGCTGCCATGCTTGCTTAAATAAAGATTGCTTGCCTGTTCCTTATTGTACTGAAAAAAATAGAAATTGCATGCTAGATTTATAGAAGTGATCTTGCTTGTTAAATATTAAAAGAATTAGACTGCTTGAACATGTTTCATTGATCGCACTATAAAAGATGGAACTGTTTGAATAACTTATACTATGTGCTATTAAACCTATCGATGGATTAAAAATAAAGAAGATTGAACCTATCGAATTGATTGAACCTATCGAACCTATAAAATTGATTGAATAGAAGAGAATTGAGAGCTCTGGCTATATCACTTGATTGAATATTTGCTTGTTTATGGACTTGTGCATCATATAGTCTTTATCTGATAGAATTTGTATTCATGCATTGGTCTGACAACTTGTGCACAAGGTATCGGGTCCCTCGAGCGGGATCCTAGGGCACTAGGAACCGTTCGGCCTGGGAGAGGCTAATCAAACACCCGGAGGCTTGAAATCATCGTGATTAAGGGGGTGTGGCTATTAGTGTAGTGATGAACCATGAGTCTCGGCTACTATTTTGAGCATATTTTAGTGTATAGCATGTCGTAACCCACACTCGATATAGGGGCACGAGTACGCGGGTACGTCCAGCCTACGCCATAACATCGTCGGTAGAACGCTGTCTAGATCACAATACTATCTAATCAATCTCACACAATATCCAACTCCATAATGAGACACAAATATAATAATATAATATAAAATACTCAATCACAGAACTAAAGCACGATAAGATATCGAAAGAATAATCTAAACACAACTGCAAAGTCTAAACTAAAATATAATCTAAACATTAAAAATAACATCCAAGTCTCAAAATATGATAGAAACAAATCTGGTACCAAAATCTGCAAAAAAAAACTAAGTAATATAACTAGCGATTCCGGTTAGACCTCCCGGCAATCAAACCTGAGCTACAAGGTCCAAGGCTGCATCTACTCTTCCTATGGTGCATAATATATCAGATACCAGTCTTCTAAGTTGCCGGTTGAATAATGTCACGACTCGCACCCAGAATTTGGGCATGAGCCGTGGGTACATCCTGCCTACGCTGCAACATCGACGTAGAACGCTGTCTAGGTCTCAATACTACTAAACATAACTCACAACCTGTCAATGATCTCAACTCCATAGGGAGGACAATGAATAAAACATTGCTCAATATTTCACAATATAAACTCAATCACAACTATAAGAAATAATGGCACGATGAGATAGAAGATAAGAAGTACTGACATAAGTCAAGCACAACAACTCAAATTAGAGATAAACTATAGTCAAGCTGTCCAACATAAATAGTCTCAACAAGTCTCAAAATAAACTCAACATAAGTCTCAATATAAGTCTCAACATAAACTTAATTGCATAAAATAATAACTGTCTAAATAGTTGCAGGTGGTGTCTCCTCTAAGGGAAGGGGCTCTTCTAAGCTCTCTGGTATGTAGTCTCCCTCTACATCTGGTCCATAATATGTAGGGCAGAAGTCCTCAAGATCCTCTGGAAAAATATATCCAGTCAAGATTGGAGCGAAGTACAAGCACTAACAGCAGTTCCATGTATATTGACAAAAACTATAACACAATGTAAAGAAATACATGATGGATATAAATACTGGAAATAAGAATACTGGAGATAATGAAAAACTGGAATAAGAAATGCTAGAGAATATATCATCATCAATAGCACAACTAGCAATGAACAAAAATACAAGTGCATGCTAGAACAATAAACTGGAAATACATGAATAGAGTATCTAGCTAAGTGTGTGAAATATCAGTCTATTATGTGATCGGCTTGGGACAGATCAGGCTTGTTACGTATGATTAGCTATGATTCATGTAAGGTTAGGCTAACCATCCGGCTAGCTATGATGCAAGCAATAGTCAGGCTAATAATATATAATGGGCTATGAGGCATGTAATGGTCAGGCTGCACCCGACGTGAGGTATGGGGTGAGCTATGATGCATGTAGAGTGGGGTTTGATCACATAATCTACTAATATTTCTCCGTCCCCAGCTAGCACGATGGATTCTAATCACGTCTCCTCATGACAGGTCTCGATGATGCTAACCCGTGTATCCATAGTGTCAGAATCAAGTACGCTATACAACTAGAATCATAGAGATGATTAACATAATAAAAACTGTCAGAGAATGTACTCGCCTGTGGTCCTGAGCTGGCAATACCAATATCCTGTTTTTGAAGTCTCGTTTGAACAATCCAACAGTCCTATATACATTGTATAATAATAATATAGCATCAGTCGTTACACTAGCATACACACAAACATAATTATACTGAACTCAGAGACTACGCTAGGGGTGATACTTGTCAACTAACAGGGTCAAGTGTGCGTCTAACTGCACGGGTGTCATGTCCTCAAATATTGTGCATAATCAGACAGTCAACTCACTAACACATGTCTAAAGATCTAAATATCATGTAACACCAACACATGTCTACGTTAGTATACACAAGGCAGTTAATTCACTAATATTCAGGGTCACATAGTCATATGCAAATACGGGATACCCACTACTAACACTTATGGCCATACAATATATATATATTACAGTCATACCTAGTACTAGCAATCAATTTTCATGGAATATATATATATATATATATATATATATATATATATATATATATATATATATATATATATATATATATATATATATATATATCAAACTAATTATTATACGCATACACGCACGCACACGCATACTAGTTATTAGGTTCACCGACACGGGTCTTGCAATCACATCAACTAAACTGTCATGAAGCAATATACTAATCCTTAATAGCATTCACACATGCACATACACACAACATGAAAGGAAGGCAAGGTCGAACCTGTGCGTGCACATGAACGAGGGGGTATCGCTGACCGGAGACGGTGCTTGGGCTCCAGCGAGGGTGGCCGCGTGGTCGGTTGTGCACGACGTTCGACGGGATTATGAAGGTCGGGGTGACTCGCTGCTGTCGGAGGAGTCCGGCGTGGAGAAGTCGCTGCTGTGGAGTCGGGAGAAAGGCTCAGGCGAGGGCTGTTGTAGGCAGTGATCCGCGATGAGGGGGTCGGCTGCTCCGGTGGAGGTTGACGGCAGGGTGTTGGCGGTCGGGATCGGATGGTGGCGATGGTGTAGATGATGATAATGGTGATGGTGGAAGGAGGTGTCGGTGGCGGTCGGGAATGGGTGGACTGGACGGAGAAGATGAAGGAGGAGGACGGTGGTGTGGCGCTGCCGGGGTCTCGGCGGGGATAGCGTTCAGGCGGTCGGGGAGTAGCAGGGGTCCGTGGGAATGAGGCAGCTGGAATAGAAAGGGTGATGGGGAGGTTGAAGTCGGCTAGGGTTTATGTTTGATGTTGATATGGTTGATGAAAATAATGAAATATATATATATATATATATATATATATATATATATATATATATATATATATATATATATATATATATATATATATATATATATAGGGAGCAATAGGGTAATGTAAACCTAGGAAATTAGGCCGGCCTATGCATTCCTTGGGATGGGTTGGGTGTTTCATGAAGGAAGTTTGGATGGCTAGGATTGTGTTGGTGTAAATGGATGGCTAAGATGGTGAGATAGCAAGTTTTTGAGTGTTGCACACTCCTAAAATATAGGAAAAATTGTATATGACCAGTCAAAGAAGAGGGAAGGTTTCTTCATGTGTTGGGTCCAATAGGGTATGGACACCTCACTACACTTTTGCATAAAAGTCCCCAACAATTAAAAAATTGCACAAAAAGTGAGAATTAAAATAACTGTCATGCGACGAATATTGTGCGACTAAAATGAAGCACAAAATGAAATAATTATGAGTTACACAAAAGTCAAAATGGAAGACTGGCACGTCTAGGACAATGGTGTAAAATTTATTGGAAGACAAAAGCTAGTATAGCGCTCCCAATATCGAAACAACGGTAAGGTACATCAATTCAATAAAATCATAATAATAATATAATCCCCAATAATTAAATCCCAAAAATATACTAATGAAAAATCCATAATCCTATAATTTGGCCAGAGGTTCAACTAGTGGTTTTCTAGGTCGAGTTTACTAACTCATGCATTTAAGAACACTATATATAATATATATACATATATATCAAGCAATATATTAACACATTAAATTAATTAAATGAAAAGACGAAAATACTCCTATTTTGGAATGTGGGAGTGACAAATAATATATCCAGTCAGGATTGGAGCAAAGTACAACCCAATAGTAGTTCCAAATAATTGACAAGGACTATAAAAAAATAAATAGAGGATGCTATATACAGTGAGAAACAATAAACTAATGCAATGGCAAATGATAAAGAGAACAAGCAATGTAAGCAATAAGGCATAGCCAGTGCATATATAAAATAAAGAGAAATGAACTACAATATCATATTCAAGGCAATATAATCTATGAAACTGAATATGAAGAACTGTAACTATTCTAAGTGTTTAAAATACTAGTTTTGATATGTGATCGGCTTAACTTGTACGATAGCTAGATGGCCTGGCTAATCATACATGAGGTGTATGATTAAACTAGAAATATTTATAATTTACAATAGAAATATGATCACATCTTACTAGCATTTCCCCTGCTCCAACTAGTACAGTAGATCCAACCATGACACGTTATGAAACACGATCGATGCCCAATAATAATATCATGTACGATGTCTAATGTCAATATCGTGTATGATGTCAATACCATAACCATTGTAATATCTTATGACTGAAGATTCAAGCTATATACTAGTCCATGTACTATAGTGTCAAGATTTAGATGTAACATTTCTAAATACTTAAAATATAGTAATTATCAAATAATAAAAACTATCAGAGAATGTACTCACCTAAAATCTGGTGCTGAAAGTCAACAGTATCCGAAATGGTATCTTGAAGACCTATTGGTATGCTGTCGTAGGCACCCAAAAATAAAACTTTTACTCATGAAATAATATGTAGTAGTGATAGTAAGGATCGTTCCCACGAAGAGTAATTAGTTGATCTTTATGCTATGTAAAATAGGATGGGGGGAGAGTTTTGGATCAAAACAAATTAAAAAAAGCTAAAAACAATTAAAGTATTAAAATAATCAAAAGAAAAAATGTTGGTCTCAGTCAACATCCACCATTAGAATCTTAAAATTGATCATTGATGCAAACATAAATTATCATACTTTGAATATTCACCGTTGGAAGTATTTTCTCTCTCTCTTAGGCTTAGATAATTAGAAACAAGCGATCTAATTAGCTTTAATTACTAAATAATCCAAGACAAGCGCTGAAGATTTAATCTAGTAATTTCTTAAAGAACAAAGAGATCGATGAAGCAAAATAACACAAGCACAAGCGGTTGCATTTAATTTTGTCAAAAGTTTTTCTCCTAAGATCTAATAAAATAAAGCAGTTTATTAAATCTTGGTTGCTTCATAAATTAGAAAAATCAAACAATTACAGATTTGATGTCTAATTTAGCAGTAGATCGAAATGGATAATAGACTAGTAGGCCTCCTAGTAATTAAACAAAACAATCATGAAAGTAGGCATAAAAAAATAATTAATACTCAAAGAATAAATAAAACATATAAAAATAATCTAGATCTCACAAGTTTATTGATTACAAGGCGTCTGTTTTCTTCGACCAACAAGACTTTTAGCTCCACACGTTCATGAAAACTTCAAATGAATATTGGAGAAGAAGAAGATGAGTTGTGTGTTGTTCTTTTTTTTCTCCTGATCTCTATCCCTTTTATAGACTCTAAATTAGTTGTTTGAAGATCACAATATCTTTCCACAAATGCTCTAATAGTTACAACAACCCAAACAATAAATTAAAATCTTTGAACAAGTTGGGAAATGGTTATTTCAACTCCATTTTTTGTGCACAGCATAGTTGACTCAACTTCAAGCGTGATTTGGTCCATGATGCAGCCAGAATCTCGGGAAACTCAAAACAGCAAAATTGTGCCTCTATCACTTAGCTTTCCGAATCAATTTGGACCAGCTCAATTGGACTTCGGATGAGCAAGTTATGACCATTTTTCTACATGGTGTCAGAACTGTCCAGAATTGATAATTAGCTCCATTTTGCTTTTAGTGACTCCAATTGCATCCTAGATCAAAATATAAAAGTAATGAGTATCTTTAGGCATTAAATAAGAATAAAGGAGTATATATTAAGGAATAAAAATATAATATTTTATATTCTCATCAAATACCCCCACACTTAACCTTTGCTCGTCCTCGGGCGAAACTCTAATTTATTTTTCCAAAAAGAAATCAAGGTTGCAATATCATAAATAAAAAAATAACCAAGCTCTTCAAAACTCATAACATATCATGAACATATATTTTTAAACAACTTCTAATTACTTAGTAGATATTTTTACTTGAAAAATGGAGTAAACTAAATAGGTAGACCCTCACGGAATAAATACTCAACTCTCACGTGTTTAAAAGTATATATTTCACTCAAATTCATTCCAAAAGAAATGATCTACCATAAGCTTGCATATCTTCTCATTCTCCACCACTGAGATCACATGCATAACATAAATCATAAGGACTTTTCATGGGTTGTAATATGGCTTAGAATTAAGGTGGGATATATTTGGGAGTGTAGCTCAAAAGCCATCAAAACTAGTGGAGCAAAATTGAATTAACTCAATCTCAATATAAAACATGTAAAATTAATTACTCCATTTTGCAACATCTTTAATTTGGCTTTTAAAGCATTTAAACAATGTAAAACAACTTCCATCCTTATTTTTTTTTTAATTTTTTCTTTTTTTTTTCTTTTTTCTCTTTTTTTTTTTTATATAACAATAATGGAACTTAGGAAATTTTAGGATGAAAATATGTTCCATTTTGTGGGTTGTAACCAAACCACAAATTTAGACACCCCCACTCTTATTTTTTCGTACACCCATACATATCATAATGATCAACAATGCTCCACTAGCTTTGTGACTTGAGTAAAGGTATAAATATTATTGGTTGAAAGCTTGTAATGTGGGTATACCAAGAAAAAGGCAATAAAGCTCAAAGGGGTTCAACAAAAAGAAAATTAATTACAAGGTGGGCTATTTGGCTTATGTAACGCATAACAAAGATGGCCTTAATCATGTTCATGCATGCATGTGTCAATGTGACCTCGAAGAGAATCAAAATAAGTTCTAGAGAAACAAATCAGTAGAAGAATATCTCTCATAAAAGAATAATGAGACTGATGTGTCAGTCTAAAGGCTCAAATCCTCACTGGCTTTTGTCTACCAATTTAGATACTACCATTTTCAATAAAAAATGACTAGACTAATTAATTCTAAGTTGAAAAAAAAATTATTTATTCAATCATGTTATGAATTTTTCAAATCTAGTTGAATCTTACTCATGGACATACACAACCAAAAATCATTAAAAACCAAAAACCAAAATTTTTTTATTAAAAAAATTATTATTATTATTATTATTAATTTTTTTTTTAGAAAAATAGCGAACTAAAAATGCTTAAAATAAAGTAAATCCCCTCCCCCACACTTAAAACTGACATTGTCCCCAATGTAAGGTGAAATGCAAGGAAAAGGCAAAATAAAAAAAATTAAAAAAAAATGAAAGAATAAGAATAAGAACAAACTGCCCTTGGGTTGCCTCTGTTTATTGTCGTGGATGTTTCCTCCTTCAATTGATACAAATTGGATCTTCAAGGTCCAATTCATCCACATTCTCTACTTTGAAATCTTCATAGAAAAGCATGAGCCTTTGGCCATTTACCTTGAACACTTTGGAAGTTGCTAAACTTTGAATTTCAACTGCACCATGATAAAAAACATTAGTAACAATAAAAGGTCCAATCCAACGAGAACGCAATTTACTCGGAAATAGACAAAGTCGTGACTGGTATAGAAGGACTTTTTGACCAACTTGAAACACCTTCCTAGAGATCATCTTGTCATGAAAATTCTTCGTCTTCTCTTTATAAATTCTAGCATTCTCATAGGCGTCATTGCAAATTTCCTCCAACTCTTGTAGTTGTAACTTCCTATGTTCTCCATTTTTATATGCCTTCATATTGAAACTCTTGATAGCCCAATAAGCCTTGTGTTCTAACTCAACAGGAAGATGGCATGGTTTCCCAAACACCAACCGGTAGGGTGACATACCGATAGGCATCTTGTATGCAGTTCTATACGCCCACAAAGCATCATCCAAGCGCAAACTCCAATCTTTTCTACTTGGATTGACCGTCTTTTCAATGATGGACTTGATCTCTCTATTTGATACTTCCGCTTGTCCACTAGTTTGTGGATGATAGGCAGTTGATACCTTGTGGGTCACATGGTACTTTCTCAGCAATGTCTCCATGGTTCGATTGTAAAAGTGAGTGCCTCGATCACTTATTAAGGCTCTTGGAATCCCAAACCTGGAGAATATGTTGGATTTGATAAAATCTGAAACAACTTTAGAATCATCAGTCCTAGTAGCTTTAGCTTCTACCCATTTTGATACATAATCAACAGCAAGCAAAATATAAACATAACCAAAAGATACAGGAAACAGTCCCATAAAATTGATGCCCCAAACATCAAAAATTTCACAAAATAGTATAGGATTTTGTGGCATTTTATTCCTTTGAGATATATTACCTGTCTTTTGGCAATTGTTGCATGTTTTACAAAAAGAATATAAATAACGAAATAAAGACGGCCAATAGAAACCATATTCTAATACTTTTCTTGCCGTCCTTTTCGCTCCAAAATGTCCTCCACATGCATAAGAATGACAAAAGGTGAGAATTAAAATAATTTCATTTTCATGAACGCACCTTCTTATCACTTGATCTGCACAGTGCTTCCACAAGTATGGGTCATCCCATACATAGTATTTGACATCACTTTTGATCTTATCTCTTTGAGCCTTTGAAAAGCCAGAAGGAAACATATTAGTAACCAAATAATTTATAATATTTGCATACCAAGGCAATGTCACACTTGAAGCAAACAATTGCTCATCAGGGAATGTTTCTTGTAGACAAAGTTTATCCTCCATATGAACTAAACGACTTAAATGATCTGCAACACAATTTTCTGTCCCTCTTTTGTCTTTGATCTCCAAATCAAATTCACTTAAGAGAAGTATCCATCGAATTAACCTTGGTTTTGCCTCTTTCTTCGTCATAAAATAGCGAAAAGCTGCATGATCAGAATAAACAATGACTTTAGTACCAAGCAAATAAGATCAAAATTTTTCTAAAGCAAAAACAATAGTTAAAGTTCTTTTTCAGTAATAGAATAATTTTTCTGTGCCTCATTCAAAGTTCTTGAAGCATAATAAATGGCGTGAGATGCTCTTCCAATCCTTTGACCCAAAACAGCACCTACTGCATAATCACTTGCATCACACATTATCTCAAAAGGCATATTCCAGTCAGGGGGCTGGATAACTGGGGTAGAAGTTAATAGTTTCTTTAGTGTATCAAATGCCTTTTTACATGCTTCATCAAATTCAAAAGCTACATCCTTTTGTAGCAACTTGCAAAGGGGTAACGCTATTTTGGAGAAGTCTTTGATGAATCTTCGGTAAAAACCTGCATGTCCAAGAAAAGAATGAACTTCCCGCACACTGGAGGGATAAGGTAAAGATTGAATAATATCGATTTTGGCTTTATCTACCTCAATTCCCTTAGATGAAACAATATGACCCAAAACTATACCTTGGTCAACCATAAAATGGCATTTTTCAGAGTTTAACATAAGATTAGTTTCTATGCATCTTTGAAGAACAAGTGTAAGGTTATGCAAGCATTTATCAAAAGAGTCTCCATAAACTGTGAAATCATCCATAAATACTTCTATAATATGCTCAACATAGTCTGAAAATATGCTAACCATACACCTTTGGAAAGTAGCTGGGGCATTGCAAAGACCGAATGGCATGAGACGATATACAAAAGTTCCAAAAGGGCATGTAAAAGTTGTATTTTCTTGATCCTCCGGAGCAATTACAATTTGAAAATAACCTGAATAACCATCAAGAAAACAATAGTAAGAATGACCAGCTAACCTTTAAAGTATTTGATCAATAAAAGGTAAAGGAAAGTGGTCATTTCAGGTTTCAACATTTAATTTTCTATAATCTATACAAACCCTCCACCCATTCTGGACTCGAGTGGGAACTAACTGATCATTTTGATTCTTCATGACAGTTATCCCGATCTTTTTAGGAACCACATGCACTGGGCTAACCCACTGGCTATCCGAAATAGGATAGATCACTCCAACTTCAAGAAGTTTTAGGATCTCCTTTTTTACTACCTCTATCATGGGTGGGTTCAATCTTCTTTGCGGTTGACGGGAAGGTTTTGCTCCTTCCTCAAGTAAGATGCGATGCATGCATGCATGTAGACGGGCTAATTCCTTTTATATCCGCAATTGTCCAACCAATAGTCGTCTTATGCTCCTTAAGGATCTGAACAAGCTTTTCTTCCTGTGGTGCACTAAGTTTATTGGAGATGATCACTGGTAATGTTCCTCCATCTCCAAGGAATACATACTTGAGGTGACTAGGGAGAGGCTTCAATTCTGGAATAGGGGCCTGCAAAATAGAGGGTAAAGGCCTCTTGTTAGAAATTGGTAATGAAATATAAGAAACGTTATCTGATTGTTGTATTTTTGGAAAATCATTCAATGCTACAACAGTTTCCTGTAAATCAGAACTCAAAGCTAACTCCTTATGCTCTTTTTCAAGATGCTCACTAATGGCCACTTCCAATACATCTTTGCCATCAAGTTCAAAAATATCCTGTGCTAAAGAATCAACCACATCAATGGAATAAACAGTATTATCATCATCAGGATATTTCATGGCATAATAAATATTAAATTTAATAATTTTTCCATCAAATTCCAAAGTAAGTGTGCCACTATGAACATCTATCTTAGTCTTGGATGTCTTTAAAAATGGTCTTCCTAATAAAATTGGAGCAGTTTGATCGCTATTTTCCATATCAAGCACATAAAAATCAGCAGAAAAAACTAAATTATCAATTTGTACAAGAACATCCTCGACTACTCCCTTAGGATATGCATTAGATCTATCAGCCAATTGAATCACAACACCAGTTTTATTCAGAGGTCCAAGATTTAAAGATTCATATATAGAATATGGCATGACATTGATAGAAGCTCCTAAATCTAACATGGCTTTCTCATATTTATTGTTACCTATCTTACAAGGGATAGTAAACATTCCAGGATCTTTGCATTTCGTAGGAAGTTTTCGTTGAATTACTGCAGAAACACTCTCCCCAACTTTTACCTTTTCATATCCTTTAAGCTTTTGTTTCCTCTTTATTGTACACAATTCTTTTAAAAATTTAGCATAGCGAGGTACTTGTTTGATAGCATCTAAAAGTGGAATATTTATCTCACATTTATGAAAAGTCTCATATAACTCATTATTTTGTTCAATTTTTCTAGATTCTATTAAAGCTTGAGGAAAAGGAGGTACTGGCTTATAATCACAATGGGGTGGAAACTTACAATTGGATACCTCATCATAATTGGGGACGTTCGTGTCTGCCATGGTGCTTTTCTCTTCTTCTTGTTTTGATGTTGCAGGTACTTCTTTTACTGGAATGTCAACCTCTTTACCGCTTCTCAAAACGATTGCACTTGTATTTTCTTTTGGATTTACTATCGTTTGAGATGATAATTTTCCAGAACTTTGTGCCTCTAGCTTATTAATTGTTGTAGCCATTTGGCTCATTTGATTGTCTAAGCTTTAAATGCTAGCCCTTGTCTCCTGTTGAAATTATAAATTATTAGTGGCAAGAGACTTAACAATATCTTCTAAAGACATACCAGAGTTAGAAGTTTGGTTTGGTTGTTGTTTAGGATATGGCTGCTTATACTGTTGGTAACTTGGGCAATTTTGATTGACAGGATGATTTGTTTGTGGATTCCCATAGTTAAAATTGGGATGATCTCTCCATCCTGGATTGTAAGTGTTTGAATATGGATCGTACTTTCTTTGTGGTTGTCCAGGGAAAGCACCTACCACATTTACTTGTTCATTGGACTCCTCTTGAAGAGTTGGACACATGTCAGTTGGATGTCCTGCTACTGAACAAATCCTACAAGCTTTTGCTGTTTGCATGTTACCTACAGCCATTTGACGAACAAGAGACGTTAAACTAGCAATTTGTTATTCTAGGGAAGAAATATTTACCTCGTTAGCATGCCTAGATGGAAGATCTAGCCTAGTGCCAAATTGTTGAGAATTTGTCGCCATATTTGCAATTAAATTTCTTGCGGCCTCAGGAGTTTTATCTACCAAATCTCCTCCACTAGCAGCATCTATCATGCTTCTATCAGTTGGTAGAAGGCCTTCGTAGAAGTACTGGATAAGTAGCTGCTCGCTAATTTGATGATGGGGGCAACTTGCACATAATTTTTTAAAATGTTCCCAGTACTCGTGGAGAGACTCTGCATTGTGTTGCCTTACCCCTCAAATTTCTTTTCGGATATTGGCCGCCCTTGAAGCGGGAAAGTACTTCTCCAAGAATAGTCTCTTCATTTCGTTCCATGTTACAATGCTCCCAGAGGGTAGATAATAGAGCCAATCCTTAGCCGAATCCTTTAAAGAAAACGGAAAGGCTCTTAATTTGATTTGCTCTTCGGATACCCCCGTAGGTTTCATAGTTGTGTATACCACATGAAACTCCTTTAGATGCTTGTGAGGATCTTCACCTGCAAGGCCATGAAAAGTGGGTAATAAATGTATTAGTCCAGATTTTAATTCAAAACTAGTAGTAGCATCTAAAGTAGGAAATGTAATGCATAAAGGGTGTTGGTTCAAATCAGGGGCTGCAAGTTCTTTCAAAGTTCTATTTGCAGCCATATCTTCCTCTTCTTCAGGATTAGATTTGCAAGAGAGTAAGGAATCCGTAGCAGGTTCATTCTCGTTAGAGTTTCTTTGAGCTTCCTTTCTTAACCTGCGCAGAGTTCTTTCTATTTCTGGATCACTATGAAAAGCACTTTGATTAGAAGATCGAGTTACAATCATAAACAAGTAATAAAATGATAGCAAGCAATCCAGAAAAGTATATGAGAATAAATTTTTGTTTTTTTTTTGTTTGCTAATAAAAAATAATAATTTAATTATAAGAAAAGATAACAAAAGGCACAAAAATTAACTAAAATTACTCCCCGGCAACGGCGCCAAAATTTGGTGTGCTGTCGTAGGCACCCAAAAATAAAACCTTTACTCTTAAAATAATATGTAGTAGTGAGAGTAATGATCGTTCCCACGAAGAGTAATTAGTTGATCTTTAGGCTATGTGAAATAGGATGGGGGGAGAGTTTTGGATCAAAGAAAATTAAAAAAAGCTAAAAACAATTAAAGTATTAAAATAATCAAAAGAAAAAATGCTGGTCTCAGTCAACATCTACCATTAGAATCTTAAAATTGATCATTGATGCAAACATAAATTATCATACTTTGAATATTCACCGTTGGAAGTATTTCCTATCTCTCTTAGGCTTAGATAATTAGAAACAAGCGATCTAATTAGCTTTAATTACTAAATAATCCAAGACAAGCGCTGAAGATTTAATCTAGTAATTTCTTAAAGAACAAAGAGATAGATGAAGCAAAATAACACAAGCACAAGCGGTTGCATTTAATTTTGTCAAAAAATTTTCTCCTAAGATCTAATAAAATAAAGCAGTTTATTAAATCTTGGTTGCTTCATAAATTAGAAAAATCAAACAATTACGGATTTGATGTCTAATTTAGCAGTAGATCGAAATGGGTAATAGACTAGTAGGCCTCCTAGTAATTAAACAAAACAATCATGAAAGTAGGCATAGAAAAACATTCAATACTCAAAGCATAAATAAAACATATAAAAATAATTTAGATCTCACAAGTTTATTGATTCCAAGGCTTCTGTTTTCTTCGACCAAAAAGACTATTAGCTCCACACGTTCATGAAAACTTCAAATGAATATTGGAGAAGAAGAAGAGGAGTTGTGTGTTGTTCTTTTTTTTCACCTGATCTCTATCCCTTTTATAGACTCTAAATTAGTTGTTTGAAGATCACAATATCTTCCCACAAATCCTCTAATAGTTACAACAACCCAAACAATAAAATAAAATCTTTGAACAAGTTGGGAAATGGTTATTTCAACTCTACTTTTTGTGCACAGCATAGTTGACTCAACTTCAAGCGTGATTTGGTCCATGATGCAGCCAGAATCTTGGGAAACTCAAAACAGCAAAATTGTGCCTCTATCACTTAGATTTCCGAATCAATTTGGATCAGCTCAATTGGACTTCGGATGAGCAAGTTATGACCATATTATTATACAAGGTGTCAGAACTATCCAGAATTGATAATTAGCTCCATTTTGCTTTTAGTGACTCCAATTGCATCCTAGATCAAAATATAAAAGTAATGAGTATCTTTAGACATTATATGAGCATAAAGGAGTATATATTAAGGAATAAAAATATAATATTTTATGTTCTCATCACCTATATATAAATTCCATGTCAAAATAGTATTTTCGAATCAAAAATAAGTCTAAAATAGGTTAAACCATGTTTCTAGGTCAAGTCCAGTCAAACTAGATCTACACCTTAATTCTAGGTTCAAACTACATATAGAGTTGACTTTTAGAGTTAAACTAGTCAATACTAGGTCAAACCTAGGTTCCTAGTTTAATATCTCACTAATACTAAGCTTCCTAGACATACTAGTTAATATTGTATACTAAGTATCATAAATAGACTATATAGACTCGTATATAACTATATCTTACAATATCTTAGTACATAACCCCTCACTTTAATATTTGATACCCAAAATACATACTTGGTACTAATAATACTCATAACACTTAGCTATACTCATTGATATATACTTATTGTTACACCAACACCACATATACCTACGCATAACTCCAGACCTCTAAGGTATCCCTACACCCAACTCTTAGATACCCCTGAATTGATATTAGCACTTGTATGCAACTCACTTCAAACCCTCCTACACTCTTGTACTCACCCTCATAAATTAACTAGTGCACATATCTATACTCTTAACATTTACTAAAACTAAGATATCCTTAAAGATAGGTGTACGCACACTCACTCACTGGACCCTACTCCAAAAACTACCTGGAAATAACCCCATATATATTACCTATGCTCAAAACTTGGTATTTGGTATCAACACTTACCTATTTACCTTACTCTTAGTTTAGCCACATCCCTAAGACACTAAACTCAAGTATATTCACCAACACATCTATATACTGTGGTACAATTCTACACAACTCAAACACACTCACTAACCTTCACCATATCACCTAAAAGAACATAGAGGTACACTAGACACTTACCTATTTATTCGTGTCACGATCCGCACCCGCATGATCGGGGCACGAGTACGTGGGTATGTCCAGCCTATGCCGCAACATCGGTGGTAGAATGCTGTCTAGGTTATCATTATCTATCTATCTATCATACTAGTACAACCAGTGCTACCATGTACTCAATCATAATAATGTAAAATAAAAACGAACAAGGAGGATAATCAATAACATTCTACAAGAAGGGAACTAAGCAAGATATGAAAAAGGAACACTAACTAAACTCTATAATAGTCACCTCAAGTCCACAGGGTAAGAGAAGTCATGTCTATAGCATCACTCTGAAATTTTGGAATGGAGAGCACAACAATCACTAAAAAATATTACCCAATCAGGAAATGTGTGAAGTACATACCTCTGAAAGCAGTTCCAGAAATATAATATAACATATATAACAAATAATAGAAAAGAATACAAGATAACTAGCAATAGAAAATGACAATAAACTGGAGTGAACCGGTAATTTACTGGAAAGTAAAGAACAAACAATATGAATAGCTGCAAGTGATGAAAGTAGATATACTAGCTAATGTGCCATAGAGTACAAGTTTATATGTCATCAGTTTGGGTTAAATACGAATACAATATGGAAATTCGATTACACGTATGATATGTAATCGACATGTACACGAATACACTGGGCTTGATCACATAACCAACTCCTACTCCCCCATCCCCAACCAATACTCATGGATCCAATCATGACACGTTACGAACACGAATATGGGCACACTGAACACAAACAGTATGTATACACGAATATGAGTACACTAAATACGAGCAGTGTGTGAACATGAAGTACACGATAATCAATACCCAATACATACGATAAAATTCATGTGAAGAAGTACCCGCTGAACACGGTATGGGACAATATCCCATGACAGGATCCATTTAGTACCAGCCTGTGTAGCCAGTATATTGGAATCAAGTAAACAGTACTAGAACAAGTGATATATACACTATCATAAAATAAAAACTAACAGAGAGATGTACTCGCCTTTGGTCCTGAGCAAAGGGTGTATCTCGATGCCAAAGCTGGCACCACACAATCCTATTTAGGAAATATCATATCAGATGGGGTAATGAGTGATAAACTGTTAAAATGAGCTAAATATGATGTTCTAGGTCAATACTAGGTTAATACCTTGGTTTATTACCTACATACTAGACTATATAACTGATATTAACTATTACCTTAGAATACTAATTTATACCTATACCTTAACCTTAACTTTTCTCATATCTGAGAATACTTTATACCTCACATGCTAAGACTAACATTTGAACACCTCACAGTTATACCCATACTCTAACCACACTAGCATCATCTTACTGTCCACAACCCTCCAGGCTTGTACACAGTCCCTAACTCACTAACCTACTTGCTGCTGTCACCCTTTTGTTATTCTTGTTGTTGCCGTAGCTCAATTTTGTACTGGTACAACACTTCTTTTACTCACTACTACATTTTGTACATTGACACTGATGCTTCCCTCAATAATCAACATATTCCCTAAATTTCCTTGCATACAAATAGGTTGCACTAATCACTGCAACTCCTTACCTCTCCAATGCACATCCATCTCTAATGCTCAGTACCCAAGCCCTCCAATCCACTTTACTGCAAACTACTTCATCCCCACTGCTATCAAACAATCCCCTGACACCAATGTATATCAATCACTACTTACACACACATATCCCTATATAAAACACAGTCCACATAACCCCTTACTTACACATCCCTTCAATCCAAACCCCACATTCAATTATATTGATACCAGTCTCACTGATACACTGAGATTTACCAACACTCAAACCTCACATATATATATACTTACTCTCAGGAATCTCACTGACACTAGCGCCATACCTCACTGAGACACACTCTCACACCCAAGATCTTGTACCTCATGTGTCCAACCTACTGCACGACTAATACTGAGATACTAACCAAGTTACTCCTGCTACATCATCATCATTAATAATTGCCCCCTGCCCTTAGTTGCTACTGCAATAACCCAATTTTGCCCATCTAATACTCCCATGCAGGCGTAGAAGAATCTTGCACTCTTGTAGTACAGGGATTACTTCTGCAACTTGCACACAGTAAACCCGAAAGCTCAAACCCCTACTTGGAACAATGCCTAAACGGATACTTTTGTGTAGTCTCAAACTAACCTTACTGATATGAATGCAACAAGTGAAGTTCACTTGCAGGCTCAAACTCCCTCTCCTTATGTACTGATACACAAATCATCCCCCCCGTTCCTTCCATACACTCATACTAACAATGCTATGCATATACATTGACATATCCTAATACAATACAACTCATAAACTCCCTCAATTGAACATGGATTTGCAACCTGCGTGGCTGCAAGGTATCAGTTCAATGCCACATTCCCACTGCAACCCAATATAGTGTACACTGCTCTGTGAATACCATCACTCACCACTTATTCCTCATTGTAGGCCCGAGTTGTTGTTGCTGCAACTTCTAAGATTCTTCTTTCCCTTCTCTAACTTGCTTAACATAACACATCACACATGTTTACAATACACAATAGTCATCCTACTATCCTTTCATTACATGCCTTACCCGAGCCTACCTAAACTTGCTGCCAGTGTACCACTTTAGAGCACACAGTGCACTGAACTAGTGTACATAATGCACTGCCCCATAGTACACCAACTCCCCATCTATTGCTGCAAACTCCAATGTTGGTCTTCATAACTTGTGTTCTATTGATGTACTGCATCACAGTCCCTGTTACTATTCTTAACACCCTGCACTTAACTTCCTACCAGAGATAATGTAGTGCCTAATGCACACAACAAATAACCATAAGTTCACACTTATACTGGTACACCCCTCTCTCTTCTCACACTCTCAAACAACACCATAAACACTTAATCTAACACTCCCATCTACTTTCATCAGTCCAACCACTCCAACCACACTTCTCCACACTAACAATCTAAACACACACACAAAACACTAATACAGGCATATTAAAATCTAACACAGTATACATCAATCCCATTCCTTGATACACTCTCAACACTTCTTCCAAACACTTTATATATATATATATATATATATATATATATATATATATAACACTTTATCTTGGCTCACTCCTCTACCTTCACCAAAACTCGAACACTTGGTGTGCACTACACAAGTATCTCATGGATACTCATGATACCAACACCCACCTTCTCCAATACAATGATACACCACCAAATTAATATATAATATCATTAAATAAATCAAATAGGATATAAATACTACTAGAAAAACTTATTCTAATACAATTACATAGAAAATGACACGAGGGAACACCTATACATAGAAATTACTAAACCTATACCTCTGTATCATATGGGTTTCATGACATGGACTTTCCGTATCTAATTGTGGACATGTACACACCCTCTCTTAATCAATTTAGGCACAAACAACCATAATTGACCAAATAGCAAACACTTGGTATGCCAATCTCGAATTTTTCCAAAAAAATGGACACAAAATACACCACAACTTCCAAAATTGGGGTCCCTAGTAGTCAAATCTTCTTCCTATAGATAGCCCTAGTCCATAAGTGGGTTCCTAATGATTAAACTACAGATTTAAAGTCTAATTAGAAAGAAAAAAACTTAATTGTACCTATTGGGAGATGGATTCCCAATGAAAGTCTCTAATGGACACCAAGTAACCTTAACTTGTGTAAATTTTTTCAAATTGTAGATCCTTGTCTTCTCCTTGCTCCTAGAGTCTCTAACGGTGAAGTAGAGGTGAAATATGATGATATTTGGTAGAGATTTTGTGTAGGTTTGGTGGAGAAAAGAGAGAATTTGGGGATGAACAAATTCTAGATCTAAATAGAATGAAATGAGAGGAGATGAGAGAGAAACCTCCCCTCTAATAGTGGCTGGCCCCTACTTGGCCTCCAAGCAATATATTATGTCTATTTTACCCCTATGGGTTTGTCATGAAGAAAAGGATTAAGGAAAGAAGCTTATATTTCTAATGGTTTGGCTAATTAAATCTATTAACTTAATGATATAGCTAGATAATTGGGCTCAAGTCTAAACTAATAAATTATTGGTGCAAGAGTCAAGTCTAGTCTAGTTAGGTCCACTAACACAAGTCCAATAAATAATGTTACATGCTAACAATATTTAAATATTAATTATAAATATGTAACAGGCACTATAAATAAATAATTATGAAATACCATTCAATATAATAATTTTTGAAATACCAAGATACAATATTACCAATAATACGAAAAGACAAAAATATCCTTCTCCGAAAAAGCGGTAGTGACAAGTCTACCCCCCTTAGCAGAATTTCGTCCTCGAAATTAAAACTCTCACCCCTCTCTTGGGCCAGTCATCAACTATTCTTAAAAATTTTACTCGGTCCAACCCCCAACAATCATAGTCCAATACAACCCTATCCTATAACATTCAATCCTATAATATTACTAGAGGAAAAACCATGCATGGATATAATCTCTAACTGTCATGAATTATAATCTCGATCCTTGTCACTTGTTAACTATACCTTAGCTAAATTATTTAACATTATGAGTTACCACTTCCAATACAACTGGTATATTCTGGTTCTAGGCCATGGGCATACTTAACTCACTGGCACACACTATCCAGAATACTATACTATACTTCTAGGATACTATCTTCTATTATTCGTCTCAGTTCCTCAATCACCTAAAAAAAACTGCTTGACCATTATTATTGCAATGAACACTTGTATACGCTCTCAATCATGTATTCTATAGGTAAACCCTTATCCCTCTTGAATACCCTCAATGGTATGCCAACTCAAGTCTTAATACTATCTACACAAGGCACTAGCTCTTATATGGATCTTTAAATGATACTCTTATACTAGGTTACTCATGTCTCTCGACTATACTTAATACACTAGCCACTAAAAATGCTTGTACCTAAACCTCCATAATATTTAAGGTACTCTGGATCTTGCTATTAGGTTACTCCTCCTATCTTGGTACCTGGTGCAAACTAATATTCTAACACTCAATAATCACTCTAAGATTCTCACCTGTATTTGATATCAAAAATAACATTCACCAATACTTTTTTAACCACTATGGCACTATGATATCTCACTGGTATTCTTATACCCATCATACTACTCCCTGATACATACAACTTATATACCCAAAATTTGCAAGTTATTATACCTACATACTCTATATAGATTGCCCCTCTTCTTTACTGTCTGGATCACTTGTACTCTTTCTTCCAAATACTCCTTAATCCATATTAACTGATACACCCATCTAATATTATCACACAAGATACTTAGTGTTACTAGCACATTACTCAACTAATCCCTGATATAGAAACACTAGCACTCTTTATATAGTAACACTAGCTTTCTAACTACACAACATATGCATTTAATGTTCTCGGACACTAACTTAACAACAGTTCATCATATACTACCACCACACTTGACACCAGCCTACTCACTAGATCACCCTATCACCCTTACTAACTCCATAACTGTTCCTTGACTCATGCACTTAATATTCTCTACTACCTGCTTAACACCAACCTGCCCTACTGGAACACTATTGGTATCTCTGATACTAAACTCCTACTTCATAACACTCATGAAACTGGTACTACTTCACCACTCTTTCTTTCCTCACACATCTCTACTAACACTTCAACACACCTAAATACTAGATAATATCCCAATACTAGACACATACCCATATCTACTCCCACCAATGCCCAACACTCGACAAATAGCACAAGTCTTATTACTGGCACAATATATTTTATCACCATCACACTTACCTATATACTTGGGTACCCTTATATCATGACACACTCACTAGTATCTCTCCTGAACACACATTCTCTTCCTCATGGCACAACCAAGCACCAAATAGTATATCATGCTCCATCGATATCCAAACACAAATTTTATGATACCTAATTGATACATGGTTCACTCATCTATATAAATTTATGACTTTCTAGAACATGTATGCTGACACTGATACCAACTCCTGAAATTACCACTGATACTCTCTACTCTCCCTTCTACCTATAGTACCAATACTGACATCTATCATAGAACTATTACTATAAAGGTACTGCACTATGAGTTACCTCTAGACTAATGCCTATAGCTCACATGCTCAACCAAGAACCACTTACAGACTTACAAGCTATATTCTCAACAGACAAAACTAATACTCAAGACTCAGAACTAATTGTAAATTACCAATTGTTATAATATCAAGGAACCCTAATGAAACAATGTTCCATAGGGAACTGGGCTAAAGGAACTGAAGGTATCTCTATTCCTGAGCTAATAGTGGTGATGGAACATAATCCTATAATAACAAAAGTGGAATGATAAAGATGATACATTAAGAACCAGTTTAAGATACAATCTGATAATCATATGTGTCTATCCGAAATTATGATATGCAGAATCCTCGCCACGCCAGTAAGCATAGTTGTGGTAAACGATAGATTCCATAACTAAGGTATGCAACCCTATAATCATGTCATCTATAATCTCACCATGTCAACTGGTATGGCTGCGAGAAACTCTAAATTTTATAACTAATATATGTACATCTGAATTTAGGTCCTTACGTTTCTGCCACACCAGCTAATGTGGCTGTGATAAACTCTAGGCTCCACATCCAAAGCAAATATTTTACCTTTATATCTGTCCTCATCATCATATATTATCAGGAGATACCTTAATTTAGTCCGTAAAATTTATCTCGATAAGGAATCAAACTTAATAATGAACACCAAGAATTAAATTTAACACCGATCATTAAGAATCAAATTCAATAACAATAAGTGAGAGCGAACGGAAACAAGGAAAAAAGATTTTAAATTGGAGTTCAAAATAAGATTCCTAGGGGTCCCCACAGGAATCTCTCAAGAAGTACTAATTTGTGATTGAGTGTTCTCATCCTAATATCCTATATCATATATCCTATCACAGGCTCGCAGCAGTACACTAAGTCGTCGTACTACCACGATATTGCATAACTTGCGAAGTCTGACCTGCATGGGCCACCATAAAAATGTGTCACGACCCACACTCGCATGATTGGGGTACGAGTACGTGGGTACTTCCAGCCTACGCCACAGCATCGGCGGTAGAACGTTGTTTATGTTATCATTGTCTATCTATCTATCTATCTATCTATCTATCTATCTATCTATCTATCTATCTATCTATCTATCATACTAGTACAACCAGTACTACCATGTACTCAATCACAATAATCTAAAAGAAGAATGAACAAGAAGGATAATCAATAACATTCTAAAAGAAGGGAATTAGGCAAGATATGAAAAAGGAATACTAACTAAACTCTATAATAGTCACCTCAAGTTCACAGGGTAAGAGCAGTCATGTCTATAGCATCACTCTGAAATCCCGAAATATAGAGCACAACAATCGCTAAAAAATACTATCCAATCAGGAAATGAGCGAAGTACATACCTCTGAAAGCAGTTCCAAAAAAATAATAGAGCATATATAACAAATAATAGAAAAGAATACAAGATAACTAGCAATAAAAAATGACAATGAATTGGATTGAACAGTTAATGTACTAGAAAGTAAAGAATAAACAATATGAATAGCTGCAAGTAATAAAAGTAGATATACTATATAATGTGCCATAGAGTACAAGTTTATTATTTGATCGGTTTGGGTTGAACACGAATATAATATGGTAACTCGATTATACATGTAATATGTAATCGACATGTACACGAATACACTAGGCTTGATCACTTAACCAATTCCTACTCCCCCATCCCCAACCAATACTCATGGATCCAATCATAAGACGTTACGAATATGAATATGGGTACGCTGAACACGAGCAGTATGTGTACACGAATATGAGCACACTGAATACGAACAGTGTGTGAATACGAAGTACATGATTATCAATACCCGATACACACGATGAAATACATATGAAGGAGTATCCGCTGAACATGGTAGGGGATAACATCCCATGACAGGATCCATTTATTACCAGTCCGTGTAGCCACTGTGTCAAAATCAAGTAAACATTTCTAGAACAAGTGATATATATACTATTATGAAATAAAAACTAACAGAGAGATGTACTCGCCTTTGGTCCTGAGCAAAGGGTGTATCTCGATGCACAAGTTGGCGCCACACAATACTATTTGTGAAATATCATATCAGATGGGGTAATGAGTGATAAAATGCTAAAATTAGCTAAACATGATGATCTAGGTCAATACTAGGTCAATACCTTGGTTTATTACCAACATACTAGACTATATAACTGATATTAACTATTACCTTAGAATACTAACTTATACTTATACCTTAACCTCAAATTTTCTCATATCTGAGAATATTTGATACCTCACATGCTAACACTAACATTTGAACACCTCACAGTTATATCCATACTCTAACCACACTAGTATCATCTTACTATCCACAACCATTTAGGCTTGCACACAGTCCCTAACTCACTAACCTACTTGCTGCTGTCACCCCTTTGTTATTCTTGTTGTTGCCGTGGCTCAATTTTGTACTAGTATAATACTTCTTTTACCCACTACTATATTTTGTACATTGTCACTGATGCTTCCCTCAATATTCAACATATTCCCTAAATTACCTAGCACACAAACAGGTTGCACTAATCATTGCAACTCCTTACCTCTCCAATGCACATCCATCTCTAATGCTCAGTACCCGAGCCCTCCAATCCACTTTACTGCACACTACTTTATCGCCACTGCTATCAAACAATCCCCTGACACCAATGTATATCAATCACTACATTCACACACATATCTCTATACTAAACACAATCCACATAACCCCTTACTTACACATCCCTTCACTCCAAAACCCCACATTCAATTATATTGATACCAGTGTATCAGTTCTCACTGATATACCGAGAATTACCAACACACAAGCTTCACCAATACATACTTGCTCTCAGGAACCTCACTGACACCAGTGCCATACCTCACTGAGACACATTCTCACACTCAAGATCTTGTACCTCATGTGTCCAGCCTAGTACACGACTGACACTAAGATACTAACCAAGTTACTCCTGATACATCATCATCATAAATAATTGCCCCCTACACTTAGTTGCTACTACTACAACCCGATTTCCCCCATCTAATACTGATACCTCCTATACAGGCGTACAAGTATCTGGCACTCTTGCAGTGTAGGGATTACTTCTGCAACTTGCACACAGTAAACCCGAAAGCTCAACCCCCTACTTGGAACAATGCCTAAACTGATACTTTTATGTAGTGTCAAATTAACCTTACTGGTCCGAATGCAACAAGTGAAGTTCACTTGCAGGCTTAAACTCCCTCTCCTTATTTACTGATACACAAATCATTCCCCCGTTCCTTGAATACACTCACACTAACACTGCTATGCATATACATTGACATATCCTAATACAATACAACTCATAAACTCCCTCAATTGAACATGGATTTAAAACTTGCTTGGCTGCAAGGTATCGGTTCAATGCCATATTCCTACTACAACCCAATTTAGTGTACACTGCTCTGTGAATACCATCACTTTCTACTTATTCCTCATTGCAGGCCCGAGTTGCCGTTGCTGCAACTTCTAAGATTCTTCTTTCCCTTCTCTAACTTGCTTAACACAATACATCACACATGTTTACAATACACAAAAGTCATCCTACTATCCTTTCATTACATGCCTTACCCGAGCCTACCTAAACTTGTTGCCAGTGTACTACTTCAGAGCACATAGTGCACTGAACTAGTGTACATAATGTACCCCATAGTACACCAACTCTCCATCTATTGCTGCTAACTCCAATGTAGGTCTTCATAACTTGTGTTCTATTGATGCACTGCATCACAGTCCCTATTACTATTCTTAACACCCTGCAATTAACTTCCTACCAGAGATAATGCAGTGCCTAATGCACACAACAAATACCCATAAGTTTACACTTATACTGGTATACCCCCTCTCTTCTCACACTCTCAAACAACACCATAAACACTTACTCTAACACCCCTATCTAATTCATCAGTCCAACCATACTTCTCTACAGTAACAATCTAAACACACACAAAACTCTAACACGAGCACATTAAAATCTGACACAGTATACATCAATCCCATTCCTTGATACACTCTCAATACTTCTTCCAAACACTTCATATATATATATATATATATATATATATATATATATATATATATATATATATATATATATATATATATATATATATATCCACATGTATAATTCTAGATATATATGGATATAACACTTTATCTAGGCTCACTCCTCTACCTTCACCAAAACTCGAACACTTGGTGTGCACAACAAAAGTTTCTCATGGATACTCATGATACCAACACCCACCTTCTCCAATACTATGATACACCACCAAATTAATATATAATATCATTAAATATATCAAATATGATATAAATACTACTAGAACAACTTATTCTAAGCAATTATATAGGAAATGACACAAGGGAACACCTATACATAGAAATTACTAAACCTGCACCTCCGTATCATGTGGGTTTCATGACATGGACATCCTGTATCTAATTGTGGACACGTACATACTCTCACTCAATCAATTTAGGCACAAACAACCATAATTGACCAAATAGTAAACACTTGGTGTGCCAATCTCGAATTTTCCCCAAAATAGAACAAAACACAATACAACTTCCAAAATAGGGATCCTTAGTAGTCAAATCTTCTTCCTATAGGTAGCCCTAGTCCATATGTGGGTTCCTAATGATTAAACTATAAATTAAGAGTCTAATTAGAAAAAAACTGAATTGTACCTATTGGGAGATGAATTCCCAATAAAAGTCTCCAATGGATACCAAGTAGCCTTAACTTGTACAAATTCCTTCAAATTGTAGATCCTTGCCTTCTTCTTGCTCCTAGAGTCTCCAATGGTGAAGTAGAGGTAAAATATGATGAGATTTGGTAGCGATTTGGTGAAGGTTTGGTGGAGGGAAGAGGAAATTTGGGGTTGAACAATTCTAGATTTAAATGGAATAAAATGAGAGGGGAGAGAAGAGAGAAACCTCCCCTCGAATAGTGGCCGGCCCCTACTTGGCCTCCAAGCAATATATTATGTCTATTTTAAACCTATGGATTTGTTATGAAGAAAATAATTAAGGAATGAAGCTTATATTCCTAATGGTTTGGCTAATTAAATCTATTAAATTAATAATATGGCTAGATAATTGGGCTCAAGTCTAAACTAATAAATTGTTGGTTCAATAGTCAAGTCTAGTCTAGTTAGGTCCACTAACACAAGTCCAATAAATAATGTAATATGCTAACAATATTTAAATATTAATAATAAATATATAATATGCACCATAAATAAATAATTATAAAATACCATTCAATATAATAATTTGTGAAATACCAATATTACAATATTATTAATAATAGGAAAAGACAAAAATACCCTTCTCCGAAAAAGTGGTAGTGATAATTCATAAAACTCTCCTCCACATACCCCTAACACCCATAACATCTAAGTGTTGTTGCTGTTAATGATCTGATATAAATATTAAGTCTAAACCATCAACCTCCTGCACCCACTGATACATCGCAGTCACCCCCCTCACAACCCTGAATACCCCCACCACATGTGCACTTCGTTCTTACCTGAGCCCCAGACAGTTGTTGATGTTGTTGTTATTTGGTTCAGCACATTTGCTGAATCATCATGCTCAAGTAAGCTCAGGTTTTCCCCAACTGCTGATGCTCGTTTACCACCTAACCCGAGCCCCAACCTACTCATCCTAGAACCTAACCATGCTTGGACTAATTGCAACAACTGATAAACTCCAGTGTATCACCCAAGTGTAACACTCACTCCTACAGACACAACTTAACACACACACACACACACACACACACACACACACACACACACACACACACACACACACACTAATTAACACACAAACACCCAAGTCCGTGCATTGCTGTACCTCAATCCCAGTTCTCAGTTGCACAAACATCTCCAGAATGATACACCATTCCAATATATATATATATATATATATATATATATATATATATATATATATATATATATAAAACAAAATCATAATATTCAATTCACCACAATCCCTTAATCAAATCAATACCAACTTGATACTGATGCACAGATATAAATCTGTGCACACAAACACAAATTCTTGCAACTTGCAGCATTCTGCACCCCAAGGTGAACCCTCACTGAAAATAAAACCCGAGCTCACTTCCCCTCACTACATATCACATTAACCCTTTGAATACCTTTAAACACAAACCCACCTTAACACAAATATCCTAAACTTCCATACCACACTATTGTATTACAGATTGACACCAAGTGCACCTTGCTACTGCTGCTATTTACAGCAGATGCAAGTGTTGTTCTCATCTGCCTGCACACTACAGGTCCTCTCCCCCTTGCTGTATTGCACCCCCAAGCTCCAAGTGCACATCAAATTCTCCATTTGCATTCTGGTACAACCACCCAACATTCTTCTCACTTCACTGATCACTGTGGTTCTTTATACCCCCCTAACACTCTGATACCTACATGTGCAATTTTAGTTGCACATACACAGATACTTGTTGGCATTCTGGTTCCATGGACACCTACCTCAAAATACTTTCTCACACTAATTGGCAGTGACCCAACTGATAAACTTGTGCACAAATTGCACACATCACAGAAACTTCACTCATTCTAAATTTGCATAACTATTAAATTGAGTTTTTCTCATGTTAAGTATACTAAAACTCCCATGAAACACATAACTTAACACACACAAACCCATATCAACTCCTATGTACAGAGTTGAATCCCATAATCACACTCCAATCCTAACTGTAGGTACAGCTCCAACATACTCATACCCCTATCTGCTCTATCGTTTCCTTGTTTCCCCCACTCTCACCTTGCTGTTCTGAATAGCAATGGTTGTTGTTGCAACCATATAATTTAGTGCATATTGGTTCACCAATATCTGCCTCACAGAAACTGAACACCTTTCCTCCCTAACTGATACTAAATACCTATATCCAAACAAACACGAGCATCCTTCCACTGTACCTTCACACACACAACAACACACAATGCATACTAAAGTCCTATTCTACAACTGACACCGATATAAGATACACCCCTGCAACCTAGCATTGGTACACTAAGGCACACACCTAAGATACCTTGAACATCCACTCGATACATGACCTCTGTAGACACTGATACACTCATTAATTTTATCACCTACATACTCCAAACAGTAGCACTTATGATACTCTCATATTTCACAGTGATACACCAACGTTCACTTGTGTATAATACAACTACACCTATAATCCACCTCTCACTGATATTTAACTCAAAACACCCAACACACTCCTCAAATATCCATCCCATATGATACCACTAATCGAAATACATGAACCACATCCTAATATACCAAATATAATATGAAATAGTGAGGAATGACCTACTAGGGATTCCATCAAACACTTGGTGTGCCACCTCAGAATTTTTCCTAAATGGACACAAAACTTAATGTAAAAGTCATAATAGAGGTCATTAGAAGCTCAAACTTCTTTCTATGGGTAGTCCTAATCCATGGATGTGATCCTAATGGTCGAATGCATAATTAAAATAGAATTAGAGAGAGGTTTTGAGGGTTATACCTATTAGGTGATGGATTTCTAATGTACCATCACCATATGGACACAAATGAAGGTTGGAAACAATCTTTAAGCCAATTCTCCCCCCCCCCCCACCCTCAAGTGCTTCTCTAGCAATGCCAAGTTTTTGGCCTTCTTAGAATGAAAATGAGAGGGATGAGATTTGGAAATAGGTGGATTTTGTAGGAAAGGGATTAGGGTTTACCTCTAACTTTGGGAATGCAATAATGAGGAAAGAAAATGAGGGTTATTCCTGAATAAAGAGGTTTTTATAGACTTTCTCTTAGGGTTAGGGTTAGGTTGAGGAATGTTTAAATTGACACAAGTGCCCCTCTCATTCCTTCATAAATATGATATAACTAAACCATATGAGGAGTATTATATTCTTGAGTCTAAATAGGTTTAATATAATTTATCTAGTCATGACTAACTAATAATTCAAGTCAAATAGTCTAATCCACTAACCAAATATAATACTATTTACAATATATATATCGTGCACATTATAAATAAATAAATATACATAATATTTATAATAATATAAAATGATAAAAATATTTCTATTCTGAAAATGTGGTAGTGATAAATCTACCCCCTTTAAAAAAAATTTGTCCTCGAAATTTAAGACACCTCGTCTCTCTCTGGCCAGTCATAACCTATTCATTAATCTTCACTATGGTCAAACCCCAATAATCAAGGTCTAAGAAAGTCCTACCTACAATCATACAATATGCAATCTAAAGAAAGAAAACAAACATGCATGATTATAGTCTCTGTTTGTCATGGTATTGCAGTCTTTGTCAGGGTATACTACTAATTACATTCTAGCATAAAAATTACTAATGTAACTAAAGGTACTAAGGAATCAATCAATAAATCAATCAAATAGATGGAAAGGAACATAAGGAAAGAACATAATATAACCTTCTAGCCCATCACCTGTAGTATCGGTCTCCTCGACCATCATCGCAAATGTCCCGCCCTGCTGGGGTGGCTCCCTCCGCGGGTGCTGAGCAATCTGCGGTTCCACAGGAGGCCTAACTTGTCACGACCCACACCCGGTGTAGGGGCACAAGTAGTGAACAACGTCCAGCCTACGCCGCAGCATCGGCGGTAGAATGCTGTTTGGGTAAACTATCTATCTAGCAATCAAGATATAAATATACCACCAATGAAATATGAATACACAATAACAAATCTATATGATGGAATAATCGTACGAATATGATATAAAGAACTAAAGAGTCAAATACAACTCATAAGATAAAATAATATCTAATGAATCATTAAATAAAATAAGAATACTAATGCCAAAATTCTGGAGACAAATCCAGTACAAAAAAAATCTATCTACTGAGCTACGGGTACTGGGTTGTCTGTCTCAACCGAGATGAGTCCTTCCTGAGCCAAAGTCTCTAGCTCTAAGCCAACTACGTCCTGAGGCCCGTAGTGAGTGGGATACCACTCCTTAGTATCATTTGGGAAAAATATATCCAATCAGGAAAGGAGCAAAGTATATCTCAAACAACAGTTCCAATGAATGATATAAACTATGTAACAGTAAATAAAGCGAATATACAAGATGCAATATATAGGTATAAGAGATTTACATAAAAGTAATACTGGAATTAAATATAAGAAATACGCATCACAAAAATGAGCAAGAATACTACTACTAAGTGAGTGAGTACAAGCTTCAACATGTAATCGACTTGGAAACTTGTACAAGGATTAGGGCCTGGTTAATTATACGTGCGGTGTATGATCAATACTCACAAGGAACAAGATATGCACAAGGAGTGTATGATCACATATCTACACTAACACTTTCTGCTCCGACTGGTATAGTGGACACGGGATTCACTGGGTAGGTAGCTAGTTTACCCAAGAATTAATGTCTGTACATGTACAAAAAAATCAAGGAACAAGGCTTGCACAAGATATACCATAAATACCAAGGAATAACATCTCATGACGAGATCTAGATATATCAATCCGTGTAATCATCGTGTCAAAAATTTAAGGATATCTACACTATATACAAGAAACATAGGGGATATCATAAACGAGAAACTATCAGAGAATATACTTGCCTGAAATCCGGTGAATAGTATCAAAGATGTCCAGAATGGTGCCTCTAAGACCAAAATATGAAATATTACATCAATACAAGATTTTGGAATGAAAATAAGTTAAACTAGTTAAATTCTAGGTCATAAAGACATTTTTAAGTCAAAACAGTCAAATTAGGTCAAATTTAGGTCAAACTAGTCAAACTTGGTCAAACTAACTATTTCTAGGTAGTATGAGTTCGAGGATATTGGGTTCATACACTATATAACTAGACTATACTAGCTATGTTAGGATACCAACACTATACCGTATCATAAGATACGTAAATTATTAGATATAAAAATACAATAATATATATATACAAGATGAAAATATATAGTATCTCTAGCTAAACTAATGCTAAATGGATACCTTGGCTTTGAGCCAAATTTGGTATCACACCACCTACACACCCCTCTTGATACACAAACTCAATACCTTGAGGATGAACCAAATTACCTAACAATTACCTTGGTATCACAAGGTAATCCAATATCTAATTATTAACTAACTAGCCATTCATACCTCACTATACACTAACATAACTAGCATACCCATCTCGTATTCAATACCCATACCCCAGGATACCTAAACTCTCATTACCTTGGTGTAACTCAAGGTAAACTAGAAATAATATTAACCAATACTAATACTTATATCTATATATACCCTCATATATATATATATAACAATATTAACTAACTTAACTTTAACTGATACATACATCATAATCTCTAATGCACTGTTGTGCTACACACTGTTGTTGCTGCTGCTTACTGCTTGTTCACACTGTTGCTGCTACTGCTGCTACTGTTTACTGCTTGTTCATACTGCTGCTGCTGTTGGTTATTGCTGCTGCTGCTTATTGCTGCTTACTCGAACCCCTTAGCACACGTGCACCCACATATATATATATATATATATATATATATATATATATATATATATATATATATATATATAGTTATGTTTCTAAATATATATATATATATATATATATTCCTATATATATATTGTACACATATTAACACTAATAGTGCACATAAACTTTCCTACTCTCCAATGACCACCAACACATCAAATGAATTAGAAAAATAACTATATATATATATATATATATATATATATATATATATAACAACTATAAATACAATACTTTAATAGTTATAACTAAGGTAAATTTAATTAGAAAGCAAAGTATCAAACACATAGAATGCACCGCACTTATATCACACTCAATATATGATATGCTTGCGATACGGCTCTAGCACACCACTAAATGTATACCGAAGGACACGATCAAGTCTAGAATCATAATTCGAAGCAACATAAAGTGTTAGCTACTCATATACATGCTCGTGTCAAAATATGACATGCTCAAACTCCCGTGTCGGAAAAAAACTCCCAAATTAACCCGTATCGCCAAATTATCGTTATACGGCCTACATGTATCCAATTGTGGACACAACACTAGTCTCACACAACCAAACACATGTCAATTTGGTCTAATTTATCTATTAACAAACACATTATGTGCCAATCTCGAAATTCTTCCAAAATTAGCATAAAACACACCATAACTTCCTTCATAGGCCTCCTATGAACCTAATTCCACTTTCTATTGGTAGTCTTAGCACATGAGAGGGTTCTTAATGATTAAACTACATATTTAGAGTCTAAATAGAGAGAAAAAACTGAATTATACCTATTGGAAGATGGATTCCCAATGCAAGTCTCTAAATGAGTGTCAAAAGCCTTCAACTTGTGCTCCTTCTACCTCCTTGTAGATCCTTGCCTCTTCCTTATTCCAATAGCCTCCAATGGTGAGTAGAGACAAGTCTACCCCATTAAATAAATATTCAATAATTTCTTAGAAATTAAATCTAACATCTAACAATAATTAAATAATACAATAAATAAATATTCAATAAGCACATAAAATAATTAATTATGAAATGATAGAACTACCATTTCCTAGAAATTGAGGTAGTGACAAGTCTACCCACATTAAAATAATCTTGTCCTCGAATTTCAAAGACGAAACTACCCCCAGAAAATAAAACAGAACAGAATCAGGAAAAAGCATACCTCAAGATACAAACAAATATGGGTAACGCTCTCGCATTTTATTCTCCCTCTCCTAGGTAGAGTCACCCGGAGAGTGATACCTCCAAGCGATGCTACCAAGGGAATGTTCTGGTTCCTCAGCAACTTTTCTCTCCGATCCAGAATCTCAATTGGTTGCTCTGAAAAACTAAGAGTAGGACCCACCTCTATCTCTGAGTAATCCAATACGTGACTAGGATCCGCCACGTATCGTCTTAACTGTGATAAGTAAAACACGTTGTGCACTCCCTCCAATGCAAATGGCAAGTCTAGTCTGTAAGCAACTGCATCGACCCTTTCGAGAATAGTGAAGGGTCCGATGAATCACGGACTATGCTTTCCGCCTCCACCGAAACGAATCGTGCCTCGTGTTGGAAAAATCCTCAAAAAAATAGACCACCAACCTAGAACAAAACACAACCTTATAAACTTAATCTATAATAAACAACCAATTTCAAGCACAAAACAAAAAATCTAAAACTATACCTCAAACTCCAAAGGTCTCTAGTGGCTATCGGCCCAATGCCGCTGTCTGTCATGCGCCACTCGAAGTCTGTCTCTGATTAATTTAACCTTCTTCGCTGCATCTATAAACATCTATGGCCATAGCAAAGCTCTCTCTCCAACATCGTCCCATGATAAGGGAGTACGATATCTCCGACCGTACAGAGCCTCAAATGGTGACATCTCTATACTAGCATGGTAGCTGTTGTTGTAAGCAAACTCTACCAAATGGAGATGGTCCTCCTAAGATCCCCCAAAATTTAGTACACATGTGTATAGCATATCCTCGAGAGTCTGAATGGTCGTCTTCGACTGCCCATTTGTCTGGGGATGATATGCAGTACTGAACTTGAGCTGGGTGCCCAAACTCGCCTGCAAACTCCTCCAGAAATAAGAAGTGAAACGACTATCTCGATCCAAGACTATACTAACGGGAACCCCATGTATCCTGACAATCTGCCTCACATATATTTCTGCCAGCTTCTCCATAGACAAACCCACATTGAAAGGCATAAAGTGGGCCGACTTGGTCAACCTGTCAACGATGAGCCAAATCGCATCTTTTCTGCTGGAGATTGTGGAAGTTCGGACATAAAATCCATAGTAATATGCTTCCACTTTCACTCTAGAATGGTAATGGCTGAAGTAATCCAGCGGGCCTCTGCCTCTCGGCTTTCACCTGCTGGCACACTAAGCATTTGGATACAAACTGTGCCACCTCCCTCTTCATGCCATACTACCACATACTCTCTCGCATATCCTGATACATCTTGTTGGCACCTGGATGTATGGAATACTGAGAGCGATGTGCTTCCTGCAATACCTCTTCATGCAGCTCCCTACTAGGCACACATAATCTAGTACCATGCCGCAAATAACCATCCTCAGCAATGGTGAAATTATCTTCCAATCCTACTCTCACCTTAGCTCTGATGCTCCTCAGAGATAAATCCTCATACTGGGTGGCCTTGATCCTGTCCATCAACTTTGAGTGTATATGTAATTCCCACATATGCATGGCAAAACCAAGGGCTATCACCTCAATGCCCAAGCTTTCCAGATCCTTCAACAAATACCGATCCTGCATCAAAACATAGCTACTAGATACCTTCTCAAGGCACCGACAACTACATTGGCTTTCCCCGGATGATACTGTAAAGATATGTCAAAATTCTTTATCAGTTCCAGCAATCGACGCTGTCTCATGTTCAACTCCTTCTGAATGAAAACATACTTCAAGCTCTTGTGGTCTGTGAAGATCTCCACACGCTCTCCGTACAAATAGTATTTCCACAACTTCAAGGCAAATATGACTGTTGCCAACTCCAAAATTATGGATATGATAGTTTTTCTCATGAGTACACAATTGCCTAGATGCATAGGCAATCACTTTTCCATTCTGCTGAAGAACACAACCCAGCCCTTTCCCCGATGCATCACTATAAATAGTGAAACCTCCATACCCTGATGGCAACGTCAAAATAGGAGCAGACGTCAACCTCGTCTTCAATTCCCCAAAAGCAAATTGTCACTCCTCTGTCCAAACAAACTTTGCGTCCTTCCTGGTGAGTCTAGTCATTTTCTCGATAATCCTTGAAAACCAGTCACAATATATCCTAAGAACTCTATATTGTCCAGGAAGAACTCACACTTAGACAACTTTCCATACAACTTCTCATTCCTCAGCACATCCAACACAATCCGCAGATGCTTCTTGTAAACCCTCTCGATTTATTCTGTAGATAGTCAGGGTTGGATTTGGAAAATTTTGGTTTTGGTAGCAGATGTTGAGGTTTAGAGTAGAGTTGAGTCTGTCAGTTATTTTAATTTATTTAATTAAAACCCTTGGCGCGCCCTATCATTGCTTGATTATTCGGAGCCCAATATCAGCCCGTAAATTTTATCGAACTATTGTACTTCTGACTTGACTCGCCAAACTAGGCACTGGACTTTTCTGTCACTCAAAAATTAGATTTCGTTGTGCTCTAAATTAATTGCACAATTTTCTGAAACGGTAATCCATATTTAATTCCGTGTCGGACACATGTGTCGTAACCCTCGATTTTGAGATACCAACTTAACCCGTTGAGCCGGACCAACTAAAGGGTCCAAGACTGACTCCAAGCCCCCACCATTTTTGACCTTTGCGTCATTTCCGAATTTTGACCCCAAGTGCCCCCATTTAATTCAAAAGTGCGGGACACTTTAATTCTATTTAAATCGGGGATACCAATTTTGCCTAATCCTATTTTTAATCCTTAATTAATCCCGATGGACATAAAATTAAACCCGTACCAAACCCCCAACACCCCCTCGCCATGCAAATCATCACCCACAATTTTCTCTATAATTTTTGCGTCATTTTATGTGTTCGTGCAATTTCTCGAATTTAAGGGGCTAAGTTGCAATTTATTAATTTTAGGTGCCCTCACCCCATTGGCCAAAATCAAATGGAGAGGTCACAAAATTTGGTCCAGATTACATTCATCCATTCACCACTCCTCATGAAGAAATTATTTTTCTTCATGACATATCTAAGCCCTCCATTTTTAATAGGAGCATCTTCACCCTCCATCCATTCACCACTCCCCTATAAAACATCACATCACCTCACCCTCACAACTTCCCAACCGGCCCTAATCCCTAGGTGTGGAAAACCCCCCTCTCTCTCTCTATCTCTCTCTCTCTCCTCACTCATCTATATTTTCTCCCTGCAATAAACCACCTCCATTTTTCTTCTTCTTCTTCCTTTGTTTCTTCTAGCCCCTAGGGACCCGACCGGCCACTCGACCCGCTCGGTCCGGCCGTCGACCCCCGCGGCTGTACTTCGACTGGCCGTGCATCGTCCACGCCGCCCGCTGTGCAGTTCCAGCCGTCGCCCGCTGTGCAAATTCAGCCAGCCGCTCCGGCTACAGCCGACCAGTCCACCCCGCTCAGCCGGCCAGTCCACCGCGCTCAGCCGACCTCTGCAGCCCGCTCCGACCTGTCCTCGATGCGGTTGTAAACTCCCTGCCCCCGGCTGTGCATCAGCGCACCCGGCCGGCCTGTGTACGCCGCTCCAGCACAGCCCCCGACCGCCCGTCAGTCCAGCACAGCCCCGTCGATCCGCCGGACTCAGCAGCTGATCTCCGACCGGCTGTGTTTTCCCTCCGACCGGCCGTTGTGTTCTTCCCGTCCGGCCCGACAGTAGTCCCACGACCTGTCCAGCCGATCCAGCACAGCCCCGCTCCGGCCTATCCCGACCAACTCGACCCGCCGGACTGTACTCTCCTCCGCAGCTGACTATTCCCGACCGGTCAGTGCGTCCCAAGACCAGCATCGCGTGTCCCCTGACGTGCAGCGCGTCTCCCCCGACCGGCCGTGCTCCGGCGTCGACAATCTCGTCGAGGTCGACTCTCCCCCTCTCTTATTTTAATTTCAGATTTTAATACCGTATTAATAGGTTGTTATCTATATATATGTTTGTGTGAAATGCTAGCTAGGGTTTTGGTTTTAATGTGGATATATATTATAATGTAGTGTGGTACTTAAAATATATGATTGAGGTTTATATAGGTTAATGTTAAAGATGATTAACGTGAATATGGATTAAGGATGTGTTTAATAAGGTTTAAATATAATTTAGTGTTTATGTAGTGTAGAGATCATTATAACTTGTGTTTTTTAAGGCTAAGTTGGATGTTGTAAATAGATGGAAATTAGGGTGAATACAACCTGTGAGAAAATGTTATGATAATAAACATGTGACAATGATTGGGAGGATGATCAAGGACTTGGGGATTCGACTTGTGATAAGTTGAGGAGATGTATTTGTGAAAGGAGGATTGTAGAATAGGGTTGACTTCTACATAAATTATTACGATTTAATTAAGATATGTACTCGAGGAGAATAGAATTTTGACCTTTGAGCAACTAATCAAGATGTATCGTACATGGTGGAAAATATTAGTTTATTTACGGAGAATTAAATCGAGGAGAATGTACCGATGACTAGTTGATTTGACTATCGTACCGATAGTCGACTGTGGTAAACCCCCTAGTGTCTTGTCCCTGTGAGTCGTAACAAGGACTGAGTTTGAGTGTAGTTGTGTGCCGCATCCCTGCTTAACGTAGAATAGATTATTGATTTTGGGTTGTATCTATCTCTAGGTACTGCGGGACCTGAGGACTTGGATGCGGTACCAGATCCCCGTCATCAGCAGCCGCACGCAGGCAAGTGTACCTTGCCATCCTGTATTTCAGTTTACAGATATTTATTGTTTCGTTATGTACATTATGCATGTATTTATGTTGACGTTCGATACCTCGCGTCCGGATCACAACCGGGTGCTGACGTTCATCGTAACGTCTTAGAATAATTGTTAGATGCTTTGTAGTACCTCGATGCACGTACCTGAGTACATCGATACCCCAGGACACACTCATACACTATGATCGTGCCAGATTCCTGTATCCTGATACTGACATCATGACCAGAGACTGGGACGACCTTAGGGTCGCATCTGTTGAGTTACTTCTGTGAGTCGAGACTGTTAGATAGAGGTTCAGGTTCAGCGCACCATCGTTGACCGCTTGGGAAGGGAAAGACAGTTACTAGACGCTTGGGCTCCTCTGCACGCGCTTATATATGTATATGTAGTGATCCTGTATTCTGGAGTAGTTGTAACACCCGTGTGTCTCTATGCTCGGAGCTACGGTACGCCCCGTGTGTCTCTGTGTTCAGAGCTACGGTTTTATTTTGGACAGTCCACGCATCGAACATTGTCTTTAAACTGTGTCACACTAGTTGGTTATGATAGAGTACCCTGTCGTACACTTGTATTTTCTGTTTACTTGGCATGTTCTATTTTTGTACCTTGTTACGTCCCTCTGAGGACCTGGTTCCCTGCCAGTTTTGCAGCATAGATGATTACGAAGCATTTGGAGTTGCTGTTGGAGTTGCATGTCTTGCGGGCACTATACCAGGTACTCATATCATTTCTACCAGCATTATGGTTATTTTACATTGATTATTCATCTGCTGTTGTAGCCTAGTTTTTATAGACTCATACTTCTTCTCGAGTCTATTCGAGTTAATGTGTTATTGGGTGGCCGACTCTAGCACATATAGCTCTTTCTTGTATACTGTTATATATTGTGGATTGAGACATAGAGGTTTACATTATGGAATATCTAGATAGTGCCCTTTATATTACAGCTTATACGTATTTGAGTCAGACCAGAGTCTGGTCGAATGTTTAGCTGGCGTGTCACGTATTCTTGGTCCTACGTATTTTGGGACTGGGGCGTGACATATTTTTGTGGTGGCCCATGCAGGTCCGATTTAAATCGTCTTGGTCACCTGACTGTGCCAAGCGAGCCTGCAAATTGGAAAAAGATATTATGGTTGTTGAATAGGATCTCAATCCATAATCGGTTTTAAAATCTCTTTGTATGTGATTATCGCCCTTGGACTTCCAATTTACATTCGTTCAATCTTCGTCAATATCGCTATCCTTGTTTCTCGTCCCCTATTATTCGGGGAGACGAATGCTTGTTACTGATGATTTCCTTCCAGAAGAAGATCGAAGACCAGACGGCAGAAGACATAATTCGTATACCTTTCTCGGAGAAGATTGTTACCTTATCAGGATAGATTGATGGGTTTTTTGGATTCTAGATCTAGTAGGGAAGGTTGGCAAGAGAGTTGGATCCACTAGTACCCTACCCGTGCTTGAGGTAACAGTAATCTTGGAAGCACTGAGAGCTAGAAGGATTGTTGATCATGACCTAGAATAATTTATGGGAATGCATAGCCTGATGATGGAAACTAGTGGTTGGATATGATAGCAATATCAGGAATGATATTATGGACTAGAGGAGATAAAATTTCAAGCTCTCACTTGGAAGATGACGATCTAATACCAAAAATTTTAGTATGTGATTGGGCGACATCATTATTATAATTGCACTATGTGACTTGGACAGATAAATAACAAAAAGAAGGAATTGACGGAATAGAATTTTAGGGAAAACTTTGAGGAGAAGAGAATTATACATTAGGCAAGGAAAAATTTTCTTTTGAGGATTGATGTTGGAAACAGAACGGGAGAAATTATTTTGAGGTTTAGTCTAGACTATGACCTTATCCTAGGCATGGATTGGTTGAGCCAATACCACGCAACACTTGATTGCTGTCGTGGTTGTGTCACCTTTAGAGCACCGGATTACCCTGAGTTTGAGTTTTTAGAGAGCCTGGAAGCATGGTACACACCTACCTTTGAGGCACACATTGCAGAAGGGGAACCAGTGTACCCCGCATTATACCAGAGTTTGAGGATGTGGTTCTAGAGAATCTTTTCGGCCTGCCACCTGACAGAGAGATAGAGTTGTTATAGAGTTGACTCCAAGAGCCGAGCCAGTTAATTTTTCATCTTCAGACTAGCACCGATAGAGTTGGTTGAGTTGTAGGTCCGTCGTGGAGGATCTCTTAGACAAGGGTTTCAGTCGGGCTAGTATTTTCCATGGGAGAATACCCATCTTAATTGTGCCGAAGAGAGATGGGACGGTACAGTTGAATCAGCTAATTGGCGCATATGTATTCTAAAAGATCGATCTCAGATCAAGCTATCATCAGATCAAGGTACGGAGAGAGGACTTTCCGAAGACGGCTTTTCGGACGTAGTATGGACACTATGAGTTTCTAGTCATGACGTTTGGTTTAACCAATGCGCCAACAGTATTTATGAGCCTAATGAACAGTATTTTCTACCAATACTTAGATAAGTTCGTGGTAGTAATTATCGACGACATATTGGTATGCTCCAAGAGCCAGGAGGAGCACGAAAGACATCTCAGGATCGTGTTAGAGACACTGAGACAGGAGAGACTGTAGGCCAAGCTCAGCAAATATGAGTTATGATTAGATAGAATAGATAGTATACGCATCAGGACGACTAAGGGTGCGTGAGAAGAACTATCAGACGCTCGACATAGAACTAGCTGCAGTGATAATTGTACTAAAGCTATGGCGACACTACCTTTATGGAGAGCGTGATGAGATTTATACAGAACACAAAAGTCTGAAGTATATCTACACGCAGATGGAGCCCAACATGAGACAGAGGCACTGGCTAGAGTTGATGACAGATTATGATATCGAGTTGCAGTACCACCCTGGCAAGGTGAAGGTAGTTTACGACTCATCGCCAGATGTTAGAGGATTTTCAGGAACTCAGGATTGAGATTGTATTGCCAGGCATAGATGGACGGATGGCCAGACTCGAGGTTCAATCCACATTTATTGAGAGGATCAAGGCAGCCTTGCCTACAGATACGATATTTATACGATTGCGAGAAAGGACAGAGGCCGACATGCAAAGGCCGACATGCAAACAGGACTCAGGATTCATGGAGACAGAATATTGAGGTATGGAGATCGCCTATACGTTCCGAGTGGCAAGCTACGCCAAGAGTTGATGACTGAGGCTTATAGCTCAATTTATTCCATTCATCCCGGGGGTACGAAGATGTACCGAGACTTGAGGCAGCATTTCTGGTGGCATGGGATGAAGAGAGAAATTGCAAGATTCGTGGCAAAGTATTTAGTTTGCCAGCAAGTCAAGGCTGAACATCAGAGGGCTGCAGGATTACTGCAGCCACTTCCCATTCCCGAGTGGGAGTGGGAACACATTACCATGGACTTTGTTAAAGGATTCCCGTGAAGCCCTAGCGGGAAGGATGCAGTTTGGGTTGTCGTAGACAGACTCACCAAGTCTGCACATTTCTTGCCCTTCAGAGTCGGGCAATCTACAGGGATATTAGCTGACATGTATATGAGGCAGATAGTACGACTACATGGAGTGCCTGTCAGCATCGTATCGGATCGTGATTCCAGATTCACGTCACATCTTTGGCGGAGTATGCAGGAGAGCCTAGGAACTTGTCTCAAGTTCAGCACTGCATATCGTCTACAGACTGATGGTCAGTCAGAACGCACGATACAGATATTAGAGTATATGTTGAGAGCGTGCATGATTGATTTTGGAGGATGTTGGGAGGACCACCTACACTTGGTGGAATTCTCCTACAATAACAGTTACCAGGCTAGCATACAGATGGCACCTTATGAGGCACGGTACGGCAGGAAATATAGGTCGCCGGTTTGTTGGAGTGATGTGGGAGAGTGTCAGATACTTGGTCCAGAGTTGGTGACACAGACAGTGGAGAAGGTCAAGCAGATTCAGAGCCATCTGCGTGCAGCACAAGACAGACAGAAATACTGGGGAGATGCGCACCGCAGACCATTGGAGTTCAAGGAGGGTGACCATGTATTTTTGAGGATATCGCCTACCCGCGGTACCATCAGATTCGGAGGCAGAGGCAAGCTGAGTCCGAGGTACATCAGACCTTTTAACATCTTGGAACGAGTTGGCGAAGTGGCTTACCGTCTTGCATTACCTCCATTATTAGAGGGAGTACATGACGTATTTTACGTATCGCAGCTGAGGAGATATGTCGCAGACCCTAGCCACGTGCTTCATCATTCAGAGATTATAGTCGGGCCTAGTCTGTCTTACGTAGAGCAGCCAGTTGAGATCCTCGATCGCAGCGAGAAGACTTTGAGAGGGCAGACGATTCGACTGGTCAGAGTGGCATGGAAGCACCATTCACCATACGAGTCTACTTGGGAGCGCGAGGATTCTATTCGGCAGTGGTTTTCGTACTTATTTGAGGAGCAAGGTACGAATTTACGTACGGAATTTGATTACTAGTTGTTTTAAAATTCTTTTAGATATTATCGTGCTTTACTTTTAATTTTGGGGAATTTTTTTTTCTAAGTTGGGAAGAATGTAAACCCCCTCGATTTATTCTGTAGATAGTTAGGGTTGGATTTGGAAAATTTTGGTTTTGGTAGCAGATGTTGAGGTTTAGAGTAGAGTTGAGTCTGTCTGTTATTTTAATTCATATAATTAAAACCCTTGGCGTGCCCTATCATTGCTTGATTTTTCGGAGCCCAATATCAGCCCGTAAATTTCGTCGGACTATTGTACTTCGGACTTGACTCGCCAAACTAGGCACTGGACTTTTCCGTCACTCAAAAATCAGATTTCGTTGTGCTCTAAATTAATTGCACAATTTTTCGAAACCGTAATCCATATTTAATTCCGTGTCGGACACCTGTGTCGTTACCCTCGATTTTGAGATACCAACTTAACCCGTTGAGCCGGACCAACTAAAGGGTCCAAGACTGACTCCAAGCCCCCACCATTTTTGACATTTGCGTCATTTCCGAATTTTGACCCTAAGTGCCCCCATTTAATTCAAAAGCGCGGGACACTTTAATTCTATTTAAATCGGGGATACCAATTTTGCCTAATTCTATTTTTAATCCTTAATTAATCCTGATGGACATAAAATTAAACCCGTGCCAAACCCCCAACACCCACTCGCCATGCAAATTATCACCTGCAATTTTCTTCACAATTTTTGCGTCATTTTATGTGTTCGTGCAATTTCTCGAATTTAAGGGGCTAATTTGCAATTTAGTGATTTTAGGTGCCCTCACCCCATTGGCCAAAACCAAATGGAGAGGTCACAAAATTTGGTCCAAATTACACTCATCCATTCACCACTCCTCATGAAGAAATTATTTTTTTTCATGACATATCTAAGCCCTCCATTTTGAATAGGAGCATCTCCACCCTCCATCCATTCACCACTCCCCTATAAAATATCACATCACCTCACCCTCACAACTCCCCAACCGGCCCTAATCCCTAGGTGTGAAAAACCCCCCTCTCTCTCTCTCTCCTCACCCATCCATATTTTCTCCATGCAATAAACTACCTCCATTTTTCTTCTTCTTCTTCTTCCTTTGTTTCTTCTAGCCCCTAGGGACCCGACCAGCCACCCGACCGGCTCTGCTCCGGCCGTCGACCCCCGCGGTTGTACTCCAACCGGCCGTGCATCGTCCACGTCGCCCGCTGTACAGTTCTAGCCGCCGCCCGCTGTGCAACTTCAGCCAGCCGCTCCGGCTACAGCCGACCAGTCCACCCCGCTCAGCCGGCCAGTCCACCCAGCTCAGCCGACCTCTGCCGCCCGCTCCGGCCTGTCCCTAACGCGGCTGTAAACTCCCTGCCCCCGGCTGTGCATCAGCGCACCCAGCCGGCCTGTGCACGACGCTCCAGCACAGCCCCCGACCGCCCGTCAGTCCAGCACAGCCCCGTCGATCCGCCGGACTCAGCATCTGATCTTCGACCGGTTGTGTTTTTCCTCCGACCGGCCGTTGTGTTCTTCCCGTCCGGCCCGACAGCAGCCCCACGACCTGTCCAGCCGACCCAGCACTGCCCCGCTCCGGTCTATCCCGACCAACTCGACCCGCCGGACTGTACTCTCCTCCGCAGCTGACTGTTCCCGACCGGTCAGTACGTTCCCGCCAACCCGCCGGCCTGTGCGTCCCCCGACCAACATCGCGTTTCCCCCGACCGGCAGTGCGTCTCCCCCGACCGGCAGTGCTCCGGCATCGACAATCTCGTCGAGGTCAACTCTCCCCCTCTCTTGTTTTAATTTCAGATTTTAATACCGTGTTAATAGGTTGTTATATATATATATGTTTGTGTGAAATGCTAGCTAGGATTTTGGTTTTAATGTGGATATGTATTATAGTGTAGTGTGGTACTTGAAATATATGATTGAGGTTGATATAGGTTAAGGTTAAAGATGATTAACGTGAATATGGATTGAGGATGTCTTTAATAAGGTTTAAATATAATTTAGTGTTTATGTAGTGTAGAGATCATTATAACTTGTGTTTTTTAAGGTTAAGTTGGATGTTGTACTTAGATGGAAATTAGGGTGAATACAACCTGTGAGAAAATATTACGATAATCAACATGTAATAATGATTGGGAGGATGATCAAGGACTTGGGGATTCGACTTGTGATAAGTTAAGGAGATGTATTTGTGAAAGGAGGATTGTAGAATAGGGTCGACTTCTACATAAATTATCACGATTTAATTAAGATATGTACTCGAGGAGAATAGGGTTTTGACCTTTGAGCAACTAATCAGGATGTATCGTAGAAGGTGGAAAATATTAGTTTATTTACGGAGAATTAAATCGAGGAGAATGTACCGATGACTAGTTGATTTGACTATTGTACCAATAGTCGACTGTGGTAAACCCCCTAGTGTCTTGTCCCCGTGAGTCGTAACAAGGACTGAGTTTGAGTGTAGTTGTGTGTCGCATCCCTGCTTAACGTAGAATAGATTATTGATTTTGGGTTGTATCTATCTCTAGGTACTACGGGACCTGAGGACTTGGATGCGGTACCAGATCCCCGTCATCAGCAGCCGCAAGCAGGCAAGTGTACCTTGTCATCCTGTATTTCAGTTTACAGATATTTATTGTTTCGTTATGTACATTGTGCACGTATTTATGTTGACGTTCGATACCTCGCGTTCGGATCACAATCGGGTGCTGACGTTCGTCGTAATATCTTAGAATAATTGTTAGATGCTTTATAGTACCTTGATGCACGTACCTGAGTACATCGATACCCCAGGACACACTCATACACTGTGATCGTGCCGGATTCCTGTATCCTGATACTGACATCATGACCAGAGACTGGGACGACCTTAGGGTCGCGTCTGTTGAGTTACTTCCGTGAGTAGAGACTGTTAGATAGAGGTTCAGGTTCAGCGCACCATCGTTGACCGCTTGGGAAGGGGAAGACAGTTACTAGACGCTTGGGTTCCTCTGCACGCGCTTATATATGTATATGTAGTGATCCTGTATTCTGGAGTAGTTGTAACACCCGTGTGTCTCTGTGCTCGGAGCTACGGTTCGCCCCGTGTGTCTTTGTGTTCGGAGCTACGGTTTTATTTTGGACAGCTCATGCGTAGAACATTGTCTTTAAACTGTGTCACACTAGTTGGTTATGATAGAGTATCCTGTCGTGCACTTGTATTTTCTGTTTACTTGGCATGTTTCATTTTTGTACCTTGTTACGTCCCTCTGAGGACCTGGTTCCCTGCCAGTTTTGCAGCATAGATGATTACGGAGCATTTGGAGTTGCTGTTGGAGTTGCATGTCTTGCGGGCACTATACCAGGTACTCATATCATTTCTACCAGCATTATGGTAATTTTACATTGTTTATTCATCTGCTGTTGTAGCCTAGTTTTTATAGACTCATACTTCTTCTCGAGTCTATTCGAGTTAGTGTGTTATTGGGCGGCCGACTCTAGCACATATAGCTCTTTCTTGTATACTGTTGTACATTGTGGATTGAGACATAGAGGTTTACATTTATGGAATATCTAGATAGTGCCCTTTATATTACAGCTTATACGTATTCGAGTCAGACCAGAGTCTGGTCGAATGCGTAGCTGGCGTGTCACGTATTCCTGGTCCTACGTATTTTGGGACTGGGGCGTGACACTTCTTGTGCTCCTCTGGGGTCTTCGAGTATATGAGTATGTCATCGATGAACACCACCACTAACTTGTTACGGTACTTGTGGAACACCTTGTTCATCAAATTCATAAATATAGCAGGGCCATTAGTCAACCCAAACGACATCACCATGAACTCATACTGGCCATACCGAGTCCTAAAAGCAGTCTTTGGAATGTCCTCCGGCTTCACTTTCACCTGGTGGTAGCCTGATCTCAAGTCTATCTTGGAAAATACCTTGGCGCCACTCAACTGGTCGAACATGTCATCAATCTGCGGCAATAGATATTTATTCTTGATAGTAAAATTATTCAATACCGTGTAATTGATGCACATGCACACCAATGCATCCTTCTTCGGTACAAACAATACCGGGGCTCCCCACGGTGAAGAACTGGATCTAATAAACCCCTTATCCTGTAATTCATCCACTTGCTTCTTCAGCTCGACCAACTCACTGTTGTTTACTCTATAGATATGCTATAAAATTAGCTATGTACCTGGAACCAAGTCTATAGAGAACTCAATATCTCGATCTTGCGGCAATCTTGACAAATCCTTAGGAAACACATCCAAGAATCTGCTACCAGGATAATGTCTCCCCCGATCATGATCTTGTAAGTCCTAAGCAAAGACTCAGCTACCAAATGATGCTTCAGAGCAAAAGAAACTAATACAAAACTATAGGAAGCACCACTATCAAATAAAGCTAAAGTTGTAATAGAATCAAGAAGAACAGTTGAAATAAAGAATAGAGTTTTTCCTAGATGTGATTGAGTATTCTCAGCCTATAGCCTATAGCCTATATCCTATATCCTGAAACAGGCTCGTAATAGCACTCAAATTAGAGTACCACTATGAATCACACTAATTGCGACCTCGAAGACTTGCATAGGCCACCACTAAAATGTGTCATGACCCACACCCGGTGTAGGGACACGAATAGTAAATAACGTCCAGCCTACGCCGCAGCATCGATGGTAGAACGTTGTTTGGATAAACTATCTGTCTAGCAATCAAGATATAATAATGCCACCAATGAAATATGAATACTCAATTACAGATCTATACGATGGAACAATCGTACGAATATGATATAAAGAACTAAAGAGTCAAATACAACTCACAAGACAAAATAATATCTAATGAGTCATCAAATAAAATAAGAATACTAAGGCCAAAATTCTGGAGACAAATCCAGTAAAAAAAATCTATCTACGGAGCTACGGTTACTGGGTCGTCTGTCTCAACCGGGATAAATCCCTCCTGAGCCAAAGTCTCTTGCTCTAAGCCAACTACGTCCTGAGGCCTGTAATGAGTGGGATACTAATCCTTAGTGTCATCTGGGAAAAATATATCCAGTCAGGAAAGGAGCAAAGTACATCTCTAACAGCAGTTCCAATGAATGATATAAACTAGGTAATAGTAAATTGAGCGAATATACATGACGTAATATACAGGTACAAGAGATATGCACAAAATTAATATTGGAATTAAATATTAAAAATAAGCATCATAGAAATGAGCAAGAATACTACTACTAAGTGAGTGAGTACCAGCTTTAATATGTGATCGACTTAGGAACTTGCACAAGGATCCAACCATGGTAGGTTATGACACGGGATTCACTGGGTAGGTAGCTAGTCTCCCCAAGAATCAATGTTTGTACATGTACAAGAAAATCAAGGAATAAGGCTTGCACAAGATACACCATAAATACCAAGGAATAACATCTCATGGCGAGATCCAGATATACCAATCCGTGTAACCATTGTGTCAAGAAATCAATGATATCTACACTGTATACAAGAAACATAGGAGATAACATAAATGAGAAACTATCAAAGAATGTACTTGTCTGAAATTCGATGAACAGTATCAAAGATGTCCGGAATGGTGCCTCGGAGACCTAAATAAGGAATATTACATCAATACAAGATTTTGGAATAAAAATAAGTTAAACTAGTCAAATTTTAGGTCATAAAGCCATTTCTAAGTCAAAACAATCAAACTTGGTCAACTCTAGGTCAAACTAGTCAAACTTGGTCAAACTAGCTATTTCTAGGTTGTATAAGTCCATCTCTAGGATATTGGGTTCATAAACTATGTAACTAGGCTATACTAGCTATGTTAGGATACTAGGATACCAACACTATACCGTATCATAAGATACGTAAATTATTAGATATAAAAATATAATAATATACATATACAAGATGAAAATATATAGTATCCCTAGCTAAACTAATGTTACATGGATACCTTGGTTTTGCGCCAAATACGGTATAACACCACCTAAATACCACTCTTGATACACAAATCCAATACCTTGAGGATGAACCAAATTACCTAACAATTACCTTGGTATCACAAGTTAATCCAATATCTAATAGTTAACTAACTAGCCATTCATACCTCACTATACACTAACATAACTAGCATACCCATCTGGTATTCAATACCCATATCCCAGGATACCTCAACTCTCATTACCTTAGTGTAACTCAAGGTAAACTAGAAATAATATTAACCAATACTAATACTTATGGTAACTAGTGTATATATATATATATATATATATATATATATATATATAACCAACAATATTAACTAACTTAACTTTAACTGATACATACATCCTAATCTCTAATGCACTGCTGTGCTATACACTGTTGCTGCTACTGCTTACTGCTTGTTCACACTGCTGCTGCTACTTACTGCTTGTTCACACTGCTACTGCTACTGCTACTGCTACTGCTACTGCTACTGCTGCTGCTGCTGCTTACTACTTGTTCACACTGCTATTGCAGCTTATTGCTGCTTACCCGAACCCCTTAGCACACATACATACATACATATATATATATATATATATATATATATATATATATATATATATATATTATATATATATATATATATATATATATATATATATATAACAACTATAAATATAATACTCTAATAGTTATAACAAAGGTAAATTTAATTAGAAAGCAAAGTATCAAATACGTGGAGTGCACCGCACCTGTATCACAATCAATCTATGATACACTTGCGATATGGTTCCACCATACCACTAAATATATCCCGAAGGACACGAACAAGTCTATAATCATAATTAGAAGCAACATGAAGTGGTAGCTACTCATCTACGTGCTCGTGTCAAAATATGACATGCTCAAGCCCCTGTGTCGAAAGAAAACCCCCAAATCAACCCATATCGCCAAATTATCATGATATGGCCTATACGTATCCAATTGTGGATACGACACTAGTCTCACACAACCAAACATATGTAAATTTGGTCTAATTGTCCTATTGATAAACACAAGATGTGCCAATCTCGGAATTCTTCCAAAATTGGCACAAAATTTACCATAACTTTCTCCATCCCATGAACCTAATTCCACTTCCTATGGGTAGCCTTAGTATATGGAAGGATTTATAATGATTAAACTACAGATTTAGAATCTAAATAGAGAGGAAAAAACTGAATTGTACTTATTGGAAGATGGATTCCCAATACAAGTCTCCAAATGAGTGTTAAGAGCCTTCAACTTGTGCTCATTCCTCCTCCTTTTAGATCCTTGCCCCCTCCTTGTTCTAATAGCCTCTAATAGTGAGTAGAGAAGGAATTGGGAAATAATTTGGGTAGGAATTGGGGTAGAGATAAAGGAATTTAGAAGAGGGAAATTCTAGATCTAGAATTGTAATAAATGAATAAAGAGAGAGAGAGAGAGAGAGAGAGAGAGAGAGAGAGAGAGTCTCTCTCCTCCCCCTTGCTATGGTCGGCCTAGCCCCTACTCCAAGTCACCATAAAAAGTCAACAATACCCCTTGGGGCTTTTTATGAAATAATTAATTAAGGAAGGAAGGTTCTAATCCAATTGGTTTAACTAATTAAGTCATCCTCCTAAAGAGTGGGCTTAATATTGGGCTCAAATCTAACTAGGATTAAATGTTGGTCCAAGAATCTAATCTAAACTAGTTAGATCCATAAATACAAGTCCAAAATAAAATCTAACATCTAACAATAATTAAATAATATAATAAATAAATATTCAACAAGCACATAAATTAATTAATAATGAAATGACAGAAATAACATTTCCTAGAAAATATGGTAGTGACATAACTGGACCCATTTGATTTAGAGTTGTACGCTGACCGGAAAGATAAGAAGCTAGAAGAAAATCCCTCACTTGATGGCCCGTAGCGCCATAATGTAAACAAAGTCCTAGCCTCACCCTGTAGCTCACCCTAAGGTAACCTGGCTTCTTGCAGAAATGACAGGCCTGCTGAGTCTGCCTTGGATGCTGCTGCTGATCCGCTAAACACGAACTAGTACCTGGTGCTGGTGGTGGTGATGCTGAAACGTCCCTGGCTGCTGCTGAATATTTAAACGCTTGGCCGGTCCTGCGCTGCCACTCGCATCTCCAGAAACATCGCGACTCCTCTTAGGCCTGAGATTCAGATCCTCCTCAGCAATCTGGGCATCTATCAAGATATCCTCAAAGGTAGGGATGCACAATCAGAAGTATGCGACCTAATCTCCCTCGTCATCCCCTTCCTGAACTTTCAGGCTCGATCCCTTGGATTCTGAATCAAAGATGGTGCAAAATAGCTCAAACAAAAAAAAATTGTGGCGTACTCGTCGACCAACATGTTCCCTTGGACCAAGTCAAAACTGACTCTCCAAAGCTCCCAGGGCCACGTCGAAAAAGAACTCCTTGAAAAGCTCCTTGAAAGCCTACCAAGTAAGTCCTTGAGCAGTAAATCTTGGCTCCGTGCGATACTACATGAGTGCGATATCGAACATTTAACTGTCGGCCGCCTCGATCTACAAGCACTTTGAAATTTGGGCCAATTGTAGGTTTCTGTCCATATCCTCTAACTAGTCATTAGCGTAGAGTATCCTATCGATACCCTTGAGCTCTCGAGGTGCCATCCTCTTGAAGTCTACTATAGTGCCTGGCCTTTGCTGCTGCCGCTGGCCAGGATGCTGCTGGGCAACTCTATCAACTGCCTGTAGGGCCACCTGGTGAGCATTCTCCATGCTCTCTCTCATCAGCTCAGTCTGCGCTTGATGCACCTCTGCCTGCACCCTCTGAGCCTCAGCCTAAATATGCTAGGCCTCCACCGTCACCCTCTAGGCCTCTACCATGCCCTGGATCAAAGTAAAAAAATATGTGCCCCATCCGCAAGCACACCTCCAGGAAAAGGAATCTGTGGTGGGGGAGAAAGGTCCTCCGAAACAGCTGGAACATCCCTCTGGAAAGGTGGGGGAGGAGGACCCCCGTAGGTTAATGAAACTCCTATGCAGACAGAAGGTAAAGGAACAGTCCCTGTCTGTCACGACCCGCACTCGCTTTTCAGATATGAGTACGTGGCCAAGCCCAGCCTACGTCGCAGCATCGACGGTAGTACGCTGTCTATGATAACAATGGTCCATCAATCCAAATAGATAATATTTAATCACAAATTCAAATCTATTTCTCATTCATAATATTTACATAGTTTTACAAGATTCTTAATTTATAATTAAATCATAACTCGAGAACAAACCCGCTAAACATCAAATCCAAAGAAGTTGCTAAACTATATAAATTCTAATATTGGACTCCACAAGTATCTCGATCTCCAACCAAATCCAATGAGCAAGATAGCAAGTCACCTAAAAATGTTTACCCAGTCAGGATAGAACAAGTACAACCCAACAACAGTTTCAGTTAATTGACAAGTACTATGAACAATAAATAGTTATAAAATACTTGATAAGCATATAATAATGGAATATGGTTCATCATAGAGGAACGGTTAAATAAAGAAATAATAAAAGACAAGAAAGAAGAATAGAAAAGCATGTAAAGACAGACAAATATGTGAACTAGAAAACCTATCATGCAAGTGTACAATCAGCCAGAATGACTGCATCTAACTAGTGTTTTGAAATACCAAGTTGATATATGAACGACTAGGGGGGTTATATCCGGCAAACCATATGTGTCGTATGTAGCTGCTATTATTCCAGAAAGACCATGGGATGGAAAGAGAATATTCACACGTCTCCTAGGTATTTCCCCGTCCGACTAGTACTCATGGATCCAAGTCAGATACGAATAATTTCAATAGTCCAGAAGATGTCAACATGCCCAGAAAATATATTAGTCCAGTAATTTATTAGTCCAGAAAAAGTCAATAGGCCTGAAAATATATATCTCACGAAAATGAATCCATACAATACCAATCCGTATATCCATCATGTCAGAAATCAGGTAAAACAATACTATAAATATGCATCATAGAAAATATCAAATAATGGAAACTATCAGGAGAATGTACTCGCCTATGGTCCTTAGCTGGCACGAGTCGGAATCCAAGTCAAAGTCCAAATAGCCTATGTATTACGAATTTATCATGTCAAAAGATATTATATTTAATTTATTTAATTCTGGAAAAATTAATCTAAAATCCTATTTTAATCTTATTATTCTGCTTTTTAGGTTAATTCCTAAATTTGTCCAAAGGAACTGAATTTTATCAACTCGAGACTCTTGGCACGCAAATCAAGGCGATCTGTTGACCAAAAAGTTAACCGATACAAACTCAACTTTCATGCATGGTTTCCTATATATTTTAGCATCACAAAAATGATAAAATTTATGGCTCATTCGAATTCAATTTTTTTGGAAATTATTGCATATACAAAATTGCATTGTGCAACGGTGGTTGATTGTTAACCTAGAATTTCTACAGAATTAACAGCATAGAAATATTTTATATTAAATTATGGTAAAAACATATGTCAATGATCTCGACATTAGCTTTCCGAAACTTTAAACGTTCGTGATTCTGATTCATGGTTCTCCCAAAATCACAAAAATAACGAGACGCATCTATTTTCAGACATACTGTGCTCTACAAATTTTCCAGAATTTAATATTCATAGTTTCGTGAAACAATATATATATTTAGAAAAATAACCTCGATACGGTTCTAACGCAAGAAAATTGTCCGCGTTTGGAGTCCGGAGCTATGAGTAATGGCTTCTAGAAGATGAAGGAAACCCTAGATGACATCCCCTCAAATCTCTCTCTTTCTCTCTAAATTAATGGGATAATTAAGGTTATTTTAATATATATATATATATATATATATATATATATATATATATATATATATATGTTGGATGACATACGGTTGAATCAAAAGTGATAGGCTGACACGTGTCAGAATCTTGTTGGATGGTTTTGTTTATATTATTTATTTTTGATTTGTCTTTATCAAAACATTATTTAACTAGCCAATATAGAAAATAACTCAAAATAAACATTAAAAATAATCATAAAAATCTAAAAAATTATAGAAAATATATTTTGAACCCAAAAACCCTAGAAAAATACTTGGAGCAATTTTATATTCATAGCTTTCCTACTATAATTAGGAGAAGCTATAAAAATTAGTTTTACCTATTTAACTAAAAATAAATATTAAAAAAATTTCAAAAATTCTGAAAATTCTAAAAAAATATATAATAATATTATAAAACCTAGAAAATTATGTAGGTCCATTCTATATTATTGGACTTGTACAATAAATTCTATAAGTCCTAAAAAATTAGTTATTAGCCTAAATAACTCCCAATAAATACTAAAATACTTAAAAAAATTCCAAAAATTTTTAGAAAATATATTGGATTATTTAGAACCTAAAATAAAAGTTTGGGATATTTTAATTATATTTGTCACTAAAATAAATTTTTGAAAGCCCTAGATTATTATTGTTACTAGTTGTTAATTAACCAAAAATGGTAGAAAAAACTCAATAGCCCCAAATTAACCTAATAACAATATTTAAGCAAGAATTTCAGGATACGGAGGTTACACTGCCACTCCCTGTGTAGGAGATCGGGAAGTTGCTGACCTCTCTGACATGGCAGCTGCTCCTGATCGTTGTGATCTGGTCTTCAACAACATCCTAAAGATAGATCAAAACAAGAAGAAAATATTAACGCACAAGAATATGATATCATCAAGGAAGGATAGTAAAATTCAAAGAAAGTAATATTCAGAAAGAATAAGGATAGAAAAATTAATAAATTAGAAATGTTCCTAGTTGTGATTGAGTATTCGCTCTAATTCTAGTATACTATATCATAGATCCTATCGTAGGCTCGCAGTAGTAAAACTAAGCCATTGTACTACCACGATATCACTCTAATTGCGAAGCTCGATACTATGTGGGCCACCACTAAAATATATCATGACCCACACCCGATATAGGGGCACAAGTACGTCGGTACGTCCGTCCTACGCCATAACATCAACGGTAAAACGCTGTCTAGGTCACAATACTATTTAATCAATCTCACACAATATCCAACTCCATAGGAAGATACAAATATAATAATATAATATAAAATACTCAATCACTGAACTAAAGTGCAATAAGATATCGAAAGAATAATCTAAATACAACCACAAAGTCTAAACTACAATATAATATAAAATTTAGACAATAACATCCAAGTCTTAAAATATGCCGAAAATAAATCCGGTACCAAAATCTGCAAAAATAAACTAACTAATTTAACAAGTGATTTCGGCTAGACCTTCCAGCAATCACACCTGATCTATAAGGTCCAAGGCTGCAGCTACTCTGCCTGTGGTTCGTAATATGTCGAACACCAGTCCCTATGTCGTTGTCTGAAAAATATATCTAGTCAGGATTGAAGCAAAGTATAATCCAATAGCTGTTCCAAATAATTGGCAAGGACTATAAAATAATAAATAGAGGATGTTATATACAGTGAGAAACAATGAATTATTATAATGCCAATGGTAAATATAACAAGCAATGTAAGCAATAAGACATAGCTAGTGCATATATGAAATGAAGAGAAATGAACTACAATATCATATTCAAGGCAATATAATCTATAAAACTGAATATGAAGAACTGTAACAATTCTAAGTATTTGAAATACTAGTTGTAATATATAATCAATTTGGGAACTTGTACAATAGCTAGATGGCCTGGCTAATCATATGTGAGGTGTATGATTAACACTAACATTGTTTACAATTTACAATAGAAAAATGATTACATCTCTTACTTGCATTTCCCCCGCCCCAACTAGTATAGTGGATCCAACCATGACACGTTACGATACACGATCAATGTCCAATAATAATACCATGTACGATGTCTAATGTCAATGTCGTGTACGATGTCAATATGATAACCATTGTAACATCTCATGACTGAAGATCCAAGCTATATACTAGTCCGTGTACCATAGTCTCAAGAATCAGATGTAATATTTCTAAATACTTGAAATATAGTTATTATTAAATAATTAAAATTATCAGAAAATGAACTCGCCTGAAATCCGTTGCTCAAAGTCAATAGTGTCCGAAATGGTATCTTGAAGACCTATATATGAATTCCATGTCAAAATAGTGTATTCGAATCATAAATAAGTCTAAAATAGGTTAAAGCATATTTCTAGATCAAGTCCAGTCAAACTAGATCTATACCTTGATTCTAGGTTCAAACTACCTATAGAGTTGACCTTTAGAGTCAAACTAGTCAATACTAGGTCAAACCTAGGTTTGTAGGTTAATATCTCACTAATACTAAGCTTCCTAGACATACTAGTTAATATTGTATACTAAGTATCATATATAGACTCGTATATAACTATATCTTACGATATCTTAGTACATAACGCCTCTCCTTAATATTTGATACCCAAATTACATTCTTGGTACTAATAATACTCATAATACTTAACTATACTCATTGGTATATACCTATTGTTACACCTACACCACATATACCTACGCATAACTCCAAACCTCTAAGGTATCCCTGCAACCAACTCTAAGATACCCCTGAACTGATATTAACACTTGTATGCAACTCACTTCACACCTCCTACACTCTTGCACTCACCCTCATGAATTCACTAGTGCACATATCTATACTCTTAATATAAAATCCCTAATCCTAAAAACCGTATTAACCTTTTTAATTAATTATTTAATTGAATTGTAGTAATTATGAGCTAAATAGAGAAAATAGAATTTATTTAAATTTTATTCTAGGAGATGGTGTATTTAGGGGATTTATGGAGCAATTATATATTTTTTCTAATTTATTCCATGTAGGAGACCCTGTGGACAACTGACAGATTAATTGTATGCTCTAAGATCAATTTCTAGAATTATATATATATATATATATATATATATATATATAAAGTTTAATAGAAGAAAAAGAATAGAAAAAGAAATTAGGAAAGAAATAGAAAATAAAAGAATTAAAGAAAGAGAAAGAAAAGAAAAGAAAAATCCCTAATGGATATTAAACCCAGCGCGCCCGCATCACATAAAGAGCAGCAGCAGCGGCTGCTAAACCCCCCCCCCCCCCGCGTTTTCTCTCTCTATATAAATCTCCACGTTCTAAAACACTAACCCTAATTTATCCTCCCATCCTCCTCGACCTAGCGACCGCCGCCGAGCCACCTGACCGCCGCCGCTGTTCGCCTGGACCGCCGAGCAACCGTCCGCCGACGTCCACGAGCACAACCCCGCACAACCGCGACAGTTTTGAACAGCGTCGTACCTGTGTTCACATGCTGTTTCCCGTCTCCTCGCTCGACCAAACTCGACCCCATCTTCACCGGTATGTTCACGACTTAACCCCCTTCCATATCTGTATGTTAGTTGACCTCGAACAGTGCATAAACCTAGACGAAAACAGCGACCAAGTTGGCAAAAAATAATAACTTTTGGGATCGCAGAAAACTACGGTAACTACCTATGTTCACGGATTCGTATTTCCTACCACAGAGATCCGAATTCGATTTTCCTTTTTGGCATGCGAAGACCACTTGACCTAGTTTATTTTCTGTAAAATACAATAATTTATTAATTACTGTGTGTAGAAATAAATTAGTTAGAAAACTCCGAAAACATATTTTTTCCTAAATTCTAGAAATTGCGATACGGAGCGCATCCCGCCAAACGGGACCGCCCCGTCGTGTATCAAGAGTACCAAAAGGTGCGCGTGGTATACCCAGACGTGTGGGCTTTCGCGAAAACTGATTTGGTCGCGTGTACGCGTCGGAATCAGCCCGTATCCGCAGAAAATCTCCCGTATCTTAACTTTTGCAAAAGTCCTGCGTATTTAGTGTACGCTCATCAGAATACGACAAAACTTTCACTACTGGACTCATGGTATCATACTGGTCCTGTGACCCAATTTTTACGTAATTCTGAGACAGTTGACCAAGTCGCCAATTGGCGGGCCCTACGGTTGACTTTTTTGGGCAAAATTGTGTTCGGCTCACCGGAATCCACATTTGGACATACCGTTGAGTTTTTACTAACTTTTAGAGTTTGTTTGACCTACAATTTGTCCCTTTTAGAGACTGTTACCTTGGCACACTTTTTGGTGCAAAGTAGGCCACACATGAACCCCACTTTGACCCAAAATTACCGTTTTGCTCCTGCGTCCAAATTGGATGAAAGGGTAGTGATTTCTAGCTATCTCGCTGATTTCGAAAACATTGGTGATATCTATTTCAGCATTCAGAGACATTTTTTCGGAGCCATTAGTTTTTGAATACGTGTCATTGACATTTGGACGCTTACACCATACAGATTTCTTTCCAGGCAAGTATACCTTGCCATTGTACTGTATTTATATTCTATATGATGCATGCATGTTTTATTTCTGCTTATCTTAGTTCATTTATTTTAACTGCTATATAAAATGTGCGTCCAAGGAAACTTGGGTACAACGACGGTATCGTCGTATTATGTTTTTTTTATGTATATGCACTGGACCTACTTTATGAGACCACCCCATTATCATGAGGCATCTTATGTTTCATTGGCCATGACACTATTCTTATACAAGTGGGAGTCACATGTAGGACACAGACTTGCGTACTTGGCTGGCCACTGGTACGTATAGGTCGTGCGACGGATAGGGATAACTGCCAATAGAAACTTTGCATGCTAGTAGACCTGGCAGTTATTAGAGGTATGATCATGTCATAGATGTGACATGCTTAGAGTATGGGGTGGGGAGAACAACAAGTAAGGCATTTGGGCTCCTTTGCACTTTTTCCCTTTTGTGCCTGGACGCTCCGCCGGAGCGACCGATGGTGATGACCACTATATATTATATATTATCAGGCGGCCTCTGCCGTTCAAAAGAAGACATGCTTTGTAGGCCCCTGATTCTCCGAGAGAGTCATGCCAATCCCATTTTTAGCCAGATAGCCCACTTGTTGGAAAGTTGTTCTTAAACTGCAATCACTTAGACGGTTAGGCGACCCTTGGATGTTTACATTTCAGTATTTATTGGCATATTTATATATATCTTGTTACGTCCCTCTGAGGACCTGGTACCTTTCCAAATATAGACGAGCAGAAGTATCCACAGGAGTATGGACCTGGACCTGACGCTACTTATCAGACTGAGGAGGTCTTACCTTCGGATTATATGTGATTCATTGCAGCTATTAGAGATCTTAGTTGCTATTCATTTAGAGACATTTATTCTTATATTAGAGTTTATTCTCTTCTCTCCTTAGTAGTTTTAGTATATTCGATTTGCAGTAGATTTATTTCCTTCTGACTATCATACTTTGATACTCATCTTTGATATTCAGTTATTTATTTCCATTTATCTATTCATTTGTGCTGTGGATGAGATATAGATTGCGTGTGAATTGTTGTGACAGTATATTACCACTGGTGGATTGGATATTCATGTACATCGTACGTGTGTATATGGTTTCCATATATTAGAGTTCGTATACATACGGCTGGCGTGTTACGTATTCCTAGTCCTACGTATTTTGGGACTGGGGCATGACATATTTTTGTGGTGGCCCATGCAGGTCAAGAATATATTGTCTCGGTTACGTAACTGTACCGAACAAGCCTGCGTATAGGAGTAGAGTATAAGGATCTCATCCACGCTTGACTGAAACTCATCCTTCCTATTTAAATGCTTGCATCCTATTTGATTATACTTCTTCTAACCGTTTCGTACATCACCTGCAGAGAGATGGATATGCAAATTGGATGTACTGCCGCCGATGGCGACACACCTTCAGGAGTCAATGGTCAGACTCAAGGAGGGACCTCAACGATTCCTAGACTTCCGGGACCAGATGGATAGACTCACAATCCAATTCCATCTGATTTTCCCCTTCACCTAATAGGAAACTTTCAGCTTCATCGACACCGCAGGATGGCCAGACACAGCTGTAGAAGCATAAAAAATATGCTGGATAGCTCTACGCAACATGGTGATGCAGGGCAGCGTAAGCAGGGGACCTCAAGGCCATCAAGAGTGCAACGGAGCTTTTTCGCTGAGCACGGCGTAAAATATGATGGGACCATCCACGTAAATAAAGTATGTCCAGGCCGCTTCAACGTAGACGGGGTGCTTTATCGCCTCCATGGCGTAAAACTCATCCGCTTTTATAGCAGCGTTAAAGCGTACGAGGAACGCTTCGTCTTCCCCGAAATAAACCTGTCAAGTCACGCAGTGAACTTGACATCTGACTCCTGACAAAAAGTGCTGCACGGCTACCCAGACGACGGCTGAAAAGATGGCAGACCACTCGGGACGCGCCCTACAGTATGATGGCGGATCTCTGCATTTAATACAGAGGATTTGATTAAATATCACCGAACCGTCGTTTACTGACATCCCCTCAGCGGAGACTGCTTTTACGCATACAAGCGGATACGCTGCCTTGTTTTACACAGGAAAACGTGAACTGTTTACGCTCCGCGGAAGACAAACAGACTGCCACGTCAAAAGCTGCTCTTCGTACAGGGCTCGAGGCACGTCTCTGCACCTAATGCTCAGAACGGTGGCAGGCCTTCGGAACACGCCTCGGTAATTAATGATGATGGCGGATCTCTGTATTTAATGCAAGAGATTTGATTATATCTCCAAGAGCCGTGATTTTGGCTAAAGACGTCCACATCACCTCGGCTTCTACGCCCATTCAGCTTCTATGCTCATTCGGCTTCTATGCTCATTCGGCCTTCTGTACTTATTCGGCTTCTATGCCATCAGGCTTCAACGCCTACTCGGCTTCTATGCCTACTTGGCTTCTATGCCATGATAACAGACATTGGCTTCTACGCCAACCTCTTCTACACGAGGGATACCTACCTACGTGGCTTCTACGCCGTGATCTTCGTAGCGATTATACGCGTTTTGTTCCTTAGTTGGACCCGCGTCATACGTTCATTCAAAAGGTCATCTATACGCAGGCTTTGGTTATTTTAACCGTTGTGTAAAAGGGTGCTGTACTTTTCACTACTCGGTTTCCACACCAATTGAGTGGTCACTGTCACCAAAACTCTATAAATAGAGACCTCTATCAACAGAGGAACGGGTCGAGACTTTAAAAATCGAACAAGGTCGAACCTCCAAAGAGATCGAACCACGGGTCGAAACATTGGAGATTGAGGAGAGATCGAAGAATCTTTGAGAGAGAGAGAGAGAAGCATCCAGAGCTCAGGCAAAGAATAGCGATCGGCGATATTAGCATCGTGCATCCATCCTCTTCCGCCACCTACGAAGCTGCTTTTCGTCTTCCACGACACTTCTTCACCATCGTGTAGTCCAAGGGCTAAAGTGATCGACTGCAGATCAGACACCTATAGCAATCATATACCCAGATTAAATAAATTGTGCTCCTACATCCCCGTATAGGATCAAATTGTACAAGTTTGTTTATAAACCAAAGAAAGCGGGTTTAGTGCAAACCTCGTATTATATATATTTCGTTCTTTCATTTAATACCACAAACAAGATGGCGACTCTGCTGGGGACATTTTTCTCTTCTGATGAGGAAGCGATTGCTCAACAAGATGCGGTATCTGTGGGATCCGTGAAGAAGACACTGGTCGTCCAGTTCGACCAGTCTGCCTACGAAGACATGCTTCGGAGGGGGGGTAGCTCTCACTCTCTCTCTCTGTACAAAACAACAGGAAGATGCGCAAGGTCTGGATTCCCAAGACATCCTCTACCATCCCTGTGGACTCTCCGATCTCTCCGATCTCTCCGACCAATGAGGTTGTAGCACTGCTCCCTCCGTGCCCTGTACGTAAAATTCAGTCTCCCGCTACGCGCGGTACAGACAAAACTTCGGACAAAGCCTCAGCGCTAACCAAGAAGTATCCACTGCGCTCTAAGCATAGAAACCAGTCTTCCGCTACGCGCGGTACAGACAAAACTTTGGGCAAAGCCTCAGCGCTAACCCAGAAGTATCCACTACGCTCTACGCGTAGAAACCAGTCTCCCGCTATGCGTGGTACAGACAAAACTTTGGACAAAGCCTCAGCGCTAACCCAGAGGTATCTACTGCGCTCTACGCATAGAAACCAGTCTCCCGTCCATGGCGGAATAGACAAAACTTCGGATGATGCCTCAGCGCCAAATCGGAAGTACAAAGCACGCTCCGCGCGTAAGACAACATCTGACCTCTACGAGGAACCAGATGACACCCGTGATCTCCGCCAGGGAAAGCAAGCGGCGAGCTACTTAACTTCTCAGCATTCACGCCAGCAAGGGAACAATCTACCCGCCCTCCAAATTATACGAGAAGCTGATGGCCGCCTGAGGACATCCTCAGCCTTTCGCCAACCAGAGCGAAGCTCCAAATTACGCCAGGCGAAGTCCCTAAGCGTACAGAAGGCTCGATTGACAGAAAGATACGCTCTTCGGAGATTATCCGCCATCCAGATGGCCAATCTGTTGTATACGGGTGGCACAGAGAAAACTATGGTCCCCAACATCAGATACCCTGAGAGGGCCGACAAAGACGATGACCCAGATTATTGTCTCTTTCATCAGTACATTCATCATCCTACAAAGGCGTGCTATGTACTAAAAAAGAGAATCCAGGAGTTGATCGATGCCAAGGTCATCACTTTATATCTATAAACGAGGGGACGATCACTGTAAATTGGTTTCACTTTAAACGTGACAATCTGCTCCCTCAAAGAAAATACCAGATGATGAATCTCTAAAAAGTTTTCCCAGTAGATTCTTCAGGTCCAACCCAGGGAGTTTGTCATGTTCATATTACCTCTGAACAAACCTTCCTAAATTTGGCTATCGATTATCACGTTCATATTACCTCTGATATAAATTGTCATCTCAACTTAGCACCCATACTTAACTCTAAGTACGCCAGTGGTGTTGAGTCCACAAAAACTGCCATGTCCATATTACCTCTGAGCAGATATATGCCTCTATCTCCGATGGAGTCATAACCCAGGGAGTTTGTCATGTTTATATTATCTCTGAACAAACCTTCCTAAATTCGGCTATCGATTATCACGTTCATATTATCTCTGATATCGATTGTCATCTCAACTTAGCACCCGTACTTAACTCTAAGCACGCCAGTGGTGTTGAGTCCACAAAAACTGCCATGTCCATATTACCTCTGAGCAGATGTATGCCTCTATCTCCGATGGAGTCACAACCCAGAGAGTTTGTCATGTTCATATTACCTCTGAACAAACCTTCATAAATTCGGCTATCGATTATCACGTTCATATTACCTCTGATATCGATTGTCATCTCAACTTAGCACCCGTACTTAACTCTAAGTACGCCAGTGGTGTTGAGTCCAAAAAAACTGCCATGTCCATATTACCTCTGAACAGATGTATGCCTCTATCTCCGATGGAGTAACAACCCAGGGAGTTTGTCATGTTCATATTACCTCTGAACAAACCTTCCTAAATTCGGTTATCGATTATCACGTTCATATTACCTCTGATATCGATTGTCATCTCAACTTAGCACCCGTACTTAACTGTAAGTACGCTAGTGGTGTTGAGTCCACAAAAACTTCCATGTCCATATTACCTCTGAGCAGATGTATGCCTCTATCTCCGATGGAGTCACAACCCAGGGAGTTTGTCATGTTCATATTACCTCTGAATAAACCTTCCTAAATTCGGCTATCGATTATCACGTTCATATTACCTCTGATATCGATTGTCATCTCAACTTAGCACCCGTACTTAACTCTAAGTACGCCAGTGGTGTTGAGTCTACAAAAACTGCCATGTCCATATTACCTCTGAGCAGATGTATGCCTCTATCTCCGATGGAGTAACAACCCAGGGAGTTTGTCATGTTCATTACCTCTGAACAAACCTTCCTAAATTCGGTTATCGATTATCACGTTCATATTACCTCTGATATCGATTGTCATCTCAACTTAGCACCCGTACTTAACTCTAAGTACGCTAGTGGTGTTGAGTCCACAAAAACTTCCATGTCCATATTACCTCTGAGCAGATGTATGCCTCTATCTCCGATGGAGTCACAACCCAGGGAGTTTGTCATATTCATATTACCTCTGAACAAACCTTCCTAAATTCGGCTATCGATTATCACGTTCATATTACCTCTGATATCGATTGTCATCTCAACTTAGCACCCGTACTTAACTCTAAGTACGCCAGTGGTATTGAGTCCACAAAAACTGCCATGTCCATATTACCTCTGAGCAGATGTATGCCTCTATCTTCGATGGAGTCACAACCCAGAGAGTTTGTCATGTTCATATTACCTCTGAACAAACCTTCCTAAATTCGGCTATCGATTATCACGTTCATATTACCTCTGATATCGATTTTCATCTCAATTTAGCACCCGTACTTAACTCTAAGTACACCAGTGGTGTTGAGTCCCCAAAAACTGCCATGTCCATATTTACCTCTGGCTGGGCTTGTCCCCAAACCTATTTGCATCTCGTGCGCAACAAATGATAGGTCCACAAAAAATTCCCCCTGTGGAATGCCCGCAATAAAAAGTAGTACATGGCAACTGTTCTTCGACGGCGCCTCCAGGACTGGTCCCAAAGAAAACGTGGTTTCAGGGATAGGAATTGTCCTGGTTACTCCCGATAAACTCGTCATCTATCGAGCATACTCTCTTAACGAGCCCTGTTCCAATAATGTGGCGGAGTACAACGCTCTACTAATCGGGCTCCAAGTCGCTAAAGAGCTGGGGGTCGAATCTCTGGAAGCTTTTGGTGATTCTCTGCTTATCGTCAATCAAGTCAGAGGAATATATGAAGTCCGGAATCCAGACCTCATCCCCTATCACCAAGCAACGGTCGAGATAGCCATGACATTCAAGGGGTTCTTCCTAGAGCATGTACCTCGATCTCAGAATCTGGAAGCCGATGCCCTAGCCAGTCTAGCTGCAGATTTAGCTACTCCTATAAGAAAGCATAATTCGCTAATCCTTCTTAACAGAGATCTATTTTGCGTGAAGAACAACGCTCACATCGAACGCAGTTACGCTGTGAACACCGATCCTCCTACAAGAGATTGGAGAAGTTCCTTTATAGATTTCGTTGCATACAGAATCTTGTCGGAGGACCCTAAAGAAGCAGCATCCGCCAAAAGACGATCATTACGCTTCTACTTCGATGCATCTTCACAATGCCTATATCGCCGGACCTACGACGGACTGCTATTGAGATGTCTCTCTAATGACGAAGCACATCAGATCATCCGCGAAGCTCACGACGGCGTATGCGGGGTGCATCAACCCGGTCCTAAGCTACAGGATCGTATCAGGAGAATGGACTATTACTGGCCCACTATGATCGCAGACGCAATCAAATATGCCAAACGATGCAAGGCCTGTCAGGTTCATGCAGACTTCATACACCAGCCGTCTGAACATCTACATCCTACGGTTGCGTCCTGCTTTCGAAGCATGGGGTATGGACATCATTGGTCCTATTCACCCGTCTTCTTCCAGAGGTCACCAGTTCATACTGGCCATCACGGATTACTTCTCCAAATGGGCAGAGGCGATCCCTCTCGCTGAGGTAAAAATATCTAATATGATCAGCTTCATCAAGCATCATGTCATTTATCGCTTTGGGATTCCTCGAAGGATAATCCATGAAAATGGGCCTCAGTTCATCAGCCAAGCGTTTCATCAATTTTGCGATAAAAATCAGATACAAAATATCGCCTCTACGTCATATTATCCAGCTGCTAATGGTTTAGCGGAAGCCTTCAACAAAACCATTATCAAACTCTTAAAGAAGTTCGTCTCTTCGAACAAAAGAGATTGGAACGAGAAGCTGGAAGAATGTCTCTGGGCGTACCGCACATCGGTCCGAGCACCGACAGGTTGTACCCCGTTCTCATTGGTCTACGGGAGCGAAGCAGTTCTTCCCATCGAAATTCAAATCCCGTCACTCAGGATAGCAGTCGCTAATGAGTTAACTCGGGAAAAGAATGACCTTTTAAGGCTTCAAGAGCTAGAAGGATTAGATGAGAAACGCCTTCAAGCTCAACAGAGCATCGCGTTCTATCAAGCGCGCATTTCCAGAGCTTTTTATCAAAAAGTAAAGAAAAGAGTGTTCAAAGTTGGCGAGCTAGTCTTAGCTGTAAGAAGGCCAATGATTCTCACTTACAGGAGCAAGGGCAAATTTAAGCCCAAATGGGAAGGCCCCTACGTGATCGAGACAACGTTCTCAAACGGCGCTTACAGGTTAGCCCAGCCTAATGGAGACCTACTAATGGCTCCTATCAATGGCAAATTCCTGAAAATGTACTATGCTTAACCTCCTCTGCTCAAGTGGAATAAGGCAAAAAATCTCATTCTGACAAAACTACTTCCAAAACGAAACTAGTTGGGCCGTATTCTATCATGTCCATATGACCTCTGAACAGATACGCCCTGCTAAAAAAGTTTACCGAGAGACTATCACGTCCATACTACCTCTGATATTACTCTCACCCAAACCCGTCATTTACATTCCGAAATGACGGGTCTACAAAGTCAGATGAAAAGCCTCTTTATTATTCCCCAAAAAAGAGCGGAAGTACATTAAAAAGCAAAAGTACATCATGAAGGGGGAGCGGTCAAATCGCGAATCTGCTGCGCCAGTCAGGCCATCTTCGCATTCCTAGAATTCAAGACATCAGCACGGGCCCGCTCCAGCCGTGCCTCGTCATTAATCAAGAGGGATAGCTCGGCTCTAGCTCGAAGGAAACCAGCGCGGGCAACATCCTTCCTTGCCAAGTTCTGCTTTGCTATGACCAATCGGCCATTCACCACAATGAGACCTTCTGACGACTAAGAAGCCCACTCCTTTGCCTGAGCAAGCTTTGTCTCCAGTCTAAGGACCCTCGCTGCATTCCCGTCATGCTCGGCCTGGCACTTCGTCTGAAGAGCAATAGCCTCCTCCAAGACGACTTTTCCTTCATCCATCTACCGTTGATTTGTCCGGAGGATTTTATTCAGGTCTTCCACCTTTTCAACAAGTTGCGCAGTCAAGGAGTTGTGTCTAGCCTGGGCCAGAGCTTCGATGTTGCCTTGGGATAGCTGCGAGTATTCGTTGACGGGTTGCCCCAAACCATTAACTACCTCCGCCAGGGCGTCAGCTAAACCAGTATCGCCAAGGTCCCTGATCGCCTCTATCGAAAACTGAGAGGACTTCTTTAGACGCTCAAAATTTAGATTCTTCTCCAACACCATTGATATCAGCGTTTTCAAAGTGTTATAGAAGATACTGGTATATTGCTCGGTCAGCGCAGCTAGGTCAGAATGCACGCTGGGAGTGGCTGCAATGTTGTCGAACCGCGCTCCAGAGGCGACCGCAATCGACGTGGCCACAGTCCTTGTCTCGACAGGGAGTGCGACAAAAGAGGAAGCGCCAACACCAGATGAAGTAACCAGCATACTCGAAGGAGGCATTGTCGCAACGACAGGGTCGTCCTCTTGAGGTATCGAAACCTCGTCGGCAGGCGAGCCGTCACCCGAAGATGCTTCCTCTTCAAAATCAGGCGCCTCCGTATCAACGCCAGGACCTGACACGGAGCCGGAGGGCGCATATACATTACCCTCCCCGAAGAGGTCGTCCCTTGAGAAGAAGACAAGAGGAAGTTAATGTCAAGCATGATGTTAATTTTCCTAAAGAAGAGGCACGAAAAGACGACAGTGATGCTAGCCAAGCTGTCATACCTGGAGAAGAGGGCCTGCTAACTGACGCTGGCAAATACTCTTCCAGGTCTTCGCCGAGATCCACTTGAGGCTCATCAACTGGAAGCTCGCTAGAAGCGCTGACGGGCACGGCAGGGGCCTCTCCCAATGCTGATCCGGACGAAGGTATATGGAATCTTATGACCAGCCTCGAAGGCGATTTCGTTCCGCTACCTGAAGCAGTAGCAGCGGTAGCAGCCTCCAGCTGAGATTCTCCGACCCCACCGGCCGAAACTGTAGAAGGTTCCTCTCTAAAAGGCGAGGAACCCCCAATCAAAGAATCATCCCCGACATAGGGAGAAGCAGGCTCACTTCCAGGAGCCTCAATGCCAGGAATCTGGAGAGGACGAGTAACCATCCTCTTCGTCCTCTTACGAAGGGAAGCCTCCTTCAGAACGGGAGCCCTTCGTTTCCCGTAGACTACCAACGCCCCTGCAGGCGGAGGTATTTTACCCCTCGACACCGATACGAGAGGCTCATCCGGAGTAGTGGACTCGTCACCCTCGTCAGAAGAAATCGAGGGGACTTCGACCCTTCCCCCAGGCTTGGAAGAGGGCACCCTAAAGCTTCCACCTATATCAAAATCGCGATGGGAGGTGTTCGTTGCCACATAGAACTGGGCATACGAATGCAGGATGCACAGCTCCGTGGAGGGTGTGACGAAGGGCACAGTAAAAATTGTCCCGGTGCAGCCCATAATAAAATATCTCCATCCCCTCGCTCCATTGATGAGTCTACCTCTGGACCTGAAGCTGGTGACGGCATTGCCCACATGCAACTGATCATACCCAAACTGCTTGACAAACCGACTAGGCAGGTAGGGTTCAAAGAAGTAGTGATCTTCACTTCTGTACAGCAGGTGGGAAGGTCTAATGCAGACCAACCAATTGAAGGCTTCAGGAGAAAGAGTGGTCCTATCTCTACCTGAGTCCTCAAGCCTAATCCCCGATTGGTTGCGATGAACAGAGGGGACAGTGCAAAGGAGCTTCCAGTTATGACCGCAATGCAGCACCCGCCGACAGTCTAAAACTGTGAGCACATTCCAAGAGGATTTCTTGTAATTCAGCAAGAAACTGCCCCCTAAGCTACTGCCGGAACCGGGAGACATCACCCGGGGGTTATGGAGAATTAACCATCCCATCAAATACAGGTATGGTAATTTCACCCGGGGAAAGCTTTCACGCCGAGCTTCATCTGCGAGCAGTGCCTCAGTCATCGCCCTCAGGCCAGCTTGTATGCGGCACACCATGGCAGGGAGCAAGCCCAGTCTCGCCCTAAATACCAGACGCACTACAGGCCACAAGGTATTACGGTGAATACGATCCGCAGATGCGATGCCGGGTACCACCAGTCGGCGCAGCCATATAGAGAGAAAGCCAGCCAGTTGAGCTTCCTTGGATAGAGCCCTGCGGTAATGCCTCAGATAGCTGTAGGCCTTAGTACCTGCAGGATATTTTCCTATCCCTTCGACGAGGATCTGATCCGGAGCCCTAGCATCCTCCAGGAGATCGTCGACTTCCTGAGCAGTCAGCACGCTCAGAGGATTCACAGGCTCATCCTTGACTTCTAAGACTTTCTCCGGCTGAGCAGCCCTAGCCCGGTGAAAGAAGAGGTAGGACGTCCATTTACTAGTGTGAGCCAAATCTGAAGGCTCAGCATAGAAGGCGGTGCAAGCAAGGTAGTGGCACATCAGCTCCTGATACACTTCCACTACCCGCGGGTCTAAATCCCTCAACTCCCGGTTCGTGGGAACATACTCTTCGTACGGAGTATCCCCCATCGGCAGTCTCGAGATCTCTGCCATCTCATGAAGGGCCAATCCCAACTCTCCCAGCGGAGTGGCAAAAGTCCCGGTGAGCGGAATGTATCGCTCCATCAGTACCAAAAATAGGTTAGGGTTCGGAGGTAACCCAACGCTGGTGGCACTCACAGCTGCCAACAGACCGATGTTCTCCAACTCGATCCGAAAATGCTCCAAGGCCCAATCAACTAAGCGAGCCCATCGAAGGTTTGTTGGGGTCATCCACCCGTTACATCGAGGATTCGCCTTGGGGTATACTCCTCCGTGCCCCATAAAATTATTACAGAAGGTCGGCAATTGCACCGGCTGGAGCACCAAGCTGTCTTCACTCGGGACAATGCCCGGGTACAATCCCCTAAACAACGTTACATGACCGGAAGGGCGGCTGACAAATAGGCCAGATCCTTTCTGGTAGAAGATCTTTCCCGGCCTACCGTGAAGATCGGGAGTCAGCGTCCACGACATCTTCTTGGGATGAGTAGCATGGGAGAATGCCGAGATGGGATAATCTCTCGGCATCTTGGGCAGACTCAAGACCAACTTACCGGCAGGGAAAACCCAGAGTTCTTTCTTTGGCTTCGTCTGGGACTGCTTATCAATCATGTCCCCGAAAAAAAAGGCCGGCTTTATATACTGGTCCCCGTATACATACGTCAAAGGCTCTCCATTAATCATGTTCAGCAGCGTTCGCTTGCCTTGAGCCGATATCAAAATTTCCCTTCCTTTGGGATATTGGGGTCCGGAGATAGGAAATACCACATGGGACAGATCCTCCAGATAGTTGGAGTGCAGCAGCCCGGCGGCAGAACCCATCACCTCGGCTAGCGGAGACTCGCCCAAGTTAACTGCAAGGGTACGATAAAAACACGTCAGTTTTATACTAGACGTCACAAATATCGCAGCACATGCCAAGAGGCAACGGTCTGAGCTCTACGCCAAGACTGTACAAACTTGATCGTTTACGCCGGAATTGTCATCCAGAAGCGTAAAATTCAAGTCGGCAGTATACTGTCTGTGCTTTACGCCAGACTACCAAGGTTCGAGCTATTATGCCAGAATTTTCATCCACAAGCGTAAAAGTTCAAAATTTTACAGTATACACCAAGTTTTCGGCAGTCAAAGCATTTTACGCTCAACTGCAAAAATCTGGAGTTTTTACGCTGACACATTAGAAATGTAGGCATAAAAGATAAAACGTCTCCGTGTATCATCTTCCTCTAAGAGGCTATCAGCACAGAAGATGACCTAGCGCGGTCACGTTCAACGTGTGCGAAGGATTTTTCAGTCGTTCTCATTCGTCCCAAAAGCTTTACCTATCAGGCCGGGTGCACTGCTCATCGGCGGGATGCTCAGCTCAGAATGGGGTTCGCCCTGTCCAACCGGAGGCACTCCTGCTTGGGCAGAAGAACAAGAAGAGGAATTAATCTTCTTTCCCTTAGAGGAGGAGGATTGCTTAGAGGTCATTGCTGGAAACTTTGAAGACTCAGAGAAGACTCGGAGAAAAGCTCGAACAGTCGGAGGCTTTCTTTCGCAGAAGACGGATGAAAAGTTTTTCTCTCAGAAAACTTGGGATATATATAGAGTTCGGATGGACTCCTCGGACCCCGAACCAAATCTCCTAATTAATATTTGGTTATGATTGGGTCCTACGTCAGCCTATTATTCAGAGAAGACGGACAGTCAGCGAATTCAAAAAGTTTTTCACGCAAAGCAGGTCAGCAGTTCTTACGCTAAGGAGCTTTCTACGCTCGACAGCAACAGATCTACGGTTTCACGCTCGCAAGCTATAAGTATATGGTTTTACGCCCGGATGCCTTTGTGCTCAGTAGCTTTTATGCTCGAGAGGCTACAATCCTACGACTTCATGCCAGCAGATAATAAATCGATGATCTCACGCTCGGTGGCGCTTAGTTTACGCTCAGAAGCAACAGATCCGCGACTTCACGCTCGAAAAAAATTTCTTTTCAGAAGCTACAAATCTATAGTTCTACGCTAAGGAGCTTTCTATGCTTGACAGCTATGAATCTACGGCTTTACGTTCGACGGCTACAAGTCGGGTTTTACGCCCAGATGCCTTTGTGCTCAGTAGCTTTTATGCTCGAGAGGCTACAAACCTATGACTTCACGCTCAGGAACTACAAGTCTATGATTTCACGCTCGATGGTGTTTAGTTTATGCTCAGAAGCTGCAGACTAATAATTTCACGCTCTATGACTTCCCGCACATCTGAAGGATACGCCGGCCAGATCACGCGTACATCTGAACGGTCCTCAAAAGCGGTCAATTGCAAAGAGTTCACACAGAGAATACTCGTTCTTGACCTCAAGATATCCCAAGTACCCGAAGCATACAGAGTTCAACATTGAAAAACTACTCTTCTTCATGGGTCGATTCGAAGTTCATCCAGACTCCGGTCTGAATATTTTATCTATCAAGATGGCAACTCAGTTTGACAGCCATTTCTCGACCCTGTTCCAAGAGATTTTCGAGAAATCATTCTTGAAGATGATGTCTGAACAAAGAAATTATGTTCATCAGAAGCAGCAGCTCAGAATTCTACGCGGTTCCTCACTCCTAAAAAAACAGCAGGACGGTTCAAAAACTCGAATGCTACAACGGCTTTCTACGCATCTCTAGTTATGCGTAAAAGACAGGACAGGACCTAGCACTCTTTCTAAACAGAGTCGGCATAAAGAATCAGACGTGTCGAAGCTACACATATTCAGACTTCGCAGCAACGTATGGCAAGATAATCATATGCACGAAAGAATGACGACTTTATTAAAGATTAAAATCATGATTACATATGAGAGAAATCCAGTCTACAAGGGTTTTTCTTCATTTTCATGATTATATCTGAGGGAAACCCCGTCTACAAAGGCCTTCCTCATCATCGTCTGAAGATCGCACCGAGAAGCTATTCTGACAGGTTCTCACGTTGGTGAAGGTCTTCCTCTTCTTCCAAGAAGATGATCAGTGGCGGGAGGATACAAAACTGGGCATAGACCCATCCTCCAATAGAAGGAAAGCAGGGTAAATCTGCTTCCCTACAGACCAACGCCGCTCGAGCCGGGACGGAGCTAGTTGCTGCTCTCACCCCCGGAGGTAACGGGAGAAGGCGCCACTTGCAAGCGCCATGGTGGAAAATGATTCTGCCTCTCTCCCGAAGAACCACCATACAAAGTTGCTGTTTATCCCGAGCAAGGAAGGCTATGATATCCTTCCATGATCCATCGTTGCAGATGAGACTTGCTCGAAGACTCCGTCTTTTTCGGCTCCTTACATGCTGGAAGAACATGGTCTCCTTCTTCCTCAGATCGACCCGACGGACTCCGGCGATCATCCTTGTGTGTGGCGAAAAGAATACGGGAAGAACAGGTTAAACTCTTCGGCCTTTTATAGGCGAGAGAGGTTACACCGGTCCCCAATAAATCTGCCATAAAGTCAGCATCGACCGTTTTAACGCTCCATTCAGAAATGTTTCGAGTTACGAGGAGCGGTTCATGCTTCATTCAAAGCGTTCCAAATTTCGAAGAAATTTGAAAGCTTTGAAGGAGGTCTTGTAGAAGCAAGAAAAATACGCTGGATAGCTCTACGCAACATAGTGATGCAGGACAGCATAATCAGGGGACCTCAAGGCCATCAAGAGTGCAACGGAGCTTTTCTGCTGAGCACGGCGTAAAATATGATGGGACCATCCACGTAAATGCAGTATGTTCAGGACGCTTCAGTGTAGATGTGGTGCTTCATCGCCTCCATGGCGTAAAACTCATCCGCTTTTATAGCAACGTTAAAGCATACGAGGAACGCTTCGTCTTCCCCGAAATGAACCTGTCAAGTCACGCAGTGAACTTGACATCTGACTCCTGACAAAAAGTGCTGCACGGCTACCCAGACGACGGCTGGAAAGATGGCATACCACTCGGGACGCGCCCCACAGTATGATGGCGGATCTCTGCATTTAATGCAGAGGATTTGATTAAATATCACCGAACCGTCGTTTACTGACATCCCCTTAACGGAGACTGCTTTTACGCATACAAGCGGATACACTGCCTTGTTTTACACAGGCAAACGTGAATTGTTTACGCTCCACGGAAGACAAACAGACTGCCACGTCAAAAGCTGCTCTTCGTACAGGGCTCGAGGCACGTCTCTGCACCGAATGCTCAGAACGGTGGTAGGCCTTCGGAATACGCCTCGACAATTAATGATGATGGCGGATCTCTGCATTTAATACGAGAGATTTGATTATATCTCTAAGAGCCATGATTTCGGCTAAAGACGTCCACATCACCTCGGCTTCTACGCCCATTCAGCTTCTATGCTCGTTCGGCTTCTATGCTCATTCGGCCTTCTGTGCTTATTCGGCTTCTATGCCATCAGGCTTATACGCCTACTCGGCTTCTATGCCTACTTGGCTTATACGCCATGATGACAGACATTGGCTTCTACGCCAACCTCTTCTACACGAGGGATACCTACCTACGTGGCTTCTACGCCATGATCTTCGTAGCGATTATACGCGTTTTGTCCCTTAGTTGGACCCGCATCACATGCTCATTCAAAAGGTCATCTATACGCAGGCTTTGGTTATTTTAACCATTATGTAAAAGGGTGTTGTACTTTCCACTACTCGGTTTCCATATCGATTGAGTGGTCACTGTCACCAAAACTCTTTAAATAGAGACCTCTATCAACAGAGGAACGGGTCGAGACTTTAAAAATCGAACAAGGTCGAACCTCCAAAGAGATCGAACCACGGGTCGAAACATTGGAGATTGAGGAGAGATCGAAGAGTCTTTGAGAGAGAGAGAGAGAGAGAGAAGCATCCAGAGCTCAGGCAAAGAATAGTGATCGACGATATTAGCATCGTGCATCCATCCTCTTCCGCCACCTACGAAGCTGCTTTCCGTCTTCCACGGCACTTCTTCACCATCGTGTAGTCCAAGGGCTAAAGTGATCGACTGCAGATCAGACACCTATAGCAATCATCTACCCAGATTAAATAAATTGTACTCTTACATCCTCGTATAGGATCAAATTATACAAGTTTATTTGTAAACCAAAGAAAGCGGATTTCGTACAAACCTCGTATTATATACATTTCGTTCTTTCGTTTAATACCACAAACAACAGCTGTTCCAATTCTTCCAGATGATAATACAATAACAACGACAACAGGCTGCCACACTAGCTGCAGAGCAGAGGCAGCAAGCAGCAGAGCAGAGGCAAGAATTTCTGGCAATACATGAGAGAATGGTTGCATAGGCTACTGTACCAGCTCAAGCACTAGTTCCAGTATCTCAAGTTAGAGTTGGTTCAGTAAAGGACTTTATACAGATGGGTCCCAAACCGTACAAAGGCACTGAGAGCCCAAAGGAGACTACCAACTGGATCACCCACACGTAGAAGCTATTGGAAGCATCGCAGTTACCTACGGACCTATGGATGACAGGTGTAAGGACGCTTCTAGATGGTAATGCTCATCACTGGTAGGAATCCATGGAGCGCTAGTTGGGTACATACCAGACTTGGGAGCAATTCTTGGAGACCTTTGAGAGAAAGTACTTTCCGGACACCGTAAGAGATGCATTGTACGATCAGTTTCTTCACCTAGAGCAGGGGAACAGAACAGTGGACGAGTATGATGCCGAGTTTAGTCGTCTTAGTGAATATGGCACTGCCTTGATACTAGATGACTTGGCTAAGGCTAAGAGGTTTCATCGTGGACTGACTCAGGTGCTCCAACACTACACTAGCTCACAGTCCTGGATATCTTATGCCGAGTTACTAACAGAAGCCAGATTACAAGAAACCATCAGTAGAGGAAAATGAGGTCAGCTGAGGACACAACAAGGATCAGCAAGGACACAGCAGGGACTCGCAAGGACGCAACAAGGAGGACCTATCAGACGTCCTTTAGCTCAGCAACAGCAGTACCAACACAGAGCAGGACCGTACCAGAATACAGAGAAGCCCCACTGCAATTATTGTGGGAGACGCAGACACATTTCGAGAGATTGTCAGACCCGCTTGGGTCAGTGTATGGGATGTGGCTCCGGACAGCACCTGGCGACAGACTGCCCAATGAAGCAGACACTTCCACCGCCAGTACAGAGACTAACGCTTCCAGCACCGAAACCAGCTCAACAGATGGCTATACCAGGAGCACCTCGACCCCCAGCAGCATGAGGATTTTAGCGAGGACCATCGCTACCTACCTAGGAGGATCATTATATGAGGGTCGGACATGGACAGCCGCAGAGGAATGGGCAACCTTTTGCATTGGAAATGGATGACATGGATCAGGAGGTTGATGTCATAGCAGGTATTACTCTTGCTTTTACTTTTTCTGTTGTGACATTGTTTGATACGGGAGCCACCCACTCATTCATATCATCTAGTTTTATTGCCAAACACAATATTGCCTCTAAACCTTTATCTAGTTGTGTTAGAATTCTTACCGAAGGAGGAGTTGTACCTGTTAGTAGAATTTGTAGATCGTGTCCTATAGTAATACGTGGCAGAGAGATGAATGCCCGACTCTTAGTCCTTCCTATGCCAACTTTTGATATTGTGCTTGGGATGGACTGGCTAAGCAAGTACCAAGCTTTCTTCGATTGTTTTGGAGGAAGCATTCTTTTTAAGGTACCAGGCCAGCCTAAACTTGAGTTTGCAAGAGGATCCACAAAAACCCTTGATGGTATGCAACTCGCAATGGACGATGTTATTTATCACCCCATCATTTCAGAATTTTAATACATCTTTCTAGAGGAATTGCCAGGACTACCCCCAGACAGAGACGTAGAGTTTTTAATAGAATTAGCACCGGGAGCAGCACCTATAGCATTGCATGTTTACAGATTGGCAAAAAAGGAGATGGATGAGCTGATGGCACAGTTAAAAGAACTAGAAGAGAAATGTTTCATCCGACCAAGTGCATCACCCTGGGGAGCACCAGTGTTGTTTGTACCAAAGAAGGATGGATCACTACGTATATGCATTGACTATAGAGCCTTGAATGCAGTGACTGTGAAGAATAAATACCCATTGCCCCGCATTGATGACCTATTTGATCAGCTTAGTGGAGCTAAGGTGTTCTCGAAGATAGATTTGAGATCGGGATATCACCAGGTGAAGGTACGAAAGTAGGACATTCCGAAGACAGCATTCCGGACAAGATATGGGCACTACGAGTTTTTGGTCATGCCATTTGGATTGACCAATGCTCAAACTATCTTTATGGACTTAATTAATCAAGTCTTCCACCAGTATTTGCACCAGTTCGTGATCGTCTTCATAGATGATATACTTGTCTATTCGAAGAGCCACGAGGAGCACGAGAAGCACCTGCGGATTATTCTAGAGACCTTGAGGAGAGAGCAGTTATATGCAAAGCTCAGTAAATATGAATTCTTCTTGGACAGAGTTTTATTTCTTGGGCATGTCGTTACAGGAGATGTTATTTCTGTTGATCCAGAGAAGATCTCGGCAGTCGAGACATGGCTTGTTCCTAAATTATCATCAGAGGTGAGGAGTTTCCTTGGACTTGCGTGATATTACGGACGGTTCTTGGAGAACTTCTCAGGGATAGAAGCACCTATGACTCAGTTGACTTGTAAGGATCAAGAATTTATATGGACCGACGAGTGTCAAGCCGCTTTCGAGGAGTTGAAGAAGCGACTGACTACAGCACCAGTATTGACTATTCCATCAGGATCAGGAAGTTATGCAATCTACAGTGACGCATCAGGGAAAGGCTTGGGATGCGTATTGATGCAGTATGGGAAGGTGATTGTGTATGCATCTAGACAGTTACGAGTGCATGAAAAGAATTATCCGACTCATGACTTAGAACTTGCAGCCATTGTATTTGCTCTAAAGCTATGGAGACATTACTTATATGGGGAACGAGTGGAGATCTATACAGACCACAAAAGCCTCAAGTACGTCTTCACGCATAAGGAGTTAAATATGAGGCAACGTCGATGGCTCGAGTTGATGAAATATTTTGAGATAGAGCTACATTACCACCCAGGCAAGGCTAACGTTGTAGCAGACGCGTTAAGCCGGAAGCTAGCAACTTATTTTTTGACAGCACAGAGGAAATTATTGGAGGACTTGCAAGAGCTTGGCATTGAAGTGATATTACCCAGAGCAGATGGGATACTAGACAACTTGTAAGTACAATCATTATTAGTAGAGAGGATTAAGGTAGCTTTGCCTACAGACACCAGATTCAGGAGACTGAAGAAAAGAATAGAGGCCGAAGAGTAGACAAGATTGCAGATTCATGAAGATAGGATATTACGATGTGGTGATCGTCTTTATGTTCCAAATGGAGAGATTCGATAGGAGCTGATGACAGAAGCTCATAGTTCGATATATTCTATTCATCCTGGAGGAACCAAGATGTATCGTGACTTACGATAGCACTTTTGGTGGCATTGAATAAAAAAAGAGATAGCTCGCTTTGTAGCTAAATGTCTGGTATGTCAGCAAGTAAAGGCGGAGCACCAGAGAACAGCAAGATTATTGCAACCACTTCCGATTCCAGAGTGGAAGTGGGAGCACATCACTATGGACTTCGTCACGGGCTTTCCCAAGAGTCCAAGTGGTAGAGATGCAGTATGGGTAATAGTAGACCAACTCACCAAGTCAGCCCATTTCTTACCTTTTAGAGTTGGCCAATCTACAGAAGCTTTGGCTGACTTATATATGAGGCAGATCATGAGATTACACGACATACCAGTCAGCATTGTATCAGACAGGGATTCGCGTTTCATATCGCACTTTTGAAGGAGCATGCACGAGAGTCTTGGAACTCGTATGAAGTTCAGTACATCTTATCACCCACAGACAGATGGGCAGTCAGAGCGTACTATTCAGACATTGGAAGATATATTGAGATCTTGTATGTTCGACTTTGGAGGATCATGGGAGGACCACCTACATCTTGTGGAGTTTTCTTACAACAATAGCTATCAAGCGAGTATTCAGATGGCTCCGTTTGAAGCATTATATGGAAGAAAGTTGTCACGCCCCAGTCCCAAAAATACGTAGGACTTAGGACACGTAAGCATGCCAGCCGCATGGATATGGCAACTCCAATATATGGAAACCAAATCCATACGTACGCTGTAATATGAATATAAAATCCACAAGTGGTATAAAATGTAATACAAGTCACAGGGTATAATCTAAATCTCATCCACCAAAATCATATAGAAATAAAATAACCAATGTCTAGGAAACTAGATCTCAACAAGAAGTATCTAAAGATGATAGTTGGATGGAAATAAATCCACTACCAACTCGAATGGGAAAAGTAAATACAATATCAGTACAACTCACTCAAACAATAAGTACCAGCTACCAATCACGGCTCGAAGAGAAGACATCCACGAAGCATCTATTCCTTCCAAATCTGTGCTCCTGCAAATATTCAAGAACAGGTACACCTGGCAGCGGACCAGGTCCTCAGAGGGACATAACAAGTATACTTAAACACATGCCAATAAAGTACTGAAAATAAACATCCATTGGGGTCGCCTAACCATCTATGTGAATGCAGTTAAGAACACCTTTCCCCACAAGTGAGCTATCTGGCTGAAAACTGGGATTTGGCATGGTTCTCTTTTGAAGAGCCAGGGGCCTAAAAGGTACGTCGTCTTTTGAACGCCGGTGGCCCGCCTGATAGTACATAATATATAGGGGTCATCATCACCCGTATCTCCAGCGGAGAATCCGGGCTTCACAGAAAAAGTGTAAAGGAGCTCAAATGCGGTACTTGTTGTTCTCCCCACCCCATGCTCTAAGCATGTCACATCCATGACACGATTTGGTCCATAGCCTATTCTTAGTACCCTAGCCCAATCCTGCAACCAAACAAGGACAAGGATGGGACCACCGTACTATAATAAGCTATGTCCATGGACCTCTAATAACTGCCAAGTCTACTAGCATGCAAAGTTTCTAACAGCAGTTATCCCTAACGCACGGCCCATACGTACAGGAGGCCAGACCTGTCACGCAGTCCGTGATCTATATGAGACTCACACTCGTGTAACCACTGTGTCACGGCCAATGAACCTAATGGTGCTACATGATAATGGGGTAGTCTCATGAACAAGGTCAATGCAAATACATAAATAAAAACATATCGCGACGTCACCATCGCGAGCATTTTATATAACAATTAAAATATATGAACTAAGGACAGAAAATAAAGATGCATGTAACATATGGAATATAAATAACAGTACAATGGCAAGGTATACTTGCCTGGTAAGAAACTGCAAAATGTCCCGTCCAGATGTCCAATACACAGGACCAGAAGCTATGGCCTCAGAACAATGTCCCCGGATGCTGAAATAGATATCACCAACATTTCCAAAATAAGCAAAATAGCTAAAAAGTACTTCCCTTTCGTCCAATTTGGACACAGGGGCAAAACCATAATTTCGGATAAAAGTGGGGTCCACTTGTGGCCCACTTTGCACCGAAAAGCGTGCCAAGGGTAACAGTCTCTAAATAGGACAAACTATGGGTCAAACAACTCTAAATGTCAATACGAACCCAACGGTATGTCCAAATTTGGATTCCGATGAGCCGAACATAATTTGGTCCAAAAAATCAACTGTGGGACCCGCCAATTGGTGATCTGGTCAACCGTCTCAGAAATGCGTAAAAATTGGGTCACAGGACCAGCGTGTTACCACGAGTCCAGTGGCACAAGTTTCGTCGTAATCTGACATGCGTGCACAAAATACGCGCGAGTTTCACAAAAGTGGCGACACGAGATGTGTCCGCGGGTACGGCCTGATTTCGGCGCGCTCACGCGTCCGAATCAGTCCCCACAAATTTTCACGTGTCCCGTTATGCTGTGTGCACCATTTGGTACACTTGGCACACGACGGGGCGGTCCCGTTTGGCGGGGCGCGCTCCGATCTTCAACTTTTGGAAAACCAAAAAAAGTGGGTGCGCACAGTTTTGTGACGACTACAATTATCTCCACAGCAACTAATAGCACAAAGTTATAGAAAATAAACTAGATCATGTAATCTACAGGTATCAAAAAGAATCACCGAATTCGGATCTCTGTGGTGGAAGATACGAACTCGGCAATATGGGTGGTCAATCTGGAATTCTGCGATTGCAGAATTCTGTCTGTTCGCGCTGACTTGGGCGCTGTTTATCACCTAGGGGCACACGTTTTCCGAGGTTGACTATAAAACAAATACTGGAGAGGGTTGAGGGAAGATCATACCTATGAAAACAGAACAGCGTTTGGATGAGCGAGTCAACGGGAAAACACGCCGGAGCGAAGGTGCCTCGAGTGGGAGACTGCAGTTCGCGAGGTCGGCGTCGACGGGATGGTTGGATGGCTTGGAGAGGCTTCTCTGGCTATGGTGACAGCTCTAGATGGAAAGAGGAATTCTGGAGTATCTAGGTTAGGGTTTTAGAGAGCTATCTATATATATATATATATATATATATATATATATATATATATATTAAGAGAGAGGGGGTGCGGATGGGTTTCCGCGGGTTGAGTCGGGTGAAGAAAAGGGGTTGGTTTCACGTGTGTTGCTGAAGAGTCAAAGGGTCTCAAGTGGGCGGCTCCCTTATGCTGCAAATGAATAGGCGGTCACAGCACCCATCCTGCTGGACAAAGTTTCATAAGGAACTTAGTAATATAAGTAGTAGTCTATATTATATTATTATTATTGTTATTATTATTAGTATTATTATTATATACTTATTTTCTTTTTTTTTCCTTTCTTTCTTTAAATATATATATATATATATACATATATATATATTTGTATATACATATATATATATATATATATACTCATAAGAAAATTTATATATTAGGGTAATGCACATCGTTAGGCTAGCAACAGCTCAAGGGGTCCCCTACATGGAATAAATTCCGAAAAATTCATGATGGTCCCATAAGTCATCTAAGGGCCCGAACACCTAATATAAAAATTATTAAAAATCTATTTCTCTTGTTTAGACCTATTTACTATAATTTAATTAATAATAAATAAATAAAAGGGTATTTACGATTTTCTAGGAAGGGGGTTTTACAAAAGTGTAGGTCTCCTGTGTGTTGGAGTGACATGGGAGAACGTCAAATTCTGGGACCAGAGTTGGTGGTTAATACTATAGAGACAGTTAAGAAGATACAAGGGTACTTGCGAGCAGCGCAAGACAGGTAGAAGCAGTGGACAGACCTTCATCGTCGTCCCTTGGAGTTTAAAGAGGGCGATCATGTCTTCTTGAGGATATCACCTACCAGAGGCACCATTCAATTCAGAGGGCGCGGCAAGTTGAGTCCAAGGTATATTGGACCATTTGACGTGCTATAGAGAGTGGGAGAAGTGGCATATCGACTTGCGCTACCACCTTCACTGGAGGGAGTACATGACGTATTCTATGTGTCGCAGCTCAGGCGATATGTAGCAGACAACAGTCATGTTCTCGACCATTTGGAGATCACCATTGGGCCGAGCTTGTCATACCAAGAGCAACCCGTGGGAATCCTTGATCGTCGAGAGAAAGTATTGAGGAACCAGTCTGTTCCCTTGGTTCGCGTGGCATGGAAGCATGGCGCGCCAGGAGAATCAACTTGGGAGCACGAGGACGACATGCGCAAGCGTTTTCTGAACCTATTCGCAGACCAAGGTATGAAATTACTTTGTTAATTTATATCTTATACCATCCTTGACATTCTATCGTGGCTTAGTTTTAATTTCGAGGACGAAATTTTTATAAGTTTGGTAGAATGTAAATCCCCTAATCCTAAAAACCGTATTAACCTTTTTAATTAATTATTTAATTAAATTGTAGTAATTATGAGCTAAATAGAGAAAATAGAATTTATTTAAATTTTATTCTAGGAGATGGTGCATTTAGGAGATTTATGGAGCAATTATAAATTTTCCCTAATTTATTCTATGTAGGAGACCCTGTGGACGACTGACAGATTAATTATATGCTCTAAGATCAATTTCTAGATTTATATATATATAAGAAGAAAAAGAATAGAATTTATTCCATGTTGGAGACCCTGTGGACGACTGACAGTTTAATAGAAGAAAAATAATAGAAAATAAATTAGGAAAGAAATAGAAAATAAAAGAATTAGAGAAAGAAAAAGAAAAGAAAAGAAAAGAAAAGAAAAGAAAAATCCCTAATGGATATTAAACCCCAACCCATATCCTAATTATCTACCCACCCTCATCACATAAAGAGCAGTAGTAGCGGCTGCTCTAAACCCCCCCCCCCCCCCCCGCGCGTTTCCTCTCTCTATATATAAATCTCCACGTTCTAAAACCCTAACCCTAATTCATCCTCCCATCCTCCTCGACCTAGCGACCGCCGCCGAGCCACTTGACCGCCGTCGCTGTTCGCCTGGACTGCCGAGCAACCGCCCGTCGACGTCCGCGAGCACAACCCCGCACAACCGCGACAGTTTTGAACAATGACGTACCTGTGTTCATGTGCTATTTTTCGTCTCCTCGCTCGACCAAACTCGATCCCGTCTTCACTGGTATGTTCATGACTTAACCCCCTTCTATATTTGTATGTTAGTTGACCTCGAACAACGCGTAAACCTAGGCGAAAACAGCGGCCAAGTTGGCCAAAAATGACAAATTTTGGGATCGCAAAAAACTGCGATCGCAAAAAACTGCGATAACTACCTATGTTCACGGATTCGTATCTCCCACCACAGAGATCCGAATTCGATTTTTCTTTTTGGTATGCGAAGACCACTTGACCTAGTTTATTTTTTTGTCAAATATAATAATTTATTAATTGCTCTATATAGAATTAAATTAGTTAGAAAACCCCAAAAATATACTTTTTCCCAAATTTCAAAAAATTGCGATACGGAGCGCGCCCCGCCAAACGGGACCGCCCCGTCGTGTACCAAGTGTACCAAAAGGTGCGCACGATATACCCAGACATATAGGTTTTTGCTGAAACTGATTTGGACGCGTGTGCGGTCGAAATCAGCCCGTATCCGTAGAAAATCTTCCGTGTCGCAACTTTTGCAAAAGCCCTACGCATTTAGTGCAAGCTTGTCAGAATACGACGAAACTTGCTCCACTGGACTCGTGGTATCGCACTGGTCCTGTGACCAAATTTTCATATAATTCTGAGATATTTGACCAAGTCACCAATTGGCGGGCCCCATGGTTGACTTTTTGGGCAAAATTGTGTACGGCTCACCGAAATCCATATTTGGACATACCGTTGAGTTTGTACTGACTTTTAGAGTTTGTTTGACCTATAATTTTTCCCTTTTAGCGACTGTTACCCTGGCACACTTTTTGGTGCAAAGTGGGCCACACGTGGACCCCACTTTGATCCGAAATTATCGTTTTGTCCCTGTGTCCAAATTGGACGAAAGGGTAGTAATTTCTAGCTATCTCACTGATTCTGGAAACATTGGTGATGTCTATTTCAGTATCCGTCGACGTTTGTTCGGAGCCATTAGTTTTCGATTCCGTGTCCTTGACATTGGAACGCTTATACCATATAGATTTCTTGCCAGGAAAGTATACCTTGCCATTGTACTGTATTTACATTCCATATGATGCATGCATATTTTATTTATGCTTATCTTAGTTCATTTATTTTAACTGCTATATAAAATGCGCGTCCAAGGAAACTTGGGTGCAACGACGGTGTCGTCGTATTATGTTTTTATTTATGTATATGCATTGGACCTACTTTATGAGACTACCCCATTATCATGAGGCATCTTATATTTTATTGTCCATGACACTATTCTTATACGAGTGGGAGTCACATGTAGGACACGGACTTGCGTACTCGGCTGGCCACTGGTACGTATAGGTCGTGCGACGGATAGGGATAACTGCCAATAGAAACTTTACATGCTAGTAGACCTGGTAGTTATTAAAGGTATTATCATGTCATGGATGTGACAAGCTTAGAGTATGTGGTAGGGAGAACAACAAGTAAGGCATTTTGGCTCCTTTGCACTTTTTTCCTTTTGTGCCCGGACGCTCCGCCGGAGTAACGGGTGGTGATGACCACTATATATTATATATTATCAGGCGGCCTCTGTCGTTCAAAAGACAACATGCTTTGTAGGCCCCTGATTCTTCGAGAGAGTCACGCCAATCCCATTTTTAGCCAGATAGCCCACTTGTTGGAAAGTTATTCTTAAACTGCAATCACTTAGACGGTTAGGCGACCCTTGGATGTTTACATTTCAGTACTTCATTGACATGTTTATATGTATCTTGTTACGTCCCTCTGAGGACCTGGTACCTTTCCAGATATAGACGAGCAGGAGTATCCACAGGAGTATGGACCTGGATCTGATGCTACTTATCAGACTGAGGAGGTCTTACCTTCGCATTATATGTGATTCATTACAGCTATTAGAGATCTTAGTTGCTATTCATTTAGATTGCTATTCATTTAGAGACATTTATTCTTATATTAGAGTTTATTCTCTTCTCTCCTTAGTAGTTTTAATATAGTCGATTTACAGTGGATTTGTTTCCATCCGACTATCATACTTTGATACTCATCTTTGATATTCAGTTATTTATTTCCATTTATCTATTCATTTGTGTTGTGGATGTGATATAGATTGCATGTGACTTGTTGTGACAGTATATTACCACTGGTGGATTGGATATTCATGTACAGCGTACGTATGTATATGGTTTTCATATATTGGAGTTCGTATACATATGGCTGGCGTGTTACGTATTACTAGTCCTACGTATTTTGGGACTAGGGCGTGACCCTTGATATTTACTAACACTAAGATATCCTTAAAGATAAGTGTACACACACTCACTCACTGGACCCCTACTCCAAAAACTGCCTTGAAATAACCCCATCTCTATTACCTATGCAGAAAAGTTGGTATTTTGTATCAACACTTACCTATTTACCATACTCTTAGTTTAGACACATCCCCAAGATACTAACCTCAATTATATTCACCAACACACCTATATATTGTGGTACAATACCACACAACTCAAACACACTCAATAACCTTCACCATATCACCTATGCACCTATAAGCACATAGAGGTACACTGGACACTTACCTATCTATTCATAACACTCTCCTCCATATACCCCTAACACCAACAATAGCTAAGTGTTGCTTCTATCACTGATATGATATCAATATTTAGTCCAGACTATCAATCTTCTGTACCCTCTGATACATCACAGTCACCCACCTCATAACCCTGAATACCCCTATCACCTGAGCACTCTGTTCTTACCCGAGGACAGTTGCTGATGTTGTTGTCATTTGGTTCAGCACAACTGCTGAATCAATATGCTCAAGTAAGCTCAAGATTTTCCCAACTGCTGATACTCGTTTACCACATAACCCGAGGACCAACATGCTCATCCTGGAACCTAACCATGCTTGGACTGATTGTAACAACTAATACACTCCAGTGTATCACCCCACTACAACACTCACTCCTACAGACACAACTTAACACACACACACACACACACACACTAATTAACACACAAACACCCAAGTTCGTGCATTGCGGCAACTCAAATCCCAGTTCTCAGTTGCACAAACATCTCCAGAATGATACGCCATTCCAATATTACCTTATTATATATATATATATATATATATATATATATATATATATATATATATATATATTATAATAATTAATTCACCACAATTCCCTAATCAAATAATACCAACTTGATACAGATGCACATATATAAATCTGTGCACACATACAAAAATTCTTGCAACTTGCAGAAATCTGCACCCCAAGGTGCACCCTTACTGAAACTAAAACCCGAGCTCACTTTTCCTCACGGCACATCACATTAACCGCTAGAATACCCTTAAACACATACCCACCTTAATACTCATATCCTAAACTTCCAGACCATACTATTATATTACAGATTGATACCAAGTGCACCTTGCTACTGCTGCTATGCACAACAGATGCAAGTGTTGTTCTCCTCTGCCTGCATACTGTAGGTCCTCTCCCCCACTTGCTGTACCTGCACCCCTAAGCTCCAAGTGCACATCAAATTCCCCATATGTATTCTGGTACAACTGTAAACCCCCAGATTTTTTAGGAATTTAAAAACAAATTTTTAAAATTTTTAACTAATTAAAATCAAGGTATTCTGGTTTTAAATCATTTTTAAATGTTTTTATTAAATATTAAAATATTATGAAAATAATATTTTTGGGTGTAAAATAAAATATTAGACATAGGATAATTTTCCTGGAATTTATTGGACCCCCGGAACCATTTTTAAAGACCTAAAAATTAATATTTTTAATAAACCAACCTGAACCGGATTAAACCAACCGGTTTAAAGCCTGAACCGAATCCTGAACCAACCCTAAACCCTAGCGGGTCGGGTCAGATCTAAACCCGACCCGAAACCCGACCAGTTAACCCGCTACTGTAGCAAACCTTAACCCGACGCCTCCCCGTTTCCTCTCCCCGGCCGTTCCCGGCGGCCGATCCGCCTCTCCTGCGGCGGTTACGCCTTCCCCCGCTCCCCGTGACTCTCCCTCTCCCGACCGTCCACCTCCCTACCCGCCGGCCGTCGCCCCTATAAAACCCCCATGGCCTCCCCTCCGCTCCACCACCTCCACTACCACCGTAAGCCTGTCGATCACCTCTACCACCTCCGACGACCCGACGACCCGATGATAATTCCCATCACCACGAACCCTTACCACCACGTCTTCTCCTTCGCTTGAGACTATCGCCCTCCGCTCGACCCGAGCTCCACCGCCTCCAACTCTACCGGGCTCCGCCGCCTGCGACCCGTAGCAGCCCCGGACGTCACCAGCGCCACCTCGACGACCCCAGCACCGCCTTCCTCCGACGATGCTGCCTCCTCCGTCGTGGATCGACGATCTCCCCCAAAACCCGCCACCACAGCAACCCCAGTAGCCGTCGACGATCGGCCGAGCGTCGCCGTACTGCCTCGTTTACGCGTATTTCAGCCTTCTTTGGAGCCCTGTTCAGGTGACTGTTTCTCCCTCCTCGCTGCCCCATTTTTTGTTCTGTCTGCTGTGACATGTAGACTGTGTGACCCTCTCGATACCCGTGCAACTCACTCGGGGTATCGCGTCCTGTGGCGATCACAAACTGTGACCCAAAAGCAGAAAAATAATTACCCTATTTTTCCTCGGAACTGGGTGTGCCCCGCTAAACGGGACGACTTGGTCGTGTGCGGACTTCACCGAAAGGTGCGCGCCGTTAATACGGACATTTAGAATTTCGTGGAAGATGATTTGGATGTGCGTGCACACCGGAATCAACGCGTATCCGTCGACAATACCCCGTATCGGCCCTGTTCTGGAACTCGTTGTAACTTCGTGTACGCACGTCGTATCGAAACGAAACTTATGCCATCAGACTCGTAGCAATACCCTGGTCCTATGACCCAAGTTTGGTTCAATTCTGAGAACGTTGACAAAATTGCGTATCCTGGGCCCTACAGCTCCACTTGACGGGCAATTTTGTGATCGGCTCATCGAAATCCAGTTTTGGACATTCCGTTGGGTTCATATCGTCGTTCTGGACTTATAGACACTAAGTTTGACAAATTTGGAGAATATTGTCTCTGACACATTTTTCGGTACGAAGCGGGCCACTTGTGGACCTCGTTTTGACCAGAAATTGTCACTTTTACCCCTGTGTCCAAATTGGACTCATGGACAGGCAATTCTAGCTATTTGATATCTTTTGAACCTGATAGTAACGTTTATTTCAGCAACCGGAGGAGTACCTGCAGATCCCGCTGGTACCAGAATAGCAGTTGGAGCCAGGATCACAGACAAGTGTACCTTGCCATACTTGCAGCATTGTTTACACTATTCTCTTAATTTATTACGGAAAGATCTTTGTTCAACCTAGGACCGTATGAAAATACTTAGCGTTCGAATAATATTCTGGTGCCAACGCCATACACGGAGTTATGTAACGTCACCTAGAGATGGATATCGAAACCCTATACATTCTCGTGCTTGCATTATCAAGTACGTCCTAACCTAGGACACCTGATACCATTCATCAGACAGAATCTTCCTGAGATATTCATGGTGATACTGTATAGGTTACATGATTCGTAACATAGATATTGCATGTGCTTAACTATCATTATGACTTGTTGCATTCTGTTAGAGGTCATGATCCTGCGTGACATGGACATGAGACGTCGTGAACATGAGACGTATGATTACATTGGGTGGGGAGAGTATTACCATATCAAAGGCTGATTATATATATATTACTTTATTGGAGGTGTCTTAGACTCTGACACAGAGCTTTGGCACATTACTGGCCCTTCGAGAGAATACTGCTATGGGTTTCCCCAACACAGAGCCTATAGTAGTCTCAGCCTGAGTATGATTAATGCTCTCATATTGTATATCACTTAGCTGGTTAGATAGTTTACCTTATTGATTCATTTACTGCTGCACTGTATTTGTTTTGGCATGAGTTATTTTGTACCTTGTTATGTCCCCTGGGGACCTGGATCCAGATTATGTCCCCAAATATAGCAGAGGAGTTCTATCCAGAGGTATATGGAGCAGGAGCAGGAACAGGAGCAGGAGTAGGCACTAGAACTGAGCGGATCTCCGAGGACGAGGTGATCGCCGAGGATTTCTTCTAAGTATATGCTTATTCTATACTCAGTATTTGTAGTTGTTTACTCTTATTTCTCGTCATTTGAACCATTGTATTAGACTTATCCTCGGGTTGTTCCCCGAGATATATTTATTGAGACTTGTTGTTGATTTATATTTCTGATATTATTGTATTTATTTTTGTGGATGAGATTAGTACCATTGCCCATATTGTTTTTTTACAGCTTAAGTACACCCTGATGGGTCCATTAAATTGGGTTGCCCATCGGTGTGTGCTGCTGGCCATTGTCACGTGTCTAGTCCCTCAATATTTTAGGACTGGGGCGTGACAACAACTACCCAACATTCTCCTCACTTTACTGATCACTGTGGTTCTTTACACCCCCTAACACTCTGTACCTACATATGCAACTTTAGTTGCACTTACACAGATACTTGTTGGCATTCTGGTTCCATGGACACCCACCTCAAATTACTTCCTCACACTAACTCGCAGTGCCCCAACTGATAAACTTGTGCACTAATTGCACACATCACAGACACTTCACTCACCCTAAATTTGCATCACTGTTACATTAAGTATTTCTCATGTTAAGTATACTAAAACTTCCATGAAGCACATTACTTAACGCACACAAAACCCATACCAACTCCTATGTACAGAGTTGAATCCCATAATCACACTCCAATCCTAACTACAAGTACAGCTCCAACATACTCATACCCCTATCTGCTTTATTGTTTCCATGTTTCCCCCACTCTCACCTTGTTGTTCTGAACAGCAATGGTTGTTGTTGCAACCATCCAAATTAGTGCATATTGGTTCACCAGTATCTGCCTCACAGAAACTGAACACCTTTCCTCCCTAACTGATACTAAATACCTATATCCAAATACACACGAGCATCCTCCCACTGCACCTTCACACATACAACAACACACAATGCACACTGAAGTCCTATTCTATAACTGACACTGATATAAGATACACCCCTGCAACCTAGCACTGGTGCACTAAGGCACACTCCTTAGATACCTTGAATATCCACTCGATATACGACCTATGTAGACACTGATACACTCATTACACTTATCACCTACACACTCTAAACAGTAGCACTTGTGATACTCTCACATTTCACAGTGATACAACAACGTTCACTTGTGTATAATCCAACTACACCTATAATCCACCTCTCACTGATATCTAACTCAAAATACCCAACACACTCCTCTAATATACATCCCATATGATACCACTGTTCCAAATACATGAACCACATCCTAATGTACTAAATATAATATAAAATAGTAAGAAATGATCCACTAGGCATTCCATCAAACACTTGGTGTGCCATCTCAAAATTTTTCCTAAATGGACATAAAATCCAATGTAGAATTCATAATAAAGGTCATTAAAAGCTCAAATTTCTTCCTATGGGTAGCCCTATTCCATGGATGGGTTTATAATGGTCGAATGCATAATTAAAATAGAATTAAATAGGGGTTTTAAGGGTTATACCTATTGGGAGATGGATTCCTAATTTATCATCACCATATGGACACAAATGAAGGTTGGACAAAATTCTCAAGCCAATACTTCCCTCCTCAAGTGCTTCTCTAGCAATGCCAAGCTCCTTGGCCTCTTGGGAATAAAAATGAGAGGGATAAGATTTGGGAATAGGTGGATTTTGTAGGAAAGAGATTAGGGTTTGTCTCTACTTTAGGAATAAAATAATGAGGAAAGAAAATAAGGGTTATTCATGAATAAAGATGCTTATATAGACTTCCTCTTAGAGTTACGGTTAGGTTGAGGAATGTTTGAATTGACACAAGTGCCTCTCTCATTCCTTCATGAATAGTATCTAACTAAACCATAGGAGGAATATTCAATTCTTGAGTCTAAATAGGTTTAATAGAATTTATCTAGTGTAACTACTTTTTTTCCAAATAGGGGTATTTTTGGTAATTTTGCATGTTGATAATTCTTTTATATTATTATATACTAGTGATTGTCTAAAATTATATTAGTGGTTAGTGGTTAGCCTATTGGATAGATTTAGTGCTAGTCAATCTAAGTGGACCCAACTAGACTTGATATGACCATTGGTTTAATTAAGTTATTAGTTTTGGTTGACTCATAAATTAGGGAGAATGAATTGGTAATTCTGTCCTAATTAAATTAGAACCTTCCTTAGTTAAATTCCCTTTAATAAATATTATTCATGACTAATTAGGAAGGGAAAACTTGTAAATAGACCAAATATATATGACAAAAACCTTTCCTCAAGCCTTCTTTATTTTATTTCATTTATTCTCAACCACTTCTTCTTCTTCTCTACTTCATCTTCTCCATCTCCTCAAGAATGGAGAAATCCTAATTTCTCATCCACTCCAAATCCGAAATTCTTTTTTAGCACACTATCCCACCTTCCCAACTTCTTCATATGGAGAACTAGTGCTTGGAGCTCAAGGAGGAAGCCAAGAAGAAGCATTAGCAAGAAGATTTGGGTCACTTATTCTTCAATTCTTCCCCAAATTCGTGGAGATTCATTGGGATCCAACTCCAAATAGGTAAATCCCTCTTTTCCCCTAATTTTCATGGTAGGAACCAAATGAAGCCAATAGGAACCCTCCCATATGTTGGAATAACCTTTTAATGGTAGATCTAGGTGTTAAAGATCTTGAATCTATTAGATCTAAGCTTTTGAATATTGTATTGGTGTTTTTTAGGGTTCATTTGGGAGAACTATGAATTTGGCACACACTGTGTTTGTAGAAATGGTGTAATATGAGAAAGGTTTATTATTCATAGTTTTACACATATAGTTATACATGTATTTGTTTTGTAAGCTATATATATAGATAGGTAGTTATACTAGAGTGTCTCTGTGTGTGTGAGCTGGAGACACACTTGTGTTTGCATGATTACTGAGACTACATTAGAGTATGGTTTTGGGGAGAAAAAATTGAGCATAGGCCAAGGGGGTGACTGCAAAATCTAGGAAGTTTACATAGCAGTGGTGTTATACGCTTTTGGGTTGTAGAATGATTTGAAGACATTTAGATACAGATATAAGGGATAGTGTTATCTGGAAAAGATAAAATATTATTGGCAAGGGTAGATAGGTTGTGCAGGTCTGATGTGTGATGTCCTTATTACACTTAGGTGCAGTACAATTGGAGGGGTGTTAGGGGCTCGAGCATGAAGATCCAAACAACAGTGGTAGTGAATAAGTGTGTGAAGAAATTTGATACCATAGAATCGGTTTGCAGCAACATCAGTTCCCATAAACTGATATGAAGTATCAGTTACAAAATTGCAAGGGGGTTCATATCTGAACTGTAAAAAGTATAAGTAAAGTTTAGTTAGCATATAAGTTAGATATCAATTAGTCGAGTTAGCATGATAGATATTGATGTATGATAGCAGTATCAGTGGTATCATTCAGTTAAGGGGGGTCCGATTATATCAAGTATAGGAATCTGGGGATGTAGGGGATTAGATAGGTGTATTAGGCCTGGAAGAGGGTATGCACTGTCACAGTGCAATGACTTGAGGTGATGCTATAGTACCTAATAACAAATATTGGGGGCATGGTATCAGTTGATTTGATGTATTTGGCCACAACTTTTAGGTAATGAGATATCAGCTATTAATTAGTATTTTGTGCCAATTAAGTAACTAATTAGACTATATAGGAGTATTGTTTAAGTTAGATGTAAGGAGTTAAGTGAGTGCTCTGATATCAAGTTAAAGTAGAGTATCAGAATTAGATGGCTAAGATTAGTATTTGGAATTGGAGTGACTGTGTGTGTGTGTGTGTGTGTGTGTGTTGATTTGGGATTGTGTGCATCCATGGGTTAGTATATGTATTAGTGCCAGTTGGTTAATGTATTAAGTGGTAGTTGCAGTGCAAGGTGCATGATGGTGAGTATCAGTTGTGAGTGTCGAGGTGTGTACGTGTGAGCGTGTTGAGAGTCAGTTGAGGTGAGGGAGACTAGTATAGAGTGAACTGTGAATTATAAATTAAGATATTTGTGTGTCAGTTATTCAACTAAGTGATAGTGTTTATGATACTCGAGTATAGGATGGTGTTCAGGTATCATTTTAGTAGTATATGATCATTGGATGGGAGGTTTATGATGCTAGGCAGGTCTGGGAACAAAAACAAGATGGAAAGATGCAAGATTGGAAGTCTGCAGGTCGGTTTCCTACGAGTTTATATCTGTTGGACTATTAATTAAATGGTATCCTTAGTTACTAGCTAGTTAGTTGTTAAGTTAGTTGTGTTAGATGTAAATTTGTTAGATAAAATTTGATATGTCAATTATTTGTTGTTTTACCTAGCAGTTAGTTATGTATATAAGTTATATGTTAAGTTATATATGTTAGTTCATTAGTTATGTTTCAGTTAGTAATTGTGTTGTAATATTAGGTATTAAGATATATGTTAGTTGATAACTTAAGTGTGGACAATTGGTATGATTAGTTAATTAGTTATGCTAGGTGTTTATATGTAAGTTAAGTAATGTTAGTATAGTTGAATATTGGTGGTTAAGTATGAGATGTTCGTTATTGATAGCTTCGTATATGTTGTTTCAGATATCTAATAGTTATGTTAGTGATGTCAACTGTTAGCTAATAGGTTTATTGGTATTGGTTAGTTGATTGTATGATGTTAGTAAATTTAAGTTATATCTATTAGTTAACTGTTAGTACATGTCAGTTAGTTATATGGTAATGTTAGAGGTAGATAAGTATATGTTATGCTTAGTTAGTGATAATTGTTAGTTAGTTTGGTGTGTCAACGGTTAAAGAATAGTTAGTGTTACTTGTTAGTAAGTTAGATTGTTGGATATGTGATATGATATTAAATATATATGTAAGTGTATATTGGTATATGATATTCATTGGTTAGCATAGATGTTAGTGAGTTTAATATGAGTCCAGTATTATCTTGTGATACCAAGGTAATGTTAAGGTATTGGGTATTGGGTATTGGGTATCTAAAGGGTGTAGGTAATGTGATACCAAGTTGGCTCAAAGCCAAGATACCCATCTAAAAATTGTTAGTTATGAGATATAGTATATATTATACTTGTATAATTTATTATATAGTGTATTGTATATTGTATAGTGCGTATCTTATGATACGGTATAATATTGATACTCTAGTATCCTAATATAACTAGTATAGCCTAGATAGGTAGTGTATGGACCTAATAACCTTGAGATGCACTCATACAATCTAAAAATAGCTAGTTTGGCCAAATTTGATTAGTTTGACCTAGAGTTGACATAGTTTGACTGTTTTGACTTAGAATTGGCCTAGTGACCTAAAAATGGATTAGTTTAACTTGTTATCTCTCCAAAAACTTGTATTGATGTTACTTTCCATATTTAGGTCTTCGGAGCACCATTTCGAATACGGGTTGGTACTTTACCCCAGATTTCAGGTGAGTATATCTCTTTGTTAGTTTAGTGTATATATCGCATGTTCTAGAATATTATACTTGATTCCGACATAGTGGTTACACGGACTGATACTATATGGATCATGTCAGGAGATGTTATCCCTTAGCGTATTCAGCGGATACTCCTTTACATATATTTTATCGTGTATATCGGGTATTGATTATCATGTACTTCTTGTTCACATACTGCTCGTGTTCAGTATGCTTATATTCGTGTTTGTAACTTGTCGCGATTGGATCTATGAGTATTGATTAGGGATGGGGGAGTAGGAGTTGGTTATGTGATCAAGGTGTATTAGTGTACATGTCGATTACATATCACACGTGTAATTGAGTTACCTTATTATATTCATGTTCACGCACTGCTCGTGTCCAGTGTGCTTATTTTCGTGTTCAACCTAAACCGATCACATAAGGAACTTGTACTCTATGGCACATTAGTTAGTATATCTACTTTCATCATTTACAGCTATTCATATTGTATGTTATTTACATTTCAGTACATTACCTGTTCACTCCAGTTCATTGTCATTTACTATTGCTAGTTATCTTGTATTCTTTTCTATTATTTGTTATATATACTCTATTATGTTTCTGGAACTACTTTCAGAGGTATGTACTTTGCTCCTTTCCTGCTTGGATAATATTTTTCAGTGATGGTTGTACTCTCCATTCCGAGATCTCAGAATGGTGCTATAGACAGGACTGCTCATACCCTATGGACTTGAGGTGACTATTATAGAGATTAGTTAGTGTTCCTTCTTTCATATCTTATCTAGTTTACTTCTTGTAGAATGTTATTGATTATCCTTCTTGTTCGTTCTTCTTTTAGATTATTGTGATTTAGTATATGATAGTATTAATTGTACTATTATGATAGATGGATAGATAGATAATGATAACCTAGACTGTGTTCTACCGCCAATGTTGTGGTGTAGGCTGGACGTACCCACGTTCTCGTACCCCTACATCGGGTGCGGGTCGTGACATATTTTTTTGGTAGCCCATACAGGTCAGGCTTCGCAAGTGGTGTGATATTACGGTAGTGCGACTGCTTAGTTGTACTACTGCGAGCCTGCGATAGGATATATGATATATGATATTAGGATCAGAATACTCAATCCCAAATTTAGGATTTCTTGAGAGATTCCCGGGACGACCCTTGAGAATCTTATTATAAATTTTAATTCAAATATTTTCTCTTATTTCTATTCAATATCACTTGTTGATACTGAATTTGATTCCTGATGATTCATTGTTGAATTTAATTCTTGGTGTTCGTTGTTGAGTTTGATTTCATATCAAGATAAATTTACGGACAAAATTATGGTATCTTCTGATCACATATGTTGATAAGGACAGTGAGAAAGCTAATCGTCTTCTTTAGTTATGGAATCTAGAGTTTATCGCAGCCATACTAGATGGTGTGGCGAAGACATAGAGCTTGATTTTGGATATATTCCTCTTGGTTATGGAATTTATAGTTTTCGCAGCCAAGCATGCGACAGGGCAAAAATTCTAGATACCATAATTCTAGAGGCGTATACCTTAGTTATGAACTCTATAGTTTATCGCAGATATGCTTACTACTGTGGCAAAGATTTTGGGTAACATGATTATGGATATACGTGTATGATTATCAAATTGTATCTTAAATTTGTTCTTAATATATCGTCTCTATCACTCAATCATGTTATTATTGAGTTCTATTTTATCCCCTTATTAGTTCAGGATAAAGATTGTAACGCCCCGCTCCGCGCCGGCGTTATGTATCAAGGTGAGTGGGCAGAACTTCGTTCTCTGATTCTTGCACGCCTTAATAATAACCTGAGTTTTTGCTTGCAATGTTTTCTTAAGAGAATGATAGAACCTGCCTTGCATGCTAATGAACGAACTCACCTAGCTTGTCTTTGAAACAATGCCTGCTTAACGAGAATCCTAAATCGCCTGCTTAGAGTGCATGAATATGTTCACTATCGTCTATGCTTCGAGAGAACCATACTGTGCCTGAACGTGTTCAAGTGATAAGTCGGATTGCCCCGCAACAACGAGTGTATTCTGATGATTCGTCTCGTCTGCATACTAGAGTTTATTTGATAGTGTTCCATGCATTCGCACGCGGCCGGACAATGGCTATTGGTGGAGAGCTGAACTGCATGTGTCACGGCTGCTACCATGATAGTGCAAAGCAACCATGAGTCACAGCTGCCTCTAGCATCAGATAAAGAGTCATTGGTATGCTGTTCCACCAGCTGCCGATCCTGAGATACTCGGGGACCGCCCTGCATATAGCTAAGTCATTGTGTTGGCTTGGATAGTGACTGCCCCTAAGAATGTGCATCGTGTGTCTAGCTATGCATCAGACCCTCGAGTCGCACGAGACACGCTGCGCACCACCCTGAAACATGAACGGTTTGCTTGCTTGCATATTCAATATGAAACTCTGTTTCCAAACATGTTTCTAAACAAGTAAATCGACTCTGCTAGAACTGCATGAAACAAACCTAGGTAAAACTAGAAAGATCACTAGTAATATAATATTTTATAACATGATTACTTAGTGCCTGTTTGAGTGAATGCTTGTTTCTGTTCAGTTAATTTATCTCACCAGTGCTTGTATAAAGTGCTGACCCACCAACAGTTTACTTGTTCGCAGGTACTGGATCGTCCGAGGGAGCGATAGGTGTGCCACAGTCCCGAAGACCCGGAATCCTGGTTTCGATTGTTGCCCCGAGAATGCTATCGTATAAGGGGGCATAATGTATGGAACGAACGTGTGCCTTTGCTAAAGGAAACCCAAGTTGCCTCGATTGTCCCGAACACTCAGTTGGCTAATGCATTACATTACAACAAGTCCCTTTCCGCTGATTACTCGATTGATGCGATGATAGCCAACTATCAACTTAAACGATTGGCCTTGCACGGGCGCAACCCCAGGCCCGTGCGGCATCACGTCCCCCGAAAGCTCGAACGGGCCATTCGCTTGGCTCCCTTCCTCCCTCACACCCGCGGGACGGGCGCGGTAATTCGCGTCCGGCGCGCCGAGGCACGGTGATACATGTCCGGTTCGTTAATTCCCGGCCGCACGGGGCGGGGCAGGGCGGAGCGGCGGCCCGGGCGGGACCGGGGCATGACAAAGATACCTCTAGTTCTTTTAGATCAGTTTAGTTTTTAGAGGGCTTCATATCATTAGTTTCTGAGATTCCTGGAATAGTATAGTAGTTGGTAAGTTGCAATTAGGATCATACCCTTGAGTATTAATGATAATTTCTTAGAGTATAGTTTGTGAGTTTGTGGGTGGTTTTGGTTGAGCATATGAGCTATAGGTATCAGTCTAGAG
>JAYESA010000017.1:59936872-60144372 GCA_036927795.1 Iris macrosiphon | reverse complement strand
GTTGTTTTTAGTAGTTGTTGTTGTTTAGACTTTGTAGTTGTTAGACTTCTGTGTTATCTTATCGTGCTTAGATTCGTGATTGAGTACTTGTGCTATCTTTATCATATTGCTCCTCCGTTTGGAGTTGAGATATTGACAGGTTCTTATATTGATTGTGTGAGATTGTTAGCTAGATAGTAGACCTAGACAGCGTTCTACCGCCAATGCTGCGGCGTAGGCTGGACGTACCCACGACTCATGCCCGATTTTTCGGGTGTTGGTCGTGACACGTTTTTGGTGGTAGCCCAACGCAGGTCTCGAGCTTCATAATTAGTACGATATCGTGGTAGTACAATGATTTAGTTGTACTGCTGCGAGCCTGCTCTAGGATATAGGATCTAGGATGGGAGTGTACTCAATCACGACTAGGAACAATTCTAATCTAATTATTCTGAAACTGCTTTCTTTTGAAATATCACTGTCCTTCCTTGATGATATCGTATCTTGCATCGTATTGACTTCTTTTGATCTGTGTCTAGGATGCCTCCGAAAACACGATCCCATCATACCGTCCCAGCAGTTGATACCGAGAGGTCTGCTACCTCTCGTCCAGCTCGTATTCAGGCAGCTGCTACCAGCTCCACTCACCACTCCTGCGGTTGAGGGAGCATCTGCTTCTCTCGGGGATCCTCCTCCACTTGTCGATCCGAGGACTACCCCAGTCGTTCCGATGGTGCCTCTACCACCTTCTGCACCAGTAGATACCACATAGTTGTTTGCGTTCTTCAGGGAGATGATGGACGCGCTGCACCGCCAGGCAGATGTGATGAGACTGGGCATTGAGAATGCCACCAGGTGGCCATGACGGCGGTGGAAAGAGTGGCACAGATCCAGCCACATGCAGATTAGACTCAGCATCCGAGGCCGGGAAGCATCATTGACTTCCAGAGGATGCGGCCTAAGGAGTTCCGGGGTACAGAGGGGATCTTGTACGCGGATGACTGGATAGAGCAGATTGAGGGGATTTTTCGGCTGGCACAGATTTCAGGCAGTATGTAGATAGAGGCAGCGGGTAGTCAGATGTTCGACCTTGCTTTGATATGGTATCGTACTGATACGAGGATCGCGATACCATGGCTTACTTGGGAGGCTTTCAAGAGACTTTTTAAGAGAAGTTTTTCCCAGATGTGGCACCCAGCGCTTTGGAGATCCTATTTGAGGCACTCGTCCAGGGGAGCATGCTAGTGGACGAGTATGCAGCGGAGTTCTGCCGTCTGGACAGATTTATGGAGGGCTTGAGTGAGGCAGCAAAGGCGAGGAAGTTTCGCAAGGGCTTGGTCATGGCGGTCAAGTCTTTGATTAGGAGCGACTGCGAGGCGACTTTCGAGCAGATAGCAGGAGACACTCAGAGGGCAGAGAATGACTTGAAGCTCAAGTCCAAGAGAGGCAGGGATGATTCAGGTAGTGCGAGTGGTAGTGCAGGACCGGCTAAGCGTCCCTATGGGCAGAAGACAGCACAGCAGGGTCAGGATCAGAGGGTGCCCACTTGTGCCTACTGCAGGAAGGCATGACACACTTGGGATATTTGTAGGAGGAGGCTGAAGGTGTATCTCTTCTGTGGATCCGCTGCTCACCAGATGCGAGATTGCCCCACTGCACCTCCATTTGGTAGAGCACATGATCGAAGAGTTGGAGCTAGGCCATCTGTGGCACAGTATCATGCCTCGCACCAGCAGAGGGAGATACCCCAGCAGGGCAGGGCTTAAGCATTGACGGTCGAGGAGGCCGATGTTACGAGTGTCGGGTTAGCAGGTCTGTCTCTTTGTTCTTCTTTCTGTCCTTTTCCATTCCCTATGGTGTGCTTCATTAGTACCTGTTAGACTTTCTTTGTGTTGTGATAGATAGTGTAGTGACCCTGATTGAGACTGTGATAACATGACCAGTAGGACCATGATCTTGCATGTTGTATAGGTAGAATTTCTTGACTGTGATTGTTGGGGGTTTGACCTAGAAGAAGTGCGATCTACTTTAAATTTCGAGAACGAAATTTTCTAAGGAGGATAGGCTTGTCACTACCCCATTTCCAGAGCAGGATATTTTTTTTATTTTAATTTGGTTAATTGTGTATTTATCATAAATATTTGTATTAATATTTAATTAGTTGATTGTATTGTTTTTTTATTAGTTATTTTAGTATTTTGGCTAGCCTGGACCCTTGTCAGACCCAACCAACACCCTTGTTAGACTTATTTATTGGCTTAGAATAATTATTTATATTTTAATTAGTTATGTTTGAGTGATTAGGGATTAATTAGATTGCATTTGGAAACCCCAAACCCAAATCCTATTAGGATGACTTGATTTGGAGGGCATTTTGGTCATTTCAACTAACTCTAACCCTAAACCCATTTCTTGTCCTGGCTGAATATGACCAGCACCCCCTCCCATTCATTCCATTTCACTTCTTCTTCTTCTTCTTTACTCTCCACTCCATTTTCTTCTTCTTTCCTTCTTCCAATTTCTTCCAAATTCAAGTAAGTTCTTCACTTTCTTCTCTTCCTTCTTCTATTTCTTCCATCAATGCAAATCCTAACCCTTTGCTTTTCCTTAACCTAGGTATGTAGAGCTTAGAATTGGTGTTGGAGCTTGGGTTGGAGGCTTGGAGGCTTGAGTGTGTTGATTTAGGGCTTTTTGGAGACTTTGGCCTTGCGATTCCAACTCCCAAGAGGTAAACCCTAATTTTTTCCCTTATGATTACTCTAATATAGTATAATTAGTAGTTTAAAACATTTTTAGACCTTAGGGCTACCCATGGAAGGAAGTTGGAGCTTGTTTGGATGTGTTTAGAGACTTTGGCATAGGATTTTATGTCAATTTTGGGTGAAATCCGAGATTGGCCCAATTTTTGGTGTTGCCCTAGGTTAGACGGACCTAGGTAGACGTGCTTGGGTGTCTTAATGATAAGTACGTATCTCCGTTCGGACACGTGAGGTCGTGTCGCAGAGATTTGGGCGATTTAGGGGTTTTTCGTCGTCGTAGGTTCTATTTGCGTGCGCATTTTTTCCACGGACCTAGAATCGGTGGATTAGCATTTTTTCTAGGTTCTATACATCGATTAGAACTCGTGGATAAATTTTGAGTCGATTCTCAGTAGGTTTGGTGTGCGTTTTACGAGGTATCGCGAACCGCACTCCACGTGTTCGTCGAAATGGCCGAATGGCCATTTTGACTTGGTTTCTAGGTTTGGGCTTGTGCGCGGGTTGGTTTAGCTTCGGAGAGTGTGTACTAGAGTTTTTGAGTTATATTTTATATATTTATAGGTATTTATATATGTTTGGGTTGTTGTGCGTGTGTTGGTGGGGTGTTGTGTGTGGTTGTGTGTGTTGTATTAGTGTGCTAGTGTGTGCGTATATATATATCTATATATAAGTGTGTGTATAGATATGTTAGTGTTTATATATATATATATATATATATATATATATATATATATATATATATATATATATATATATATATATATATATATATACACACACAAACACACTCATATATATAAACACCTACACAAATATATATATATACACCCATATATACATATACAAACACACACATACATACATATATATATATATATATATATATATATATATATATATATATATATATATATATATATATATATATATATATATATATATATGAGAGTGTGTGTGTGTGTGTGTATATATATATATATATATATATATATATATATATATATATATATATATATATATATATATATATATATATATATATATATGTAGAGAGTATTTATATATATACATATGGGCATTTATATATATATATATATGTGTGTGTGTACCTATATATATATGTGTATAAGTGTGTATATATATATATATATGGTTGTGTGTGTATAAATATATATATATATGTATATATGTTTGTATATATATATATATATATATATATATATATATATATATATATATATATATATATATATATATATATATATATATGTGAGTGTGTGTGCTTGTGTGTGGTGTGTCGAGGGGGAGATGAGAGCAACGAGGCAGTGGCTGGGAGCAGCATCTACAGCAGCAGCGCAGCACCGCGGTAGCAGCGGCAGTAGCAGCAGCACCGCGTTTCAAGCAGCGCGCATTCAGCAGTTAACCCCCTCCCCCCTTCTTTTATATATATATATATATATATAGAGATACGTAGGTATGTATGCATATGTGTTATATATATATATATATATATATATATATATATATATATATATATATATATATATATATATATGTGCATAGATAGTTAGCTAGTTAGTTAGTGTTAGTGAGGGGTAAGGTATTGAGGTAGCCTATGTACTAGATTTTATATATATATATATATATATATATATATATATATATATATATATATATATATATATATATATATATATATATATATATATAGGTAGATAGCTAGTTAGTTAGAGTTAGAGGGTAAGGTATCTCAATACCTTGAGATACCAAGGTATTGAGGTAAGGTTGGGTATCGGAGATGAGGTGTTTGCCTATACACTAGGTTATATATATATATATATATATATATATATATATATATATATATATATATAGATATATATTATATATATAGTAGTATATATTTTAGTATATATATAGATAGTAAGTTAGTTAGCTAGTGTTAGTGAGGGGTAAGACTTGAGTATCTCAAAACCTTGAGATACTTAAGGTATTGGGCATCGGGGCAAGGTATTGAGTTTTAGCCTAGGAATGAGGTTAGAGATGCTTTTATATATATATATATATATATATATATATATATATATATATATACGTGCTAGTATATATTTTAGAGGGTATAGACGGGGCGTATAGCGTAGGTTGAGGTATCCGATACCGAGGGTATCCCGGTATCTCAAGGAGGCGAGTTTGAGGGTTTATTAGCTTAATGACCTAGTTTTGACCTATAATTTTAGGGATACCCTAGTTTGACCTAGAGTTGACCGTAGTTGACTCTGTTGACCGCCAAAGTCAACTTTTGACCTAGTTTTGACCCAGAGTTGACTTTTTGGACCCAGGGTTGACTTTTTGACCCAGATTTCACCGGTTTGACCCGTTTGACCTAGAATGACCCTAGAAGCTTGTTTTTAGTTATTTTATATCAGTTTAACTCATTAGAACCATGTTTAACCTTGCTTTTCGTAATAGGTCCTTGCGACGCCAGTTCGGATCGCTAGTTGCTCAAGACGTTAGGCGAGTACATTCTCTGATAGTTTTTATTATCTGATGATTATTATGATTCAGCTTCTAGTATAGTAATCTCTGATTTTTTTGGCACGACACGGACTAGTATTTCTGCATTCATTTACTTGCGACACGTATATTTCATGTTTCTGGCATTTATTCTGGAATCACCTACTAGCATCACATCGTGACTCACTACAGGTATCAGTCATATTTCTAGCTAGATTCATACTTGATTTATGTGTCGGGTCTTGGATTCACTTGTACTAGTCAGGACGGGAAAATACTCGAGTAGACATATAAATATTCCCAACTGGAATCACTGGAATCACCCCCTCTGGTCTAATCTGGAATGATAGCAGTCGCACACCCAGTGTGCGGTGAGCCATACTTTCCCCTAGCCGTTTACATGTCAAAACAGGTATTTCAAAGGCACAAGTTCATTCTTTCTAGTCTGGACTCTCTTGCATTTCTTGCTGGTCTCACTTATATATTTCTGAACTTGACTCATTACATGTATTCTTGCTGGACTCACTTTACGTTATTGTGCACACACTTGATCTTAGTTTAGATTTCTTGTATCTTGCAGTCATTAATATCTTGCTTCTGATTTTTATGCATCTTTACCTTTATGCACTAGAGATATATATATATTTCCTTGTTTCATACTTCATTTCCTTCACATTGCTACTTGCTGCAACTGCTTTATAGTTTTTATCATTTAACTGGAACTGCTGTTAGAGGTATACTTGCTCCAATCCTGACTGGATATATTTTTCAGAGGATCCGGAGGATTGGTGTCAGACGTTTTATGGACCTCATCCTATCGATGGTGCAAACAGGAACCCCCTAGTTCAGGAGTAATTTTTGGGTTGGTAGCCGGGATCACTAGGACCTTAGTTATTATTTTTATTAGCATTTGTTACCGGATTTGTCCCCTGCTTTTGGTTTGAGACTTGTATTATATTTGATTCTAGATATTGTTGTATTATTATTATTATTGTGGTTGTTTTTAGTAGTTGTTGTTATTTAGAATTTGTAGTTGTTAGATTTCTGTGTTATCTTATCGTGCTTAGATTCGTGATTGAGTACTTGTGTTATCTTTATCATATTGCTCCTCCGTTTGGAGTTGAGATGTTGACAGGTTCTTATATTGATTGTGTGAGATTGTTAGCTAGATAGTAGACCTAGACAGCGTTCTACCGCCGATGCTGCGATATAGGCTGGACGTACCCACGACTCATGTCCAATTTTTTGGGTGGGGGTCGTGACATCTGCCTCCTCCTCTGCCTCCTGGAGTGATACCACATACCATATTCTCAGGAGGTTTGCCTATTAATGGGACTCAGATATTTGGGTTCCTCCGGGACGTGATAGTGACACAGAGGTTTCAGAGTGAGATCATGAGAGGGCAGAGTCAGAGGATCTAGCAGTTGTGGGACTTGTACATTCTCAGACTTGTACATTCTCGAGGAGGAGAGCCTAGTGTCAAGAGGGAGAGGAGAAGCATCCACCCTGGGCCTCAGAAGCGCCCAAACCTTCATCCTATGCCATACATTCCAATTTTGATTCCTGCTCAGCAGAGGCCAGTTGAGCAGGTGCCTACCTGTTCATACTGTAGGAAGTTGGGGCATGTATGGGTTGACTGTAGGAAGAGGCATGGGTTGTGCCTATTTTGTGGATCAGTTGTACACCAGATACGAGACTGTGCTAGTGTGCCTCATCTAGCTGGGGCCCCAGTTCAGAGAGGGGATTCCAGCCATCTAGACCTAGTTAGAGGTGAGTAGTTAACCCGGATTATAGTAATTTTCTTGAGATGAGCTGATGATGCATGATTAGATTATAGCCCTTATAGATGTGTTGTATCCTAGCATTAAGTAGATAAAGCTGATAACTAGATCAGTGGCCCTTACCTGGGAATGACAATTGTAATAAAAATTCATACAGAGGAGTAGTATATCAATTATTGATTCCAGGAGTTAGTGACTTGTGTAGATAGTGAGAAAAATTGAATAGGTACTCTATAGTTGTTTTGTGCTATATAGTTATTATAGTTATTAGTAATAACCCTTGATAGGGACTGCAATATCATAAAAGATAGAGACCATAACCGTACTTTTAGAATTATATAGGGTAGCTATTAAAATTGTATGCTTGCATGCTTTTCTTTATGGAATTTTCTAGATCAGGTTTAGATGGGGTTTTGACCATAGTGAGGCTTATGATGAATATGTTAGGACTAGCCAGTAGAGAGTACGAGCATCTTTAAATTTTGAGGACAAAATTTTTCTAAGGAGGGTAGGATTGTAACTACCATTTTTCCAAATTGGGATATTTTTGGTAATTTTGCATGTTGATAATTTTTTATATATTATTATATATTAGTGATTGTCTAAAATTATCTTAGTGGTTAGTGGTTAGCCTACTGGATAGATTTAGTGTTAGTGAACCTAAGTGGACCCAACTAGACTTGATATGACCATTGGTTTAATTAAGTTATTAGTTTTGGTTAACTCATAAATTAGGGAGAATGAATTAGTAATTCCTTCCTAATTAAATTAAAACCTTCCTTAGTTAAACCCTCTTTAATAAATATTCTTCATGACTAATTAGGTAGGAAAACTTTCAAATTGACCAATCCATATGACAAAACCCTTTCCTCAAGCCTTCTTTATTTTATTTCATTTATTCTCCACCACTCCTTCTTCTTCTCCACTTCATCTTCTCCATATCCTCAAGAATGGACAAACCCTAATTTCTCATCCACTTCAAATCTGAAATTCTTTTCTTACCACACTATCCCAACTTTCCAACTTCTTCATATGGAGAACTAGTGCTTGGAGCTCAAGGAGGAAGCCAAGGAGAAGCATTAGCAAGAGGATTTGGGTCACTTCTTCTTCTTTAATTCTTCCCTAAAATTGTGGAGATTCATTGGGATCCAACTTTCAATAGGTAAATCCCTCTTTTCCCCTAATTTTTATGGTAGGAACCCAAATGGAGCCAATAGAACCCTCCCAAAGGTGGGAATGACTTTCTAATGGTAGATCTAGGTGTTAGAGGACTTGAATCTATTAGATCTAAGCTTTTGAATATTGTATTGGTGTTTTCTAGGGTTCATTTGGGAGAACTACGAATTTGGCACACCATGTATTTGTAGAAATGGTGTAATATGAGAAAGGTGTGTTATTCATAGCTTTACATATATAGTTATAAATGTATTTGTTTTGTAAGCTATATATATAGATATGTAGTTATACTATAGTGTCTCTGTGTATGTGAGCTGGAGACACTTGTGTTTGCATGATTGTTGAGACTACATTAGAGTATGGTTTTGGGGAGAAGAAATCGAGAACAGACCAAGGGGGTGACTACAAAATGCAGGCAGTTTACATAGCAGTGGTGGTATAGGCTTTTGGATTATAGACTGATTTGAAGACATTTAGATGCAGATATAGGGGATGGTGTTATCTGGAAAAGATACAATGTTAATGGCAACAGTAGATAGGTTCTGCAGGTCTGATGTGTGGTGTCCCTATTCTACTTAGGTGTAGTGCAATTAGAGGGTTGTTAGGGGCTCGAGCATGAAGAACCAAATAGTAGTGGTAGTGAATAAGTGTGTGGTAGAATTTGATACCTTAGAATCAGTTTGCAGCAACATCAGTTCCCATAAACTGATGAGGAGTATCAGTTAGAAAATTGCAAGGGGGTTCATATCTGAAATGGAAAAGGTATCAGTAAAGTTTAGTTAGTATATAAGTTAGATATCAGTTAGTCGTGTTAGCATGTTAGGTGTTGATGTATGATAGCAGTATCAGTGTTATAATTCAGTTAAGGGGGTTCCTATTATATCAAGTATAGGAATCTGGGGACGCAAGGGATTATATAGGTGTATCAGGCCTGGGAGAGGGTAGGCACTGTCACAGTGCAATGACTTAAGGTGATGCTATGGTACCTGATAACAAATATTGGGGGCATGGTATCAGTTGATTGGATGTATTTGGCCACATATTTTAGGTAATGAGATATCAGCTATTAATTAGTATTTTGTGCCAATTAAGTAATCAGTTAGAGTATATAGGAGTATTATTTAAGTTATATATAAGGAGTTAAGTGAGTGCTCTGATATCAAGTTAAAGTAGAGTATCAGAATTAGATGGCTAAGATTAGTATTTGGAATGGGATGGACTGTGTGTTTTTGTGTGTGTGTGTGCGTGTTGATTTAGGATTGTGTGCATTCATGGGTTAGTATATGTATTGGTGCTAGTTGGTTAATGTATTAAGTGTTAGTTGCAGTGCAAGGTGCATGATGGTGAGTATCAGTTGTGAGTGTCGAGGTGTGCACGTATGAGCGTGTTGGGAGTAAGTTGAGTTTAGGGAGACTAGTAGAGGGTGAATTGTGCATTATAATGTGAGATATGTGTGTGTCAGTTATTCAACTAAATGTCAGTGTTTGTGATACTCGAGTATAGAATGGTATTCAGGTATCATTTTAGCAGTAGATGACCATTGGATGGGAGGTCTATGATGCTAGGCAGGTCTGGGAACAACAGCAAGATGGAAAGATGCAAGATTGGAAGTCTGCATGTCGGGTTCCTACAAGTTTATGTCTGTTGGACTGTTAGTTAAATGTTAACCTTAGTTATTTGCTAGTTAGTTGTTAAGTTAGTTGTGTTAGATGTTAATTAGTTAGATAATATTTGACATGTCAGTTAGTTGTTGTTTTACCTAGCAGTTAGTTATGTATATAAGTTAGATGTTAAGTTATATATGTTAGTTCATTAGTTATGGTTCAGTTAGTAGTTGTGTTATAATATAAGGTGTTAAGATATATGTTTGTTGATAAGTTAAGTATGGACAATTGGTATGATTAGCTAATTAGTTATGCTAGGTGTTGATATATAATTTACGTGATGTTAGTATAGTTGAATATTGGTGGTTAAGTATGAGATGTTGGTTATCGAATGATTGGTATATGTTGTTTCAGATATCTGATAGTTATGTTAGTGATGTCAACTGTTAGCTAATAGGTTTATTGGTATTGGTTACTTGATTGTATGATGTTAGTAAATATAAGTTATATCTATTAGTTAACTGTTAGTACATGTCAGTTAGTTATATGGTTATGTTAGAGGTAGATAAGTATATGTTATGCTTAGTTAGTGATAATTGTTAGTTAGTTTGGTGTGTCAACGGTTAGAGAATAGTTAGTGTTACTTGTTAGTAAGTTAGATGGTTGGATATGTGATAAGATATTAAATATATATGTAAGTGTATATTGGTATATGATATGCATTGGTTAGTATAGATGTTAGTGAGTTTAATATGAGTCCAGTATTACCTTGTGATACCAAGGTAATGTTAAGGTATTGGGTATTGGGTATCTAAAGGGTGTAGGTAATGTGATACCAAGTTGGCTCAAAGCCAAGGTATCCATCTAAAAATTGTTAGCTATGAGATATAGTATATATTATACTTGTATATTTTATTATATAGTGTATTGTATATTGTATAGTGCGTATCTTATGATACGGTATAGTATTGATACTCTAGTATCCTAATATTACTAGTATAGCCTAGATAGGTAGTGTATAGACCTAATAACCTTAAGATTGACTCATACAATCTAGAAATAGCTAGTTTGACCAAGTTTGATTAGTTTGACCTAGAGTTGACCTAGTTTGACTGTTTTGACTTTGAATTGGCCTAATGACTTAGAAATGGACTAGTTTAACTTATTTTCACTTCAAAACCTTGTATTGATGTTACTTTCTATATTTAGGTCTTCGGAGCACCATTCCGAATACGGGTTGATATTTTACCCCAGATTTTAAGCGAGTACATCTCTCTGTTAATTTTTATCTCATGATAGTGTATATATCGTATGTTCTATAACTTTATACTTAATTTTGACACATTGGTTACACGGACTGGTACTATATGGATCCTGTCAGGAGATGTTATTCCTTACCGTATTCAGCGGGTACTTTTTCACATATATTTTATCATATATATCGGATATTGATTATTGTGTACTTCATGTTCGCACACTGCTCGTGTTCAGTGTGCTTATATTCGTGTTAGTATCGTGTCGTGATTGGATCCATGATTATTGGTTGGGGATGGGGGAGTAGGAGTTGGTTATGTGATCAAGCCCCAGTGTATTAGTGTATATGTCGATTACATATCACACGTGTAATCGAGTTACCTTATTGTATTTGTATTCATACATTGCTCGTATTCAGTGTGCTTATTTTCGTGTTTAATCCAAACCGATCACATAATGAACTTGTACTCTATGGCACATTAATTAGTATATCTACTTTTATCACTTGCAGCTATTTATATTGTCTGTTCTTTACTTTCCACTATATTACATGTTCACTCCAGTTCATTATCATTTACTATTGCTAGTTATCTTGTATTCTTTTCTATTATTTGTTATATATGCTATATTATGTTTCTGGACCTACTTTCAGAGGTATGTACTTCGCTCCTTTCCTGATTGGATAATATTTTTTAGTGATGGTTGTACTCTCTATTCCGAGATCTTAGAATAGTGCTATAGACAGGAATGCTCATACCCTATGGACTTGAGGTGACTATTGTAGAGATTAGTTAGTATTCCTTCTTTCATATCTTGTCTAGTTCCCTTCTTGTAGAATGTTATTGATTATCCTTCTTGTTCGTTCTTCTTTTAGATTATTGTGATTGAGTACATAATAGTACTTGTTGTACTAGTATGATAGATAGATAATGATAACCTAGATAATGTTCTACCACCGATGCTGCAACGTAGGCTGGACGTACCCACGTTCTCGTGCCCCTACATCAGGTTCGGGTCATGACATTTAGTTATGACTAACTGTCACGCCCCAGTCCCAAAAATACGTAGGACTAGGACACGTAAGCATGCCAGTCGTATGGATATGGCAACTCCAATATATGGAAACCAAATCCATACGTACGCTGTATTATGAATATCAAATCCACAAGTGGTATAAAATGTATCACAAGTCACAGGGTATAATCTAAATCTCATCCACCAAAATCAAATATAATTAAATCGAATGCGCACGATGTTCTGAAATTAATTAGAAGCACAGGAAAATAAAAATAGGCAAAACAAAGGGTCTGAGATGTAGAGGGTACAGTATAGAATATTAATAAAATTTGGTTTGCACAAAACGGTCAAGATTGTGTCCCCAATTTAAATTGGGACGCATAAGGTTACAAAATTGGAAATTATTTATAATTAATAAATAACGTCCGCGATGTTTATTATGCAGCTAAAATATAGCACCAGAGAGCAATATTATAAGTTGCACAAGGGTCAGAATAGTAGGCGAGCATGTCTAGGATGAGGTTGTGAAATTTGTTGGAAGGCAATGGCTAGTGAGGTGCTCCAATTATAGAAGCAACGGTAATGTGAGCTACGCAATATAAATTAATGCATAATTAAATAAATGTCGTGTTCTAATTCAAATTGGTTCAAACTAGCCCTAATTCTACTATCTAAGCAAAGTAGGCCTAATTTTGGGTGAGGGGATTTACAATCTACCCCACTTAAAATAATTTCGTCCTCGAAATTAAACTAGGGTAGGGTTTCGCTATCTGACCTCACTTGATTACAGTCTAAAGAATTCTTCTTAAGTTAACATTGCAGTTTCTACCCAACTTAGAATTTTTCCATCTATCATCTAAGGCTATATATCTAAGAAAACTATACCTCACATTATTTAATCATGTTATTTAATCCTCAAAGTTTTTAACACCAAAAATAATATCTATGATATGCCCTTAATTACAAAAGAATAATCCTCAAGTATGTGATCGGCCTATGGGGTATATCTAGTATTCTCTATATATCAAACTTATACCAAGTACGAGGTTTCGTCTTTCCGAAATAAGGGAAGACGGAGTTAAATAATAAAGAGTTCAAAGAAGGGGTAATAGAATAGAAGTATCGGAATCAAGGCGTTTAAATAATTCAAATGGGAATTGTCAAAGCAGTTGTGGATTAAAAATCCTATTTTGGTAATTCTTTATTCGCATGCTCGTATCAGTACGGTTGTGTAGCGGATCCGATGTGCTCAGATATATCTAGAGGGCAAGTACATTCGTCTACTAACCACTATATATCTCAATTCACGTAAAATAGTTATGTGAACGGCGAATCGAGCATACTATGGTTGATCAGACCGTAGTACACTCATTCTGAAATGTATTAGTGTGCGCGCCCAATAATATATATGTAGTGAACAAGCTTGATAAAGAATAAGCTTACAAAAACTAGGCTATAATAGCAGCATAAGTCAAGATAGTACAACAAATATAACTACGCTGGATTATGATGAAAGAAGGTGCCAATTAATTTAAGTTCACAAAACAAAACAACATAAGCAACAATAATAAAAAGACTCTACACTCTCTACAGTTATCATACAACCTTCTTGTCTAAGTCGCTAGTTGACCAAATAGGGGCATGGACCTCTAAATTCTATCGCCTGAATAAACACTGTCGTCTTATGCTATCATACAATTAATGTCATTCAGTTACATTACCTCGATGGGTCAAGTGGACTATGTGATACTAGGTTGTGAGGCATACTACCCAACTTAAAAGAATTAAACTAATACTGTGACAGTCTTAAGAGTATCCTACAAAATAATCTTGCACATGTAAATAAAACAGAAACTCTCATTAGGGTATATGAGGAAAAATCTTGGTACTTATTAGGGTCTCTTATTGCGTTATATAGGTAAGGGTCACCTTAAGTCTTAATTATAGTGCTCATAGAACATGTGTCAATAGCGAGAATAGAAGAGTTACTAGCCGTTAAGGGGAAAGGGATCTAACCTGTATCAAGGTGGGGTATATGCTACGCAATTTAAAACTAAGGGATAACCATAAAATTATAATCTAGATGAATACTCAACTATCAAGTTCTAACTACAAGGCACGTAATTCAAAATTCAAGATCGCAACTATCACTTTAGCAAACCATTTGTCCTATCATAGAATACAATCACTTGGTCTATAATCAGAAGCGTCAGATTGGCATGAATTGAAAGATGAAGAAATGAAGAAAATAATTTATTCGTCGCACAATTAGCGAACGTTAAGGTTGCAGAGGAATAACATATAAAATTAAAATAGGGGACTCTAGATAGCATCATGGTTTTCTAAAGGGGAGTGGGGTGCTAGTTGCTATGTTCGAGGCATGATAAAGAAAAGGGTTAATTACATTCCTCTAGGCTTTCTAGGGTGCTGTCTACTAATAATAAGGCAATGATCTAAGTTTGTAGTTCTTCAATACTTATCTAACTGTGTAGGTTAGGTTCAGTCCTAATGTTCAATATTGGTTCTCCATTGGTCCCTCAATACTAGGGTCAAACATTATGGTAAGACTTCTAACTATCTCTAGTAGTGTCTATACTACTCTCAAGTCTTTTTATACATCAAGGGGTAATGGTATACCAATCTAAAGACAAGGAATTCTAGGGTTCACTAGATATTCTAAACTTAGTGGTGTGTCTATATTCTCGTTGTATTCTTAATAGGTGTGCTATCCAAATTATCATCCTAATAACAGGGGTTCCTATATTCTAGCAGAGGTCTATACTCAAAGAACTATTAGGGAAGTACAGGAACCAAGCAGGATACAATTTTTTCAAATAGAACAAATAGGAGGAAGATGAATCATAGTCAATTGTGGATAAGATCCTATACTCTAGTCCTAGGTGCAGGCTTGTCTGGTACAGTAACGTAACCGAGACAATATGCTCTCGACCTGCATGGGCCACCACAAAAACATGTCACGTCCCAGTCCCAAAAATACGTAGGACTAGGACACGTAAGCATGCCAGCCGCATGGATATGGCAACTCCAATATATGGAAACCAAATCCATACGTACGCTGTATTATGAATATCAAATCCACAAGTGGTATAAAATGTATCACAAGTCACAGGGTATAATCTAAATCTCATCCACCAAAATCAAATATAATTAAACAACCAATATATATGAAACTAGCTCTCAATAAGAAGTATCTAAGGATGATATTTGGATGAAAACAAATCCACTACCAACTCGAATATAAGAGCAAATACAATATGAGTACAACACAATCAAACACAATATGAGAATACCAGCTAACAATCACGGCTCGAAGAGAAGACATCCTCAAAGCATATACAACCATCCGAATCTGCGCTCCTGCAAATACTCAAGAACAGATACACCTGGCAGCAGACCAGGTCCTCAGAGGGACATAACAAGATACTTAAACATATGCCAATAAAGTACTGAAATAAATATCCAATGGGTCGCCTAACCATCTATGTGAATGCAGTTTGAGAACAACTTTCTAACAAGTGAGCTATCTGGCTGAGAACTGGGATTGGCATGACTCTCTCGGAGAACCAGGGGCCTCAAAGGCATGTCGTCTTTTGAACGGCAGAGGCCCGCCAAGTAGTAAAGGGGTCATCACCGCCCGTATCTCCAGCGGAGCTTCCGGGTTACAGAAGGAAAAGTGTAAAGGAGCTCAAATGCGGTACTTGTTGTTCTCCCCACCCCATGCTCTAAGCATGTCACATCCATGACACGATTTGGTTTATAGCCTATTCTTAGTACCCTAGCCCAATCCTGCAGCCAAACAAGGACAAGGCTGGGACCACCGTACTACAATAGGCTATGTCCCTAGACCTCTAATAATTGCTAAGTCTACTAGCATGCAAAGTTTCTAACAGCAGTTATTCCTAACGCACTGCTCATACGTACATGAGGCCAACCCTGCATGCCGGTCCGTGATCTATATGAGACTCACAACTCGTGTAACAACTGTGTCACGGCCGATGAACCTAAAGATGCTATATGATGATGGGGTAGTCTCATAAATAAGGTCAATGCAAATACATAAATAAAAACATACCGCGACGATACCGTCGCGCGCATTTTATATAACAGTTAAAATATATGAACTAAAGACAGGAAATAAAGATGCATGCAACATATGGAATATAAATAACAGTACAATGGCAAGGTATACTTGCCTAACAAGAAAGCTGCGATGTACCAATAACCTGCTCCAGAAGTCGCGCAGAACAAATCCAATATCCTTGACATATCTCTAGTAGTAAATGCAGCAGAGTAACGTATCAAACAAATGATTCCTCCAGTCCTTTGATTGAAGCCTTGCAAATTAAACCAACAGTTTCTCAAGTCAACAAAAGCTCATTGGCACCTAGGTGAGGAGGGCGCAGGCACACATGTACTTCATGTTCTTCTGGCCCAACAAGATGTTTAGGGACCATAATCTCTAGCACGGTACCAGTCTCATCATAGTAAGCCTCTACCTTAGCATCTTCTGGAATCTGGGTAGGCAGCGGAATTTCTCGGATGAATTTCCCAGGAGGGCATTGCTCAGAAGAAGGGTCTGTCAGCTTGAATGTCCTATCATGCCTCTTTATGCAAGGTATTCAAGCAGTACTGACACAACAAACCTTTACTACTCCATGAGTACAGTTGTTCCTCCAAGAAACCTTCACCCTTGGATGGTCAGAGAAAGGTAAGCTGACCATTATCAAGTACCCGGTCTCATCCTCATATATCGTCTTAGAAGCTGTCACTGGCCCATAAGAAATATAAATGATGGGCAAACAAGGATCCTCATCCATTCCGTGGGTGAAGAAATCCTTCCTTCTTTTGCTCCTGTACTTTGGCGAAAGGTCCATAGCATCACCAATTCCACTATGACTAGATGGCTGCACCAATAAGTTCAATCCAGGCCCATTGAGCAACTTTCTCTAATTCTGATGTGAAGTGCTGGTCTTCAATGTAGGAAGAGACGGAGGCCTCTCAAGCTCGAACTCGGTATTGGGAACATCCCTCCACGACCCAAAATTACTGGCCTTAAGTGGGACAGAGAAGTTGATGTGTGGCGGACAGCGGGGTCGAGCCGGCCGGACATGACTGCTCCGGTCGGCGTCGATGGCAGTAGGATCTTGGGGGTTAGGGGCGATGCAGATGAAGGAGGAGACGAGGTCGATGGGGTCCTCCGGTGGTAAAGAGGGGGAGCCGGGTCTGCTGCATGGTCGGGGCAGCTGCTGCTCGACTCCGGCGGGTCGAGTCGAGCAGGAAGGAGTTGTCGAGGGAGGAGTTGTCGACGAGATGGAGGCTTCAGGCGGCGAAGAAGGCTGGGGAAGGGTCGTGTGATGGAGGAGAACGGGGAGGAGGGTCGGTTGGCCAGGCTAGGCGGAGCTCCAGCGAGATCCCGGTGGTGAAGGGGTCGGTTGAGGGAGAAGAAGAAGATGCATAGTACATGGGGTCGGCTGCCTATTTCTTTAGGTTTAGGAAAAATATAGAAAAAAAAATAATGTAAAGAGTATTTATAAAAAGGGGTTGGGTGTGACCTAGAATTGATTTGACTTGGTCAACTATCCTTAGGGTTGGGCCTTGGGCTCACATGGGGTATTTGAAGGGCTGTAAATTACAGGGTTTTAAAATACAAGGATGGGGTTTTAAAATATACGAGAGCGATGTGCGCGCGTTGCGCATCCCAAAAAATTATGAAAAAATCCATGTGAAGGGGAAAACTGGTTTCTTCATGAATTGTCCAATGGTGGGGACACCTCAATGCATTTTTTTGCATAAAAGCCTCCCAACAATTGGAAAATTGCACAAAGGCAGAAAAATTAGATTTAATTAATTAAATCGAATGCGCACGATGTTCTGAAATTAATTAGAAGCACAGGGAAATAAAAATAGGCGGAACAAAGGGTCTGGGACGTAGAGGGTACAGTGTAGAATATTAATAAAATTTGGTTTGCACAAAATGGTCAAGATTGTGTCCCCAATTTAAATTGGGACGCACAAGGGTACAAAATTAGAAATTATTTATAATTAATAAATAACGTCCGTGATGTTTATTATGCAGCTAAAATATAGCACCAGAGAGCAATATTATAAGTTGCACAAGGGTCAGAATAGTAGGCGAGCATGTCTAGGATGAGGTTGTGAAATTTGTTGGAAGGCAATGGCTAGTGAGGTGCTCCAATTATAGAAGCAACGATAATGTGAGCTACGCGATATAAATTAATGCATAATTAAATAAATGTCGTGTTCTAATTCAAATTTGTTCAAACTAGCCCTAATTCTACTATATAAGCAAAGTAGGCCTAATTTTGGGTGAGGGGGTTTACATTAACTAATAAGAAAAGTCAAATTGTCTAATCCACTAACCAAATATAATACTATTTATAATATATATATTATTTACATTATAAATAAATAAATATACACAATATTTATAATAATACAAAATAACAAAAATATCCCTATTATGGAAATGTGGTAGTGATATAGCAACCATGTGTCTCAACAGCTATTAGCCGATCTGTCATTAGTGAGAAGGGCTTGTACGTCCCAATTGCTAATCCCGGGGATCCACATTCCGGGGATATCATATAGTTTGGGCGCATGCTAGGTTAGACTTCTTGCATACCAAACTATTTGATGCTGGGACGAACAAGAAATAGAACCTCATATGTGTATGCAAATTGTTGCTAACTTGTATATCTGTTGTAGGGATAACCGTTCAGTCATGTGTAAGGATCACTGAATAAGTGATCATTTGTATTCCTTATGTTCCTTAGCATAAATGTTGAATGAGATGTATCTGTTTTACTTGAATTTGCTGCTGCCATCGAACAAAATTAAAATAGTCTACTAGATGCTGCATTGTCCTTAGAGTCTTTTGAGTATATCTTACGAGACCCGTTGCGCACACTCTGATAGTATAAGGATTGGCACATCGTGCTTGAACTGCTTGCCTTGTACGCTTAGTTATTTTGACCCGAACTCTGATTTTAAAGATGTTTCCAAAATAAGTAATATGACTCTGCTCCTGTACTGCATGAAATGAATATAAATAAAAGTAGCAAGATCACTAGTAATATAATATTTTGCTACATGATTACTTAGTGTTTCCTTTAGAGAGTGTTGCTTCTGTTCGTTGCTTTTATACTCACTAGTACTTTCCCCAAAGTGCTGACCCTCCACCAGTTTTCTTGTTCGCAGGTACTGGATCGTTCGTAGAAGCGATAACCGAGCCTCATCCTCAGGACCCAGAAATTTGGAGTCGATGCCTTGAGCCGTATCGAGATGTTTGTGCTACTTTTGTATAAAGGGATGTAATTTATGGAACAATGTCATTATTATCCAGAGAGAAAGCTTGAGCAAATTGTAATATCGGCTAAGCGCCTCTTGTAACACTTTTTGAATATCAATAAAGAGATATTTTCTTATGCTAACGTGTTATTTACTTTTCTACAATATTGTGTTGTTGCTTCCGTCTTGAATAGCTTACTTGTCCTTGTTCAAAGATTTAGCCTTGTGCAAGCGCAACTCAGGCTTGCACGACATCACGCCCATGTGAGAACGATCAGTTCTACAAGGCGTTAAGCGAGGACGATCAACTCCTTGCGGGAATCGGGGCATGACATAAAGTGAGGCATCCACCTTCCCGTCTACCTCCTCCCACATAATGCCAGTATACATGACAGGGGACGAGCATGGTACAAAATCCAGTAACCAACAATGCCTTGAGGTACTCGATGCCCTAATGCAGGCTCTTAGCACTTCAATGCAGACTCTGACTCACACAGTGCTAGAACTCAGAGAAAACTTGGTCTCAACATAGCCACCAGCCCCGGGACGAACAAACCCAGAGCAAGGGACCAACGAGGAATCCGACATGCCTGACCTGGCTCCTCATATCCCGAGCATCTAGACCACACCTTGATCCTCAGTCGCTTTTTTGCCAGATGATATCCAGTAGACTCTTAGGGACTTATGTGCCCATGTTGATGCTCGGGATAATCAAGTCATGCTTCATAAGCTTGGGATCCGTCAACCCTATCCTCCCTAGTGGGATAACATGGTATACCCTCCCAAGTATAAGCCACTATATCTGACTACATTTGATGAAATTGTGTCACCTCGTCAATACATGAGATACTTTCAGTCTACGATAGGCCACCTACCTCGGGATGACATCTTATTCACCAACCTGTTCGTCGAAGCACTATTCGGTGTCATGTTTGAATGGTTCTGTAGTCTCCCAGATAAATGAATTTCATCCTTCGAGGACCTGAATTCACATTTCCTTGCGTGGTTATATGACGGAGGGATGGACATGACTATGTCCTCTCTCATGGATATCACACAAGGGGACATAGAACTTGCATGAAATTACAATGAACGTTTTCGACAGGCAGCACTAAAATTGTCCCCTGGCATCCCCGAATCTTCACTGATGGACAAGTGTCGAAAGAACCTCCTTCCAGCAGTAACACTCTGGACAGCGTCTGGCCCATTCAGTGATTGGACAACATTTATCATACGTGTTATTGCTGTGGAAAAGGGCATAAAAGATGCTCAGTTATTGGGATTCCAAGCTCCCAATATTGAATATAAAGGAAATCGTCCTTTCACTTCTAACAACAATCGTAACAGTAAAGGGAAGCAGGTCCTGACGGTTAACTTGTCCAAAAATCCTACCTCGCCTGTTACCAAGCCAACGGAGGCGTCAAAAGTACATGAGACTTATTTCTTTGATGACGATGATGTTATAGAACTCTTCGAAGTACTGATAAAAAACAAAAAGCTCAAGCTACTCGACATCAAATGCTCCGATGAAGCAGAAAAGGTTGACAACCCTAAATATTGTCACTACCATCGATATATCCATCACGCAACGCAAGATTGTTACATATTAAAAAGGCGGATACAATGAATGATCGACTCCAAAGCACTCACTTTAGACTATGAATATAAGACAGTCACTGCAAATATGGTGTCCCTCCAGTTTGGCACTTTTCAGACAACAGAGGCCCGGGATGGTGTCGTCCCCATACTTAGGGCAACGATGGAGGACGTTAATCTCCCCCCAACCCAAGCAGACGGGTTGTTTCCCCTCACTAATCCAAGAGGCAAATTCATGTGCGTTCATCCAGACCTCGTCCCAGATATGACAAAGCCAACAACACCTTATGCTTCCAAGTTCAGAGGAAAGAAGACCAAGTCCTGTCATACAGTCTCTCTATCAATAGATGAAGTTTTGTCAAGGATAACTAGGTCCGGCCTATCCTACTAGTGTGACAACAATTCCCCCAATAATACTACGCCTCCGGTGGCCGCACCCTTGACACCCGCTGCATTTGATCCGGGTCCATCCCAGCCTCCTACAGTGGACAAGCAAAAATAGAAGGAAACACGCTTTGACAAACATCTATGAAAAGCTATAACTCAAGGGCTGGGGAAGCCTTACAACTTCAATATTTTAGTAAAATTGTCAATACTCCCATAAAATTGTCACTCTTCGAGCTCTTTCGTCTCTGCAAGAAGACTCGTGATGCTCTAAGTGAGGAGTTACAAAACGCCGACTCTTATCTGGCCTAAGTCAAGCCACCGGCAGAGAATCCCGCCTTATGCTCTCACTGCAACAATGTGATGGAGGCAATCCTGAACATAACATTCTCTCAGCAGGACATGCTTTTAAAAAATAATAGGCGCGATCGTCCCTTGTACTACACAGGGTACATCGGGCCATAAAGGTAGACAAAATGAATATTGATCCCGAATCATCTCTCAGCATTATCCCACGAAGTCTGCTATAGACTTTGGGGATTCCGATGCATCGGTTATTAGCCACTAACACCACTATCAGTGACTTCAACGCCGGAAGAAGCTACCGACTCGGCAAGATTTGTCTGAAGTGCCAAATCGGTGATCTCCGAACCTTGATGACTTGCTACATCATCGAAGTGGATGTGTCCTAATGTCCTGCTAGGACGTTTGTGGATACATGAGTATATGATTGTTCCATCCACTCTTAACCAGTGCTTAAAGTACGTTAGCGAAAACGGTTTAGTCAAGTCAGAATTTGCCAACGTGGATCCTTTCAAAGGGGTCGAGGCATACTACTCTGACTCAATCTTGTACGTGCAAATCCACCAAGGCGAAGGAGGTAACGACACCGATGATGAAGCCGACACCATTACAACTTTAAGCGAGCCTCTAAGGGACCGTCTCAAAGGACGTCTACCCCATACAGCTACTCTCCTTGTGGTCAAGCTTCATAAAAAGGCATCTAAACCCTTGGTAGTCAAATTCCAGGGACAGAGACGTGTACCAGGTAAAGATTCCCTTGCTACGAGAACCCCATGGCAGTTGGTATTCAAGCTCCACGGGAAAACTCCAGCACCGTCAGTGTCACTGATGGCCACTAAAAAAGAAGAACTAGAAGAATACGACGTGTCACTACCGATGTACCATTCCTTGATGAAATAATCCCTTTAGAGAAAGTACCATATTTTCTCATCAAGGGAGTATCATCGAATTAACATGTCATATTTATCCCTAGTAGAGGGACTTGAAAGTGTATACTGATGTCTCCGCCACCATTTTTGTTATTTTGTTTTTCTCCGTCCGTAGCATACGGGCAAATCTGTTATCCATACTCAGGAGTCCCGAATGCACAATAGATAATGGGTCCTCATAATTGTCCCTTTATGACTATGAGTTCACGTCCATATTACCTCTGAAACATACTTCTAATATTATCAATAATGATTTCCATGTCCATATTATCTTTGAGCAAACCTTCCTATGAAGCCTACGGTTATTCCAAATTAATAGGCAGTCATGTCCGAGATGAGTACGAAGTCCGTCACGAGAACCTGCTTCCCTACCACCCGGTGGCCGTTGATGTGATCGCCACTTTTACAGAGTTCTTCATAGAACATGTACCATTACTGCAAAATATTGAAGTTGACGCACTCGTCAGCCTCGTCGCATCCTTGACATTCCCAATCAAGACTCATCTATTGGTCACAGTTGTCGGTCAAGAGCTCTGTCCAAAGAATAACTTATGCTTGAATCTAAGCCACTCCATAGTCGCGGATAGCAATGTCAAAGAATGGAGTCTTCCATTCATAGACTACGCAGTCTACGGAATCCTTCCGGATGACCCAAAGGAGGCCACCTCTGTCAGAAGATGTTCCCTCCGGTTCTAATATGATATGGCCACCAAGATGCTGTACCATCGTTCCTATGATGGACTCCTGCTACGATGCCTATCAGACGCAAAAATAAGGCAGGCTCTCCGGGAAGCTCAAGACGGTATTTGTGGTGCTCACCAGCCCGGACCTAAGCTTCAAGATTGCCTCCGACGCATGGGTTATTATTGGCCCATGATGGTTGCTGATGCCGTTAACTATGCAAAGAAATATAGGATATGTCAAATCTGTGCCGACTTCATCCACCGACCTTCAGAGTTTTTATACCCGACCTTTGTGTCTTCGCAGTTTGAAGCCTAGGGAATGGACATCATAGGACCGATCAGTCCACCTTTGTCTAAGGGACACCGCTTTATCCTTAACTGACTACTTCTCCAAATGGACAGTAGTTGTTCCGTTCGCAGAGGTAAAAACCTCCAATGTGATCAATTTTCTTAAACATCACGTCATCTATCGTTTCAATTTGCCCCGCCAGAACGTTCATTACAACGACCCACAATTTGTAAGCCACGCTTTCTTCAAGTTTTGTAAAAAAAAATTGAATTTAGAATGTAGCTGTAACTGCCTATAATCCAGCAGCGAATGGCTTAGCCGAAGCATTCAACAAGACTATCATCAAACTCCTTAAAATATTTGTTTCTGCCAACAAACGTGACTGGAATGAGAAGCTGGGCGAGTGTCTATGGGCCGATCGCACAACGGTCTGAACTCCTACTGGCAGCACACCGTTCTCTTTGGTATATGGAAGCGAGGCTGTGCATCCTCTAGTGACCCAAATTCTATCTCTCCGGGTAGCCCTCACCCACCAACTAACCGTCGAAGACAACCACTGTCGACGTCTACAAGAGTTGGAGGTACTTGACGAGAAACGTCTATTGGCTCAACAACGCATTGAGCTATATCTAGCACGACTTTCATGCGCATTCAACAGAAAAGTGAAGGAAAGAATATTTCAGGTCGGCAATCTCGTCCTAACCGTAAGAAGACCAATGATCTTGACCCACAAGAAGGTAGAAAAATTTCAACCAAAGTGGCAGGGCCCCTTTGTAGTGGAGACGGTCTACTCCAACGGTGCATATATGTTTGCTAAGCCTAATGGTGATTTACTCATGATGCCAATCAACGACAAGTTCCTAAAAAATACTATGTCTAAGTTAGGCACATCAAAAAAAAAGATGATGTGTGTGTTATTTCTATCCCTATCAGAGGGACCCAATAAATAAAAAGTAATGAAGCCGCTGCAGTGCTCGATCTCCACCGTCATACTTGTCCAGATCTTTTTTTTTTTTATTGTACTTAGATCCTTTTGTATTATGGATTCTCTTGAACTGCTTGTCAATTCCCAATAAATAAAAAGTTTGTCTGACTTTATACCATTATTTTTGTTTACGATGTCGACATAGATCTTTTTCATTCTTGTGCTTCTTCTTGATATTGATACACCAATACCCTTCCTTCTTGATATCGTCATCTTCATTAAAATCGTTTTTATCAGCCTTCTGTTTGGAATCAACACATTGTTAGTGCACCCTCGACAACATTCCTTACAAGAGAAAATCGATGAGCCCATCGGTGATAATCCACAACCGCATTATAAAGGAAACATATAAAGGGGAGGGGGATTAAAAAAACATTTAAAATTTGAACATTATGACAACTGAGCCCCATCAAGCACAAAAGAGAATAAATTTAAGAGATTTAAGATGAAAAAAAGAAATACAGTACCTGCGGTGATAATTTGATGGAGATCTAATTCTGTATTTAAATCATAATAGCTTACTTCCATCTGCAATGGATTAGTATATCTTGAGCAAAAAAAAAATAAAAAAAAATAAACACACACACACAAGAAGAATGAGAAAAACCTGACTAAAACTTCCAGTAATAAACTCGGATAAGCGCTAAAAGGAGCTGGGGAGTCAAAATTGGAATGATTTAAGAGAGTCACTTTTGATGTTAAGCCAAAAAGAAGTACACATATGCTTGAAGCCAACATGATATTGGTTGAATCCTGGCTGTTCTCTGTCAACACATCAGAAGATGTAGAAATTGTTGTCGGTAGTAGATAAATTCTGAAACAAAAATTTGTTGTGCAGTGGGTCCATCTAACAGGTAACAAGTTTTCCTGAAGTGGGTGAGTGAATATCCTCTGAATACTGTTAGAGATAATCCTGTTGAGGTAGAGATTGTTATTTGGGTTTCAATAAATCTTAGTCTTTAGGAAAAAAAATTTCTTGATCAGAATGATTTTTTTTATTTCTATTCAACCTGAACTTGGCCTTTAAATAGCCATTTACAACTCTAACAGAATGCATAAAGTAGCACCCTCTAACCATATTCTAACTAAGTGATAACAAATCAAAATAAATCAAAAGCACAGATCAAATAACAAAATTTCTAAAGACTAGGATTTATTGAAACCCAAATAACAACCTCTTCAACCTCCTCAACAGGATTATCTCTAACAAATCACCCCCTAAGCCTGTTGTATGAGATTCACCTCTATGACGCCGAGCTTCTGTCTCATCTCAATGAACTTGACTCGCCCGAGCGCCTTGGCAAGAATGTCTGCGAGCTGTTCTTCAGTGTTGATGTACTCGACCTCAACCTTCCCTCTCTCGACACACTCCCGAATGAAATGATACCTTGTATCAATATGTTTGCTTCGGTCATGGGACATTGATTTTCTTTTACTTCTAGTTTACGTTAGATTCTAGTTCTACTTGTGAACTAATCAAAGTTGTTCTGCGGATTCCTAAGATTCAGTTCCAAGCTAACACATGAGAGTACTTCGTGCCAACATTTGAGCACATACACCTTTGCGGATTGGTTTCTTTTTTCCCTTTTGTCCTTTTTTCATGTCCAAGGTTTGGAATTAGTTAGATACTTTATATATTTAAGCACTTACACTTTTGCGGATTGGTTTCTTTTTTCTTTTTTGTCCTTTTTTCATGTCCCAGGTTTGGACTTTAGGTAGATATTTTAGTTAGATTTTGAACTTTTGTTTGAGTTGGACTTGTACAATAAATAATATGATTTTTTATTGATGATAACTATCTTATAAGTGTTGAAATTAGTTAATAATTTTATTGATTGTCTCATTGGCATTATATAGCCTTACAGTCATTAATACAATGATTTCAATCATTATGACAATAATCTCATAATGGAATATCCTGTGACATATTCTGGCATCCCAAATATGTCCTCAGGATATTCCCATGTGCTTATACTATACTTAAATATGACACCCAACATACCATATCAACACTCTCCCTCAAGATGGGTGAAAGATATTCACTAAGCCCATCTTGTCACATCCTCTAATCATGCTCACTGAGGCGAGTCCCTTGGTTAGTCTATCTGCTACTTGATCCCTGGTTGGAACATGGCCAAGCTCCAGTAATCCTCTATCCAACTTCTCTTTGATGAAGAATCTATCAATCTCGATGTGTTTGGTCCTGTCATGCTGTACTGGATTGTTGGCGATACTAATAGCTGACTGATTGTCACACCACAGCTTCATCTTGGCTCCTTGATCCAGCTTCAGCTCCACCAGCATATTCTTCAACCATAGCAGCTCAGCAACTCCCAAGGCCATAGCTCTGTACTCTGCTTCAGCTGTCGATCTGGCCACCACAGACTGCTTCTTACTCCTCCAGGAGACCAAGTTACCTCCTACAAATATGCAATATCCTGAGGTAGACCTCCTGTCATCAGCACAACTAGCCCAGTCAGAATCACAGTAGCCCTCGATGCTCACGTGATTGTTCTTCCTGAATATTAGTCCCTTCCCGGGAGCACCTTTCAAGTACCTCAGAATCTGGTACACTGCATCCATATGACCCTTCCGTGGGTCATGCATGTAGCGGCTCACCACACTTACTGCAAAGCAGATATCAGGACGTGTGTGGCTCAAATAGATCAACTTGCCAACCAGTCTCTGGTATCTGTCCCGATCAACTGGTTCTCCAGCCTCAGCATCAATCTTGAACCTCTGATCTATTGGTGTCGCTGCAGGTTTGCACCCCAACATCCCAGTTTCTGTGAGAAGGTCCAGTGCATACTTCCTTTGAGAGAGAATAATCTCCTCTGCTTCTCGAGCAATCTCAATCCCAAGGAAGTACCGAAGAAGGCCGAGATCCTTCACCTCGAATTCCTTGCCAAGCTTTTCTTTGAGTTGGGCGATCTCCTGCTCATCATCTCCTGTGATAATCATATCGTCCACATACACTGCAAGCATGGTGATGTGGCCTCCACTCCGACGGAAGAACATAGTATGATCAGCATTGATCTGCTGATATCCCATCCCTATCATCGCCCTTCTGAATCTGTCAAACCATGCTCGAGGAGACTGCTTCAGTCCATAGAGGGACTTCTTCAACCTGCAGACCTTGCCTACTGTCTGATTGGTGCCAAATCCTTATGGTATCTCCATGTACACCTCCTCCACTAGATCTCCGTGAAGAAACGCATTCTTCACATCCAGTTGGTGTAGCTTCCATCCACCATTCGCTGCCAGAGAAATTAGAGTCCTAACAGTGCTCATCTTTGCAACTGGTGCAAAGGTCTCGTCATAGTCGATGCCGTACGTCTGACTGTATCCTTTGGCTACTAGTCGAGCTTTGTAGCGATCAATCTGTCCATCTGGGTTCTGCTTCACGGTAAAGACCCACTTGCATCCAACTGCTCTCTTTCCCTCTGGCAGTCTCACAAACTCCCAAGTGTGATTTTTCTCCAGAGCTCCCAACTCCTCGTGCATTGCCGCTTTCCACTTTGGATCGTTCTTGGCAACCTGCCAATTGTTAGGTACAGTAATACTATCCAAAGATGCTATAAATGCTCCATGAGAAGAAGGGATATGGTCATAAGAAATAAACTGAGCAATATTCCAACCATATCTGTTTGGAGGATTTCCTGCATTGCTGTGAGTGGTCCTCCGTACAGATAGTGGTGTGGGAGAAGTAGTAGTAGGAGGAATGATATCTTGTGAAGGAGGGGGTATCACCTGAAGGGGGGTTGGTGTCGGTGCCTCAGGAGTTGGGACGAACGCAGGCAAGGGACTTGGCATTGGCACTGTCGGTACTGGTCCTGCAGTTTGCTTCTCTCTCCTGCTGTAGGTAAGTAACTCTCCCTGAGCCGTAGGCCTAACACCTTCACCTTCTTGTCCCTTCTCCGTGCCTCCATGCCAAACTTCTAAATCGGTTACCACAAAGTTCTCCATCTCTCCCTCTCGCCTAATACTGGCAGTATTAGGCGTGTTGTGTGAAGTTCCGTCCTGGCGGTAGTATGGCTCATGCTCCCGAAAGTGGACATCCATACTGACAAACTTCTTCTTCTCTACTGGACTCCAGCACACATACCCCTTTTGGGTCGCCGAGTAGCCTACGAAGATGCATTTGACCGCTCTAGGGTCAAGTTTCCCAACTGATGGCCTGTTGTCCTTCACAAAACACACACACCCAAACACCTTCAGTGGGAGTATCCCACTATTATTGCCTTGCAATACCTCACATGGGGACTTCCATCCGAGGACCTTCGAGGGCATCCTGTTGATGAGTTGAGCTGCTGTCAACACTGCATGCCCCCACAGACTCTGTGGGACATTCATGTCGATCATCATACTTCTTGCGACCTCCAGAAGGTGTCTGTTTTTCCTTTCTGCAACTCCATTTTGTGCTGGTGTGTATGCACAGGTGGTCTGATGCTGTATTCCGTGTGCTGACAAGTATTCTGCAAGCGTCCTGTTGGTATACTCTGTTCCATTGTCAGACCTCAGTACCTTCACAACTGCTTTGTACTGAGTCTGGACATGCTTATGAAAATCCCGAAAACAAGCAGGTACATCACTCTTATTTTTTATCAAATATAACCAGGTAACACGAGAGGCACACTCAATGAAAGAAACAAAGTACTTATAACCATTCATAGTGTTAGTAGCACATGGACTCCAGACATCAGAATGTACTACCTCAAAAGCAAAAGTGCTCCTATGACCCGTGCCAACATATGAGCTCCTAGTAAGTTTTTCTAACTCGCACGCATCATATACTAATTTCTCTTTATTTGTTTTTGCATAAATCTCTGGATACAACTTACTTAGAGTATCAAAGGAAGAATGTCCCATCCTCCGATGATGGAGTATCAAGGTATCCTCAGTCCTCTGCTGCAGTCCTTCCATGCCAGCCTTCTCTGCCATAGATACCAATGCTGAGTCCAGTCCTTCTCGATCTAGGTACCACAGTCCCTCATGCCAAGTGCCAGTCCCAAGTCTTCGTCCTGTCCCTTTCTCCTGGAAGGTCACCTTAGGAATATCAAAAGAAACAATGCATTTAAGTTGGAGGATTATAGAACTAATGGACAAGAGACTGACTGGAAAGAATGGAGCATGTAAAATATTGGATAATCTTACTGAACCTGTACAATTAACAGTACCCTAACCGACCACTGGCTGGAAAGTGCCATCAGCTGTCTGAATGCTGTTTGCTGATGCTAGGTGAGTGTAGGAAGAAAACTCACTAGCATTCCCCGTCACATGCCGAGATGCTCCCGAGTCGATAATCCAGACTGATGATTTAAGGGAAGAGATAGACGCAAGGGCAAGTGATTCGTCAGTACCTTCTGATGGATGGGCATACATAGCAGCGTTGCCCCTAACAAAGAATGAGGTGGACGCCTCCTCTGTTCTACTCCTCATGTCTCCCAGTGCCTGGTCCTCCACAGTAAAGGTGTCATCAGCTTCTCCATTCCCTTCTGATATCAGGAGGTTTGCCCGATAACCTCCTCGGCCGCCTCGTCTATCCCCTCGACCACGACCACGTCCTCCATTATATCCTCGTCCGCCGAACGGTCCTCGTCCACCACCTGAATCTCCCTTCCTAGGTGGTTTGGTACAAGCATACCGATGATGACCCATCTTCCCACAGTTGTAGCACTGCCGGTTATGCTGCCAGGGCTCTCCCTTAGATCCTGTATTACCTGAGCTGGTGATCGCTAGTGCTGACTTTGCTTCGGGGGGACCACCTGTCCCGGCTTGCAGCCTGATGCGTGTCTCCTCCTGGATCATGGCTGAGATAGCCTCCTCAAGGCTAGGGATCTTTGGTTGGGCTATAAGTAGGGCCGTCCTCTGTGCGAAAGCTGCAGTCAGCCCTTTGAGGAACTTTATCGTCCTCTCCTGCAGACACACCTGTCTCTCCTTACACTTAGGGTCCCCGCAGCTCGCCCGATCTGAGGAGTGATCATAATCCAACCACAGACGCTCCAACTCCGTGGCATACTCTTGCACCGTCTTCTCTCCCTGTACGGTGTCATCAATCTCCCCCTTTATCTGGAAGACCCGTAAGTTGTTCCCCACACCATCATAGGTCCTTCTCAACTTCTCCCACACATCTTTCACCATCTCAATACCATCTACTGTGGCGGCAATAGACTGGACTAAGGAGTTGAGAAGCCAGATGTAGATCACCATATGAGTGGACTTTGACTCATCGTGTCCTGTCGAGCCCTCATCCGGCTTTGTCGTCTCGTCCGTCAGGAACCCCTCCATGTTTTTTCCTGCGAGGGTTCTTCTCACCCGTCGTGACCAACTCAGATAGGTGGCTGGTCCATCTAATTTCAGATCGATGGAGGGAAGCTTCAACTCCGGCGACGTTCGTGTCGTGTTCTCACCAGCCGACATCGTCAACAACTTTATCAACGTCGCCACCTCTGCAGAATCTAGCTTCTTGATGATCTCCTCCATCGATGCGTCGTCTATCCAGTCACGTCACGTTCGCTCCACGACTCACGCTTGTCCTCGTCGTCCGCTCCTAGATCCGAACATGTCCTCCCTTTTTTCAGATCTAGGCATCCCTATTAGGCGCTGCCTCGTGCTGGTGCGGAGGAGGCGGCAGCACGCATGTCACAACCGCCGTCGCAGCAGCAGCAGTCGCAGCAGCTGCAGCAGCAGTAGTAGCCGCAGCAGTAGCGGGACGGGACAGCAACAGCGAAGGGCGGCCTGCGAAGGGCGGAGAAGAGGAGAGGAGGGAAAAAAAGGGGGGGGCGTGGAAGAGTTCGGTGGAGGAGATCTAGGAAATCCTCCTGTGGGTTTGTGGAAGCTTGGTGACGGCTAGGGTTTGTGGAAACTTGGCTCTGATACCATGTTGAAATTAGTTGATAATTTTATTGATTGTCTCATTGGCATTATATAGCCTTACAGTCATTAATACAATGATTTTAATCATTATGACAATAATCTCATAATGGAATATCCTGTGACATATTCTGGCATCCCAAATATGTCCTCAGGATATTCCCATGTGCTTATACTATACTTAAATATGACACCCAACATACCATATCAACAATAAGTGTGACTTCTAACTCTGAAAGTTGTGACATGTTGTAACATTTATTTACTTATACATTACAGAATTTGTTTAAATCTTCTTAATCCCATCCTTTCTCCCTCAGAATGCTTTTTATTACAAAAGTGTAGAAACCAAATAAAATAGTCTTTACCTTTAATATAGTAATACTTAGTTTGATCTAAAGGATGTTTCTTATGTGATATGAAGTGGTTCCTTCTTGCAGGTTCTTGTTTGGCCAGTCTTTCAGTCACTGGCTTAACGCTATATTAAGATATCCTTGATTAATTTTATATTTGGTAAGGTGGAGATAAGACTCTTTCTGTTTACAATCTTCAAAAAATAAGGTAAATTATTCATCTCCCTTCCATGTTTGTAATTTAGGGTCACGGTTTCTGTAATTATTTTTTGTGATGCGAGCATATCCTTGAAAATGCTTTGGTTGTTGTATGTTGTCACAATAAAGGTAATATTCTTTACTTCTTAAGTGTACTGTCAGCCCTTTCTTTTATTTCTTTAATGTACACATGGGATTCACCGTCAGGCTCCAACTTCCCATTGGATGATGAAGCCTATCCCTTTCTAACATGAGCTTCTTAAATATGCCATACACTTCTAGTTACAGGGCATTAACTTGCCATTGGATGATGAAGCCTATTTCCATACATGTGAACACACATTAGAAATTTATAACAGCTCTATAAAGGACATAATGTGCTCCAGTTGCATCTCCATCTGATGTTATTGAACTGATGAACCTTAGGCAAAGGAATCGTGCAGTTAGTACAACATCCATGAATGACACAAGCACTCATAGGTAGGGTTATATAGTTGATTTTTTCGTGCTTCATCTGCAAGCCGGGAAATTGCTCATAGAGAAAAGCAGAAAAAAAATGATGCTTTGCTAAATCGGATAGAGAATCTTGAATCCTTGATCAAGTCAATCTTCATCAGAGTTTCACACTCCTAGTCCTTTCTCAGGTGAGTAGAGCTAAATTGTCGACTTCTTTCTTCTTGTTCTCGTTGTCTCGGCACAAGCTTAGCTATTGCATCATGCAAATAGTTTACTGCTTCTAATAAATTTAATTTATTTGCCAATTCATTTTCCTCATTCCATATTATAAAAAAATTCAGTTGTTTAAATATGATTCTGCATAATATTTACACTTTGACACGGACACAATGCTGAAATTGGAGTATCCTGATGTATTTGAGAGAAATTTTCATTTCATATTGAAATTCTCTGATTGGCTAGTGAAACAGATATTTTCTAATACAGTGGTTGGATGTAATACATATCTTCATTTTTCTGTCGTCTCTTACTTGATATACAACTTACCAATACTTAGGTGATATTATCTTTTCTATATTGAAATTATGATTTTAATGTAAGGAGTTGTTTTCCTATATTGCAGGACAATACGATGATGGGTGCAGACTACTATCATACTGAGGCTGAGAGAGGCTCTATTCTTGCTGACAGAAAGGTTCCAGTTGGTGTCGGGGAAAATACCCAAATCAGGTACGTTGTTAAAAATTAGGGATTTAAATTGATGGAAAATATTGATATTCACCTAATATTGCACTTTCATGCAGCAATGTGTCATAGGCAAAAATGCCAGGATTTGGAAGAATGTGATCATTACAAATGTAGATGTAAGGTTCCAGCTGGTATTGCAAGCTTAACTTCTTATATGCTCTTTTGTTGCATACCCACATGCATGCTTCAGTTGCAGAATCGAGCGACCTCTAGTTCTCAATGTAGAAACAACAAAATCTCATCATGTCACCTCATATATCATACGATGATTCATTGAAACATTACTTCTTGAAAATAAAATTTTTGGGATAAATACCCCCCATCTTTCATTACTAATAATTAACAAGGCAAGATCAAGTAAATAAGAATGATGTAGGAAAACTGTGTACTAGAAATTCAGGATATGAAAAATAATCAAGAATGAAGATTTAGGTTGGAATTTAAGATGAAGAATTAGGTCTTAGCCTAGTGATGGAGATGGGGACCGGGAACTAGAGGGAAGGGGAGGAATGTGAAGGATAGATTGCCTAGGAATCGATCCATCACCCTAATCAGGGCCTTGGTTGGACAGCCAGACACTAGTAATCAGTATGGCGATTCAAAGAATATTCTCAAAATTTGAGAGGAGACGAGCAGGACTTTCACCAATGCAAGTTAATAGTTGTTTCTGAGTTTTCTTTAAGCAACTATCAACAGTTAGGACAATTTGCTTTTCAAAAGGTCAACCTTTTCTCGGCCCACATATATGGTATGATTTATGCAAATACCTAGACGAGTTTTGTATGTAAGATGTCTAACCATAACGAAAATGAACAGCCTCGGGCACCTGCTAATTGAAAATGAACAGAAATTGGTAAAAGGTGGTGCTTGGTGATTTTGGTAATAAGTAGTAACTGATTCATGTATATTATCCAAAGAAGTTGTTTATGCTCGTTTTATGTACATGAAATGCATGCAATCACTTTTACTGATACTCATATGCTTTCTTCAAATACATAAGAACTACGTTCAAAAATTTTATACTCTCTCTACCTTTTCAGTGATTACTAAGTTACTTCTTTTCTTATTGAGTATAAAGTAAATATTTATGTACTCTTATATAGTTTAATGTTCCTTTCTTTGCGAATGCCCCTCAGTGAATATTGCAGTTGCTCATAAAGCATTACCTGGACACCCCCCCCCCCCCCCCCCCTCCCCCCCTCGTCCTTGTGGATTCTACTTTCCATCAACCAATAGGACTCCCATTAATTGCTGCTGCTACATCTGCCATGGCTAGAAACATTGGGTGGATCTCAGAATAGTAACTCTCCCTTAATCCAAAATTGCCCACAAAACCTCTCCGGTTTAGGAAATGATCCTTTGACTCAGTACCTAGCTAAAATGTCCAGACAGCAGCTGAACGAAATTATGTCTAAAATGAAGGTTAGTTCTTTTTTGTGTACTCTTTGCTATTATAGAAACTCTTTCCTATAATATAAGCTGGAAATCCCATAATGAGTGGTATTCAACACTCCAGCCTTAAACAGTGTTTACAGTTTAGTAAAACAGGATATGGTGGAAGTGGAACAATCACCTTCAACCTAACGAAATATAAAACTGAAGATACCAAAACAAGAGGGCCTAACCCAAGTAAGGATATATGTAATATATCTTACGACTTCAAGTCAAGAGGGCCTCATGACCCAAGTAATGATATTGTTTAGTTCTTAGCAAGAGGTAATTAGGATTTTCAAATCATGTCATCCACTTTGCATCTTCTAATTTTCAGATCAAAATGATAAAATCAATTCTCAGTATAGTTGATCTTAGTGTATCTTTTAAATCAATAACATGTATCTTTTGTTTAAATCAATAACATGTATCTTTTGTTTATCTCAGTTTTTGTTCCCTAAAAGATGTTTTTGCTGAAGTGGAAATTATGCATAACTTTTATTTTTCTTGAGAAATAGTTTATGGAAGATTGACAAATTTGAATATCTGCTACAACAATTCACTGAACTGACAGCTATAATAGCTTGTACATACCCGTTCAAGGAAACAAATCCTAATACACGAGACGAGATTCAATAACCAACCTCAAAATTTGGATGAAGAAATCTACTTGTACCGTAGGTTCTCTGACAAGGACTACTGATCAATATCTTGAACATAAAATTCAAATGGTATTTTTTTCACTTGAAACCCCCAATTGTTTCAATTTTATTTTCATATTTTGCTCATAAATTTCCATACATAGCTGAAATGAATGATCTTTCCTTTCAGAGACTTCACACATTGTAGTGATTTATTTGAGTACCTAAATCACCATGATGGTCTAATATAAACCATAATTCAGATACATAAAACACTTTGTTCAGAAAAAGTTCCAAATTAAAACAATTCATTATGGTTTCTAAAATTTAAGGTTCAACATTTCTCTCTCTTACTTAGCTAAAGGTTTCTAGAATTTAAGGTTAAACATGTTTCATATCATGCAATTGTGGTACTTAAGCACAAAGCAACCACAACTTTAACTATCAGTGTCAAATAACTGGTGGTATGTATAAGCGTCCAGCCATGTACTAAGGTAGTTTGTAAGAACTTTTCTGACGGTTTTGAAGAATGAAGCAAGGAAGATATGAAACATGTTTAACCTTAAAATACTAGCTAAGCTAGAACTTATGTGTCAGTCTACTGTTTTGCATGTTTACATAATTAGTACTATTAGTATGCAACTTTATAGAAATTTTTGTGAATACTTATGTATAATAAAAAATTGTTCTATACTTATGTTTTTCCTTTTTATGTTTGTAAATAAGGACATGATCAACCTACCTTGTCCATAAAGATATCTTTTGAAGAATTTTAGATAAGAGTCATTGCTATTGGACGTGTGAATACAGATGCACCGCCGAATGATGAAGCTTATAATATCATTGTCGATGAAAATTTTGATGACAATGAGTAGTTGTTCGACATAGACGAAAATTTTGATGATATTACGGTTGGAGAAAGGATTAGTTGGCCAAAATATTTGTGGTACTGTACTTGAGATTGTAAGCTAGCAATAACATTCTCTTTTTTTGTTCATTATAAGAACTAAGTCATTGTGAGCTAGCAACATTGGGGTTTCTTTTTGTTTTTGATGGAATATTGCTATGTAAACTCAATAAATTTATTAGTTAATACAATTTTGATTGAATTTCTTTCATTGTTGATGATTGTTAATGTTTATATGAAATTCTATTTTCAGATGTATTTCTATTTTAAGTAAAGGATGAATAGGTTTAACTATCTTTAATATGGATGAATTACGATTTTTTGAATTATGTTGCTAGAAAATGACATATCTTAACGGTTGAAAAGAAAAAAATAGTGGCGGATAAATTCACAGATTTTTGACAGTTTTAGTCGGTCGTTTTTATTTGACAGACAATAACTGTCGTTATTTTCAACTATACAACGACAGTCCAAAATTGTCATTTATATTTTGTGACGTGCTATTAATGACAGATGCTCTGAAGGATCAAGACAATTGTTTATCGTGATTTGCGACAGTTTTGGTCAGTCGAAAAATGTTTGTTTTGGCGTAGTGATCATGACGGTGAGGTCGTTTCCTTTAGTAATCGTCGTTGCTTTAGGATTCCAGTTCTTTTTAAGTCCCAAAAAGGTACTTTTTGAATTTTCTTATGGTTTGAATATTCCTTGCCAATAGATTGAAGAAGATTAATAATATAAAGGAAACGAGTAAACATCTGAGTAATGATTTTATATGGCTTCATTTTGAAGGCCTCATATTCTTGTGTGGGCATACTGGTTTTGGATTTATTTACTTGTGAAGTACCTTCATAAGTAATTTCAAAAAGTTTTCTAATCTTGTGTGAAGTAGTGTACGTAGAAACTCTATTGAATCCATTTCTATCTACATCACAAAATAAAGTATTCATGGTTCTAGCATCAAGACTAGCTTATTTTTTTTCAACATTAGTGTACTTGTACCGTGGCTTATCAATAAAAACACCTTCAGCAGTTATTTTGTTTGGATTTTTGTAGCCATCAATAATACAAGACCATTAATTAAATCTAGTGACCTAAGATAAAATACCCATACGAGTTTTCCAATAGGTAAGTTGGTAACGTAAAATAGGGGTGGCCTATTTGTGGATTGGCCTTCCACATTATTAGTATGGATAAATTGTACGGTTGTCATAGATCTACTAAAGGATGTTATCTCAAACAAGAGCCCTTGCTCTGATATCAATTGTAGGCAACTATAGAGTGGGATGAATAGGGTGAACACTAAGATTACAAATAAAAAAACAATAATAATACCAATAAAAAACTTAAAAAAATATAATAAAAAGAGAATTAGATCAAGAGCGCAAATACATCTTTTTATCCTAGTATCTTTTGTGGAAGGCAGTCTAGTCCCGGAGACTCTTGTCCGACTTTAATCCACTATTGTAAATAGTAATTATACCATGAGCTTTAATCCGAAGGGCTCATCGACTTCATATAAACATGAGGTTTGACCCGAAGAGTTCGCCAACTTCAAGCAACGAAATGAAACAACTTAGAAATCCAAGATTTATAACTTGAAGACTTTTAATCGACCCGCACTTGGCACTAGAAGGCTAGGGAGCTGTTCTTGGTGATTTAAGGGTTGTAACTCAAGGTTATTTATAGCTTTTAGGAAAAGGCTATTTTGATCGATTTCTGCTCGAAATTGGCTCAACATTCATATTTTTGAAAGTTTATAACCGCTTTCGAATGTTGTGGGTAGGTACACAAAATCTGGTGGAAAAAACTAAATTTGTTTCAAGTTCGGTGGGGGACCTAATTCGGTCCAAATTCTGTATTTTTGTAACAGAATGTTTTAGCCTGGTGCAATCCGAATTCGGTCAAAATTAAGTGCTTTTCAAATAGAACTTTTTTAGGCTGTTCTGTCCAATTTGGTTCATTAGGATTTTGGATTTTGGGGAGTTTTTTTTGTTTCAGATTCCTAGTGGCAGTATGTACTATAATGTAGTACACATGTGGCAGTGTGTACTGAAGTACCATAAAGAAACTCTAGAGGGGGTGAATAGAATGCAGCGGAATAATCTACCCAATTTAAAATTATCAGAATGAAGACAATTGCTAACTAACAAAAAGACAGTAAAGTAAAGAAGTAAAGTAGAGAGAGAAAGCAAACACAAACACCAAGATGTATACTGGTTTTTCTTTGAGAGGATTAGTCCAGTCCCGAGAACTCAAGCTCAAAATTTTATCCACTATAAGCGCCAATAGTGAATCACAAGCTTTGATCCGAAGACTTGCCACTTCTTTACACCACGAGATTTGATCTGAAGTCTCACAACTTCACAGATAGAGAAAAAAAACTGATGAAGCCAAGCTCTTTACAACTCTGTAGACATCTAGACCGAGACCGCACTTGGCATTAGGAAGGCTAGAGAGTTGCTCTTGGAGATGGAAAAGTAAGGCTAAGATGTTTGCTCACAATAGGATAGAAGGATTAAGAGAAGATGAGTGAGTAAGAATGTAGAAATCCAATCCTATTTATAGTATATTGGCAAACATAATTCGGCCAGAATTCGGATGTGGTTCAATTTAAATTTTTGAACGTTAGGCCAGAAAATCAAGGATATTACTACTGTGCTAATTTCATACCAAAGTGGTAACCGAGTTCGGTACGAATTCGGCATAAATTTGGCTCGAGTTCGGTTTATAAGTATGGTAGACTTTGTTAATGAATGTAGCCTGATTTGGTGGATATGTTCGAAGGTTTATTTGAGTGGACTGGGTATCTGCGTATAGGTACTTTGATTTGCCAATACGACTCAGCTTACATCGATCTTAGACTCAATAAATAAAAGATTACATTTGAAAGACGCATTACAAATGACATGTAACAGTAGTGTTGAGTCTTCAGATCATGACATATCAATGCATGGTTTAGTTAACTATCAAAATTAAGTTGACTGAGACCGGTGTCACGACCCGCATTGGGTGTAGGGATACGAGTAGTGAACAACGTCCAGCCTATGCCGCAACATCGGCGGTAGAACGCTGTTTGGGTAAACTATCTATCTAGCAATATTGATCATCAAGATATATAATGTCACCAATGAAGTATAAATACTCAATCACAGATCTATAAGATAGAACAATCGCACGAATATGATATAAAGAACTGAAGAGTCAAATACAACTCATAAGACAAAATAATAGCCAATGAGTCATCAAATATAATAAGAAATACTAATGTCAAATGTTAGAGACAAATCCAGTACAATAAAACTATCTACTGAGCTACAGGTACTGGGTCGTCTGTCTCAACCGGGATGAGATCCTCCTGAGCCAAACTCTCTGGCTCTAAGCCAACTACGCCCTGAGGCCCGTAGTGAGTGGGATACCACTCATCGGTGTCATATGGAAAAAATATATCCAGTCAGGAAAGGAGCAAAATACACCCCTAACAACAGTTCCAATGAATTATAAAAACTATGTAACAGTAAATAGAGCGAATATACAAGATGCACGATTCAAGTACAATAGATATACAAAATAGGAATACTGGAATTAAATACAAGAAATGAGCATCATGGAAATAAGCAAGAAATACTACTACTATGTGAGTGAGTAACAGCTTCAACATGTAATCGTCTTGGGAACTTGTACAAGGATTATGACTTAGTTAATCATACGTACGGTGTATGATCAACACTCACAAGGATATGCACAAGAAAGGTATGATCACATATCTACACTAATACTCCCCTCCCCGACTGGTATAGTGGATCCAACCATGGTACGTTATGACACGGGATTCCCTGGGTAGGTAACTAGTCTCCTCAAGAATCGATGTATGTATATGTACAAGAAGAACAAGGAACAAGGTTTGTACAAGATACACCATAAATACCAAGGAATAACATCTCATGACGAGATCCGGATATACCAATCCGTGTAACCATCGTGTCGAGAAATCAATGATATCTACACTAAATACAAGAAATATAGGGGATATCATAAATGGAAAACTATCAGATAATATACTTACCTGAAATCCGGTGAATAGTATCAAAGATGTTTGGAACGGTTCCTCGGAGACCTAAATATGAAATATTACATTAATACAAGGTTTTGGAATAAATACAAGTTAAACTAGTTAATTCTAGGTCATAAAGAAATTTCTAGGTCAAAATAGTCAAACTATGTCAACTCTTGGTTAAACTAGTCAAACTTGGTCAAACTAGCTATTTCTAGGTTGTATTAGTCCATTTCTAGGATATTGGGTCCATACGCTATGTATCTAGGCTATACTAGATATGTAAGAATACTAGGATATCAATACTATACCGTATCGTCGGATACGTAAAGTACTATATATGAAAATACTATACAATATATACAAGTGTATTATATACTAGTTTTACTTAGCTAACTAACACTAAAGGGATATCATGGCTTTGAGCCAACTTGGTATTTTCACTATCTAATTATCCCCTTGATACCTAAATACCCAATACCTTGAGTCAAAACTATTACCAAAGTATTACCTTGGTCTCCTTCAAGGTAACACTAGAACTCATACTAATAACTATACTAACTAACATATACTACTTAACTCAGTACTAGAACATATAATAACTCATAGTATATAACTATTCTAACAACTAACAGTTAACAACTCAACTAATAGCTAACTGTTGACAACTAACTACTGATAACACAATACTAAATAGTTGATCTGGTACTGATACCTACCTGCTATCATACTAACATTCCTAAAAGTCACTGATGTGCTTACACAGTAGTCTCTAGATACCCCTGTCCATCTACTGGTACAACAGCTAGAGACACCAAACTGCCTTGGTACTTTGACTGCAACCACAAGTGGCTGACCACTGCTATACAATGGCAACCCCCCTCCTAAACTCTGATACCAACTGCACTACTGCTCACATACTCCCTCTCTCCACCTGTGCACTTTGTGCACCCTGCCTAACCAAGCAACCCGACTGCACAGATGTTCCAGGCAGGATTGATACTGCGTAATGCACAGAGCAATGCTTACTACACAACCCAAGTATCAGGCTCCTACCCGACTGCCCTCAAACACAGCTGCTGTGCTTATATAGCAACTGCAACATGTTGCGCTTACACACAGCAACACCAACACAACTGTTCTCCTCCAACATACCCAACATCACTGACAGCAACTCATGCACATATGAAAATCTGTCACATGTGCCCACCCCCAAATTCCTAGCCTGCATACAGCAGTCTTATGCTGCTGCTGCCCTCGAATGCAGCAGCTACTGCTGCCCATTCGTGCAAATCCTGACACATCTATGCATGCATTGTCCCCACTGTTGCTGTGAGTTATCAACCACATCCTGTAGACAATCAATAGCAATACCTACTAACCTTCCCCCGTCTTATCAGTTATATGAGCTGCCACAAACTCCAACAGCAACAACCATACATACTTAGATGTAAACCAACTGATATAAAATGCACACTAACACAAGTCACTTAGTGTATAACCACAAATATATATACTAATGATATACTAATCAAGATAATACATATATCATATACATATCATACCTTACTAATTAGATATACACAACTCTGGAATAGGGTATCAAAACTCACCAACGCAAATAACTAAACACTTGGAGTGCATCGCACTCGTATCACACTAAGTTATGATACGCTTGCGATACGCCCCAACACAATACCAATTGCATCACAAAATGATATGAGCAAGTCTAGAATCACAAATAGAAGCAACACGAAGTGTTAGCTACTCAAATACCTGTCCATGTCAAAATATGACATGCTTAAACCCCCCGTGTCGGAAGAAAACTTCCAAATCAACCCGTACCGTCAAATTATCGTGATACGTCCTACACGTATCCAATTGTGGACACGAAACTAGTCTTACACAACCAAACACATGTCAATTTGGTCTAATTAACCCATTGATAAACACATGATGCCCAATCTCGGAATTCCCCAAAAATTGGCACAAAATATACCATAACTTCTTCCATAGGCCTCCTATGAACCTAATTTCACTTCCTATGGGTAGCCTTAGTACATGGGATGGTTCCTAATGATTAAATTACAGATTTATAGTCTAATTAAAGAGAAAAAACTGAATTGTACCTATTAGGAGATGGATTCCTAATACAATTCTCCAAATGAGTGTCAAGAGCCTTTAACTTGTGCTCCTTCCTCCTCCTTGTAGATCCTTACCTCCTCTTTGTTTCAATAGCCTCCAATGGTGAGTAGAGAAGGAATTGGAAGAGAATTTGGGTAAGGATTGGTGTAGGGATGAAGGAATTTAGAAGAGAAAAATTCTAGATCTAGAATTGAAATAAAATGAATGAAGAGAGAGAGTCTCTCTCCTCCCCCCTCTATGGCCGGACCTTGCTTAAGATGCAAGCAAGTATGAAAAGTCTAAAATATCCCTATGCGCTTGTCATGAAGGAATTAATTAAGGAAGAAAATTTCTAATCCATTTAGTCTAACTAATTAAGCCATCCTCCTAATGAATGGGCGTGATTGTTGGGCTCAATCTAACTAGAATTAATGTTGGTCCATGAGTCTAGTCTAATCTAGTTAGGTCCACCGACACAAGTCCAAAATTAAATATAACATCTAATAATAAATAAATAATACAATAAATAAATATATAATATGCACAATATTTAATGAATTATGAAATGACCAAAATATTATTTCCTAGAAAATATGGTAGTAACAACCGGATGGGCTAAAATCTTTTCTATTTTGATAATTGACAAACTGTGAATGATACTGCAAGTCTTTGATATGCAAGGCTCCCCCGTAACTGTGGAGCAGTTGATATGCTGAAGGCAACGTCTATCAAGTATCATCTTGTATGCTAGTATCATGTGTCTTCTCCCCTTTGTCATTTGATCGAAATGGTATGTTGCCCCAAAATCGGTGAGTTGACAAAAAAACAAGAGAGTAAAACATATACATGATAACATATAATAAAAAATAGCAAAAAAAATGCTTTTATTTAAACTTTATTTCTTTGAAAAGAAATCATACAAAAACATATGCGTATTGGAAACATCATAGTAGAAAAACCAAGAATAATCCTTAAACAAAAAATCTATTGGGCAACTAGTTATCATTGTCTTCATCTTCATCATCAAGTTCAACTATTCTATTTGGATCAAAGTGTCACGCCCCAGTCCCAAAATATCGAGGGACTAGACACGTGGCAATGGCCAGCAGCACACACCGATGGACAAACCCAATTTAATGGATCCATCGGGGCGTACTTAAGCTGTAATACAACAATCAGGGTCTACTAATCTCATCCACAGAATAAATACAGCAATATCAACAAAAGGAAATAAACATCATCCAGTCACAAGTAAATAAAATTGGGGAACAACCTGATATTAAGTCTGTTACAATTGTTCATTTAAAACCAGAAATAAAAGAGTTTTAATAGCAACAAGACTGAGCATAGAAGAAACATATACTCAGGAGAAATCTTCTGCAATCACCTCGTCCTCGGTTCCTGGTTCTGCTCCTGCTAATGCTCATGTTCCGTAGACCTCTGGATAGACCTCGTCTGCTAATCCTGGGGAACATAATCCGGATCCAGGTCCTCAGGGGACATAGCAAGGTACAAAATAACTCATGCCAAAACAATAGCAGTGTAGCAATAAATGAAACAATAGAGTAAACTATATAACCTGCTAAGTGATATGCAAATGAGAGTTCTAATCATAATCGGGCTGAGACTACTATAGGATCTGTGTCGGAGAGACCTATAGCAGTATTAGTTTTACAACTCCATTACATGTGTCAAAGCTCTGTGTCAAAGACTAAGACACCTCCAGATAACAATATATGTAATATAATCAGCCTTTGATATGGTAATACTCTCCCCACCCAATGTAATCACACGTCTCATGTCCATGACACGCAGGATCAAAACTAATGTAGCAAGTCATAATAAGATCTAAGAAAATAATGTCTATGTCATGAAACCTGTATCCTATACAGAATCACCTTGAATATTTTAGAAAGATTCTGTCTCATGATTAGTGTCAGGTATCCTGGGTTATGATGTACTTGACAAAGCAAGTACGAGAATATAAAGGGTCACGATATCCATCTCTAGGTGACGTTACACAACTCCGCGTACGGTGTTGGCACCCGACTATTAATCGGAAGCTAAGTAAATCACACGGTCCTAGGTTAACAATGTACAACAATTAATAAATAAGTCAAGAAAATAAGTAATCAAGCTGCAAGGGTGGCAAGGTACACTTGCCTGGGGTTCTGGCTCCAACTGTAGCTCTGACCTCAGTGGGAATTGCAGGTACTGCTACGGTTGCTGAAATAAACATCACCATCAGATTCAAAAAATATCAAATAGCTAGAACGCCTGTCCTTGAGTCCAATTTGGACACAGGGGCAAAAATGACAGTTTCTGGTCAAAGCGGGGTCCACATGTAGGTCGCTTCGCACCAAAAAATGTGTCAGAACCAATGGTCTCCAAATTCGTCAAACTTAGTGTCAACAGGTCCAGATTGTTGATACAAACCTAATGAAAATTCCAGAATTGGATTTCGATGAGCCGATCCCAAAATCGCCCGTCAAGTAGAGCCGTGGGGCCCACGATACGCGATTTTGTCAACATTCTCAGAATCGAACCAAACTTGGGTCACAGGACCAGCGTATTGCTACGAGTCTGATGGCGTAAATTTTGTCTCGATCTAACGTGTGTACACAAAGTTACAACGAGATCCAGAACAGACGGATACGGGACGTTGTCGGCGGATACGTTTTGATTCCGGTGTGCACGCACACCCAAATCAACTTTTGTGAAATCTCGTACGTCCGTATCGACAGCGCGCACCTTTCGGGGAAGACCGGACGCGACCAAGTCGTCCCATTTGGCGGAGCGCACTCAGTTCCGGGGGAAAATAGGGTATTATTTTTCCTATTTTTGGATCGCAGTTCGCGATCGCCACAGGACGCGATACATCGAGCGGGTTACATGGACATCGAAAGGGTCACGCAGGGTTCGCGTCACAACAGACGGAACAGAAAATGGGACAACGAGGAGAGAGGAAAAGCTACCTGAACAGGGCTCCGTGGAAACTGGGATTCTCGTGTCCGCGAGTCGACACGACACGACACGATACTGTGTCCAATGCACAGTGCCTAGGGTTAGGGTTCCGGCGGCTAGGGCTTCGTCGGGGCTGTGGTCGTCGGTCAGCCGGGCGGCCGGAGAGAGGCGGCGCTGGGCTCGGGCTGCGGCGAGGTCGTCGTAGAGGAGGCGGCTGGGGTGCTGCTAGCGGATCTGCAGGCGGAGCGGGCTCGGAAAGGAGGACGACCGCTAGGGTTAGGCGGAGGACGGCGTGGCGGGGACGCTCGGGTCGACGCCGGTGCGGCTGGCTGGAGGGGGTTTGTCGTCGAGGCGGTCGGGGCTCAACGGGGACGACGGTGGCGGGTCTCTGGGCGGAGAGGGGTATAAATAGAGGGGAAGAGGGAGGAGGACAGCCGGGGGTTCGAGGGAGGTGAAGGGGAAGCGGATCCGGGGTTGAGCGGAGGGGAAGCGACGCTGAGAGGCGGTCAGCCGGCGGTTAAACGGACGTTGCTGGGAGGTAAAACACGGAGGGCGGCGGCCGGGAATCGCCACAGTCGGGGAAGGAGATTAGGGGTTTCGGGTTATTGTATCCGGGTCGGGTCGGGTTGGGTGGATGGGATCCGATCCGATCTACCAAGGCATGGGTGCGGGTCGGGTTAGTGGGTTTCGGGTCGGCGGGTTAGACCGGGATTCGACCCGCAGGGTTCGGTTCGGTTCAGTTGAACCGGGTCCGGTTCGGGTTGGTTTGGTTTATTTGAAATAAACCGGATTTTATTCAGGGTTTAATTGGTTTAACTATAAACTTGGTTTTTAGGGTTTTAAAAATGCTTCTGGGGTCCAATAAATTTCCGAAAAATTACCCTATATCTAATTTTTTATTTTACACCAGAAAATATTATTTTCTTAATATTTTAATATTAAATAACATCATTTAAAAAATTATTTAATTATAAAATACCTTGATTTTAATTACAGAAAAATTCCAAAAAAATTGTAAAAATCTATTTTAAAAATTTCTGAAAATTCAGAGGGTTTACAATCTACCCCCCTTAAGAGGATTGCGTCCTCGCAATCAAAGAATAACCGGTCAACCGAGATGACACGGTTGCGAGCATGGTTCGAAATACATTACTGTCAAAAAGAATCAAGGTTGAGGGTTTTGAGAGAACACGTAGGAAAAATTATTTCCCTAAGCAAATGGAAGTTATAAAATTTCCAGAAGAAAGAAAATCTAGAAAACTATAGTTTTTAGAAAAACTAGGTTATCACTTATCATACTAGGTTACCAATTATTAGCAAGTTAAAACTATCAGGTTAAGGCTAAGGTCACGAACCAACATGAACGAGCTAAAACAAATCTAGAAACAGATAACTACAAAAACTTACACGCATGATCCTGCGCGTCCTCCAAAGTCATCGTAAAAGCTTGTCCGTGTCCTTGAGGTGGTGCCCTCTGCTGCTGCTGGACCTGCTGGAAGAGTATGGTCTGGGGTATCAAAGGTGGCCGTGGCTGATTCTCTCCTGGAGGTGGTGGTATGACTCCTTCAACTTCCATTTGCGGTGCTCCCAAAGCTGGACAGGCTGGCCTCGGTACTGGTAACGCTTGTCGGTTAACCATTGATGCTTCTCCTCGGTGCATCGTGCAACTTCTGGCTAAATGGTTATTGGATTCGCAAATCAAGCACAGTCCCAACTTGCGCCTGCAATCCCTCACAATATGGCCTACCTTGCCACAATAGTAACAAGTAGGAAGGAATGAGGCTCTGGGTGCCGCTCTCGGTGGTGGATTCTTCTGGGGTCGCTTTGCATCTCTTTCCTGCTGTGCTTGGTCTGGTGCATGCGGCCGCTTCTGGCTGGACTCTATCCTGGTGATGCACTCCATGGCCCGTGCTGCAGTAACAACGTCCGTTGCAACAGAGCTGATTAACTTTCGTAGCTCTGAGCTAAGTCTGCATATGAACTCCTCCGTTTGGCTTTGCTGAACCTTCTGATAAGCTTGCATCATCGGGTAGTACATTTGGAACATCTATTGCATAGCTTGCCCTTGTGGGAATACGGGCATTGGTGGAGTGAACTGCGACGAAGTGTTATCTTGCTGGTTTCCCGAGGTATGCTGATTTGCTTGACTTTGTTGAGCAGATTGACCTTCTCCTACCGGTGTTATTTCCTCTTCGTTGGTTATCACAGCTTCTAGTGGTGATCTTGCGGGAGTCTCGTCATTTGCTCGAGGATCCATTACTCTGTATCAAAATAAACAATAAGAGGCGCACAGGAATCAAGGCAGGATGCAAGTCAAGAAATAAATTCGAATTCGATATAGATATCAAGAACGTTTCAAGCAAGTGGATGAGATCCTAAAAACTTATCCTATTTTTATTTTAGGCCTGCTCGGTCCCTAAGTTGAAACCGAACAATATAGTCGTTGACCTGCATGGGCCACCACAAAAACCATGTCACGTCCCAGTCCCAAAATATCGAGGGACTAGACACGTGGCAATGGCCAGCAGCACACACCGATGGACAAACCCAATTTAATGGATCCATCGGGGCATACTTAAGCTGTAATACAACAATCAGGGTCTATTAATCTCATCCACAGAATAAATACAGCAATATCAACAAAAGAAAATAAACATCATCCAGTCACAAATAAATAAAATTGGGGAACAACTCGATATTAAGTCTGTTACAATTGTTCATTTAAAACCAGAAATAAAAGAGTTTTAATAGCAACAAGACTGAGCTTAGAAGAAATATATACTCAAGATAAATCTTCTGCAATCACCTCGTCCTCGGTTCCTGGTTCTGCTCCTGCTAATACTCATGTTCCGTAGACCTCTGGATAGACCTCGTCTGCTAATCCTGGGGAACATAATCCGGATCTAGGTCCTCAGGGGACATAGCAAGGTACAAAATAACTCATGCTAAAATAATAGCAGTGCAGCAATAAATGAAACAATAGGGTAAACTATATAACCTGCTAAGTGATATGCAAATGAGAGTTCTAATCATACTTGGGCTGAGACTACTATAGGATCTGTATCGGAGAGACCTATAGCAGTATTAGTTTTACAACTCCATTACATGTGTCAAAGCTCTGTGTCAGAGACTAAGACACCTCCAGATAACAATATATGTAATATAATCAGCCTTTGATATGGTAATACTCTCCCCACCCAATGTAATCACATGTCTTATGTTCATGATACGCAGGATCAAAACTAATGTAGCAAGTCATAATAAGATCTAAGAAAATAATGTCTATGTCATGAAACCTGTATCCTATACAGAATCACCTTGAATATTTCAAAAAGATTCTGTCTCATGATTAGTGTCAGGTGTCCTGGGTTATGATGTACTTGACAAAGCAAGTACGAGAATGTAAAGGGTCACGATATCCATCTCTAGGTGACCTTACACAACTTCGCGTACGGTGTTGGCACCCGACTATTAATCGGAAGCTAAGTAAGTCACACGGTCCTAGGTTAAGCATGTACAACAATTAATAAATAAGTCAAAAAAATAAGTAACCAAGTTGCAAGGGTGGCAAGGTACACTTGCCTGGGGTTCTGGCTCCAACTGTAGCTCTGACCTCAGTGGGAATTGCAGGTACTGCTCCGGTTGCTGAAATAAACATCACCATCAGATTTAAAAAAATATCAAATAGCTAGAAACGCCTGTCCTTGAGTCCAATTTGGACACAGGGGCAAAAATAACAGTTTCTGGTCAAAGCAGGGTCCACATGTGGGCTGCTTCGTACCGAAAAATGTGTCAGAACCAATGGTCTCCAAATTCATCAAACTTAGTGTCAACAGGTCCAGAATGTTGATACGAACCCAACGGAACTTCCAGAATTGGATTCCGATGAGTCGATCCCAAAATTGCCCGTCAAGTGGAGCCGTGGGGCCCACGATACGCAATTTTGTCAACATTCTCAGAATCGAACCAAACTTGGGTCACAGGACCAGCGTATTGCTACGAGTCCGATGGCGCAAGTTTTGTCTCGATCCGACGTATGTACACAAAGTTACAATAAGATCTAGAACAGGCGAATACGGGACATTGTCGGCGGATACGCGTTGATTCCGGTGTGCACGCACATCCAAATCAACTTCTGTGAAATCTTGTACGTCCGTATCGACAGCGCGCACCTTTCGGTGAAGACTGAACGCGATCAAGTCATCCCGTTTGGCAGAGCGCACTCAGTTCCGGGGGAAAATGAGGTATTATTTTTCCTATTTTTGGATCGCAGTTCGCGATTGCCACAGGACGCGATACACCGAGCGGGTTGCACGGGCATCGAGAGGGTCACACTGGGTTCGCGTCACAACAGACGGAACAAAAAACGGGACAGCGAGGAGAGAGGAAAAGCTACCTAAATAGGGCTCCGTGGATACCGGGCTTCTCGTGTCCGCGAGTCGACACGACACGATACTGTGTCTAATGCACAGTGCCTAGGGTTAGGGTTCCGGTGGCTAGGGCTTCGCTGGGGCTGTGGTCGTCGGTCAGCGGGGCGGCCGGAGAGAGACGACACTGGGCTCGGGCTGCGGCGAGGTCGTCGTAAAGGAGGCGGCTGGGGCGCTGCTCGCGGAGGCTGCAGGCGGAGCGGGCTCGGGAAGGGGGACGACCGCTGGGGGTAGGCGGAGGACACCGAGGCGGGGACGCTCGGGTCTACGCCGGAGGGACTGGCTGGAGGGGGTTTGTCGTCAAGGCGGCCGGGGCTCAACGGGGACGATGGTGGCGGGTCTCTGGGCGGAGAGGGGTATAAATAGAGGGGAAGAGGGAGGAGGACAGTCGGGGGTTCGAGGGAGGTGAAGGGGAAGCGGCTCGGGGGTTGAGCGGAGGCGAAGCGGCGCTGGGAGGCGAAGCGGCGCTGGGAGCGGAGGCGAAGCGGCGGTTAAACGGATGTTGCTGGGAGGTGAAACGGCGGAGGGCGACGGCCGAGAATCGCCACAGTCGGGGAAGGAGATTAGGGGTTTCGGGTTATTGGATCCGGGTCGGGTCGGGTCAGGTGGATGGGATCCGATCCGATCTACCAAGGCATGGGTGCGGGTCGGGTTAGTGGGTTTCGGGTCAGCGGGTTAGACCCGGATCTGACCCGCAGGGTTCGGTTTGGTTCAGTTGAACCGGGTCCGGTTCGGGTTGGTTTGGTTTATTTGAAATAAACCGGATTTTATTCAGGGTTTAATTGGTTTAACTATAAACTTGGTTTTTAGGGTTTTAAAAATGCTTCCGGGGTCCAATAAATTCCCGAAAAATTATCCTATGTCTAATTTGTCATTTTACACCAGAAAATATTATTTTCTTAATATTTTAATATTAATTAACATCATTTAAAAAATCATTTAATTATAAAATATCTTGATTTTAATTACAGAAAAATTGTAAAAATCTATTTTAAAATTTCCTGAAAAATCAGAGGGTTTACACAAAGAAGGCATCAAGTGGATCCAAATATCTCTGAACATAGGGGTGATCAATGCAAAATCCTTGTTGATTTGGATTCCGGAGAATCAAAAAAGGTTCGGCTGGGTCCTTCGATAGGGTGTACTGGATATCTATCAAAGTATTGCCAAGAGCCCGAGTCTCAAGAGTTTGGCGGTGATCAGAATCACGATAGCGTATATCTTCTTTGTGGAAGCGATCACGCAACAGATTGAAAATAGACTCTAAGGTTTGCGGTGGTTCATCAACAGGAGGGACGGAATCATTAGGATATGTGTTGGAGTTTGATGACGAGTTATATGGTAGAAGCATAGATGGCTCAATTCTCTGAACACTATTGAGGGATAAAGGTTCCTTAAGATGTGGACAAGTATCCAATGGAATATCAAAGTAGCTGAAAATGGTTGGCAAGTACATGACGTAGAGTATTGGACGCCCTTTCTTGCGACATTGAATCATTTGAGATATGATAGTCTGGAGAACATTGAAGTTTATACCAAAAGGCAAGTGGTATAAAGCTGAATTTTGTAAATAAGAGGCCTCATCAAAGTAAGTCTTCTTAGGTAGAAAAATAGAAAAGATAATACGATGCATTTCAAAGAAGTGACCATTCAAATATCGAGCGTAAAATTTTCCAGGTGGACATTCAAGAGGATGACAAAGGATATTTTTGAAAGAGTCTAGAGTTAAGTCATGGTCGAATTGAACTTGTGTGATGTTGACTAGGGTTTGTCCGTCAGCAAAAATACATAGAATTTTACCCAAGTCGTCCGTATCGAATTCAATTAGAATGCCACGAACTCTAGATGAAATAGTATTATGTTCATATGTTGTTACAATAGAATATTTGAATAGCATTGGTATAAATATCGGTACGGGTCGTAACAAGTTCTTCAAGTTGGTATTTTTGAAGAACATGCAGATAGTCATTGTGTTAGGAGAAAAAATTAATAGGATGGCCAAGACAAATGTATCTCTTAGAGAAGTCATTAAACCAATCATTTGAACTTTCGAGGCTTCGAAAAGTGAAATCGTCGAATTCTCCTATGTTTGGCATAATGGGATAGAAAAGAGAGTCGGAAAAGGAATCTAGTTTCCTTTTAGGGAATATTTATGAAGGATGTAGGAAGAAGAAAAACTAGGTTTATTTGTGTAGTAGGGGATATTTTTCGTTGATCTGAATGAATGAGCCACGAAAAGAAGTATAAATAGAGTAGCAGAAACCCAAATTAAGAAGAAAATTAATGACATAGCATATTCTGTAATTAAAATAACCAAGTTCGGTCCGAGCTCGGCCCGAGTTCGATCTAAATTTTGTGTACATTTATTTCCAGAATCTCAATGTAACTTTAATTGATATTATGTCTTTCTTGATTTGATATAAATACAGAATAATAAGTACTAAATTAAATCATACATTTTTAAGAGTTTATATCATCTCGTAGTAGCTGTAGGGGCCAGATCCCAGCTAGCGGTAGTCCGAAGACACCTAAATGCCGTATCGCTTATGGTTATTTACACATTTTTGACAGAAGGGCCATTTCGGCTTGTATCCAAAATTTTCGAAACTTTTTGAAAAATGTGACAAAATTTTTAAAGCATCTTATGATTCTTATATTTTATCAAAATCCAAAAGACCTAATTCTCGATGGATAAATTTGAATCGATCTTCAGCTAAAGGTTTAGTAAAGATGTCTGTTAATTGATGTTCCGTGTCAACATATTCCAAACAAATATCTCCGTGTAATTGATGATCCCTTAAAAAATGATGTCGGATTTCTATGTGCTTAGTGCGTGAATGGCATACTGGATTCTTGGTGAGATTAATAGTACTAGTGTTATCACAGAGAATAGGAATGTTCTTATAGTGCAGATTGAAGTCTTCTAGGGTTTGCTTCATCTACAAAATTTGAGCACAACAACGTCCTGCGACGATATACTCTCAGCCTCAGTTGTTGATAATGCAATTAAATTTTGTTTCATGCTAAACCAGGAGACTAGAGACTTTCCTAGGAAATGACAGGTGTCGTTGGTACTTTTTCGATCGACTTTGCATCCGACAAAATCAGCATCCGAGTAACTAGTAAGGTCAAAGGACGTAGTTTTGGGATTCCATAAGCCTGAGACAAAGTCCATTTAAGGTATCTAAAGATACGATTAACTACGCACAAATGTGATTCCTTAGGATTAGCCTGATATCTAGCACAGAGGAATACAACAAACATAATGTCTGGGCGACTAGCAGTTAGATATAGCAAACTACCAATCATACCTCGATACTTATGTATGTCTGTTGGTTTACTACTTTCATCAAGGTCAAGCTTAGTGGATTTTGCCATTGGAGTTCTGATAGGCTTTGCATTGTCCATGTCAAATTTTTTGAGCAAATCCTTCGTGTACTTAGTTTGATGGATGAAGGTTCCTTGTGAATCTTGCTTGATTTGTAATCCTAGGAAGAATGTCAGTTCTCCCATCATGCTCATCTCAAATTTACTCTGTATGCACTTAGCAAACTCGTTACATAGCATCTCATTAGTAGATCCAAATATGATATCATCAACATATATTTTCACTAATAACAAAGAATCAACAGAAGATTTTATAAAAATGGTAGTATCAATTTTTTCTTTTGAAAAATCATTTCCACGTAGAAAGAAGCTAAGACGTTCATACCAAGCTCGTGGGACTTGTTTGAGTCCGTATAGAGCCTTTCGTAGCTTGAATACGTGGTCAGGGTATTTGATATCTTCAAAAATAGGGGATTGTTTGACAAAAACATCTTCTTTGATAACATCATTTAGAAAAGCACTTTTAACATCCATTTGAAAAAGTTTGAAGTTATGAAAACTAGCAAAAGCGCAAAGCATTCAGATAGATTCAAGTCTAGCAACATGAGCATAGGTCTCATCGTAGTCAACACCTTCCTCTTGGATGTAACATTGAGCTACGAGACGTGCTTTGTTATGTGTAACTAAACAATCCTCATTTAATTTATTTTAAAAAATCCATTTAGTACCAATCGGATAATTATTAGGTTTAGGAATGAGTCCCCAAACTTGATTATGTTCAAATTGGTTGAGTTTCTCTTGCATAGCAGAAATCCAAAATTCATTAGCAAAAGCTTCAACAGTATTTTTATGTTCTATTTGAGAAATAAAAGCAACATTTGCAATGGTATCTCTATTTGAGGAACGTGAACTTACATCTTTTGATACATCACCTATTACCAAGTCCTCACGATGATCTGTGGAGAACTTTAGTCTCATTGGCAGACTTTTCGGACGACTTGCACTGTTTGTATCTTTAGATGTTTTGTTTGTTGCGGGTTGACTACCTTCATCGTCGCTGTCGTTTAGTACTTGAGTGTTGTGTTCATCGAATGTAACATTGAATGATTCTTCAACAGTCAATGAGTTATTGTTGAATACTCTGAACACTTTAATTTTGGTGGCATAACCTAGAAAAATACCTTCATCGGCCTTGGAGTCAAACTTTCTTAGGTTATCTTTGGTATTGAGAATAAAATATTTGCAACCAAAAACTTTAATGTCACTAATTGTGGAGATTCTACCAAACCAAGGTTCATAGGGGGTTTTCTTCGATATAGGTCGAATAAGCACCCTATTTAAAATATGGCATGAAGTACTTACAGCTTCAGCCTAAAAGTATTTCGGAAGGTTATACTGATTTAATATAACTCTAGCCATATCGCTAAGAGTTCTATTCTTCCGCTCAACAACACCATTTTGTTGAGGAGTTCTAGGACAAGAGAATTTATGAGAAAAACTATTTTTATTGTAAAATCTTTTAAAATCACTATTTTCGAATTTGCCTCCATAATCACTTCGGATACGAGTAATCATGAAACATTTTTTATTTTGAACCTTTTTGTAAAAAGTGACAAATTCAGAGAATGCTTCATTTTTGTTTGCAAGAAAATAAACCCATGTGTATCTAGAAAAATTATCAATAATAACATAAGCATAAAGCTTACCGCCAAGACTGGAGACTCTACTGGGTCCAAACAAGTTTAAATGCAAGAGTTGTAGAGGTCTAGAGGTACTTACAACGTTGATTGATTTAAAGGAAGATGTAGTAGCTTTATTGTTTTCACAGTCAGTACATAATATATCTTTCTTGAAAGTAATCTCTGGTAGGCCTCTTATGAGCTTCTTTGTGGATAGTCTTGTAATAGTGTCCTAAATACATATGCCATAGCCAGCTATCATCTTTATTGGCGTATAGACATATGTCTGTATTGTTAGTGTCTTTTGCAAGATTATATATATATATATATATATATATATATATATATATATTATCTTTCTTGATTCCTTTAAAGATAACATTACCTGTGGATCTTTTATAAATAGAGCATTTATTTTTAACGAAGTTAATACCATAACCATGGTCAGCTAGATGACTGATGTTTAGTATGTTATGTTTTAATTTTATTACTAGACAAACGTCTTTAATGACAGGATAGGGAGGAATACCTATATTACCATTACCAATAATATATCCTCTGAGGTTATTGCCGAAGGAGACATAACCTTATTTCTTCATCGATAGCATTGCAAATAGGTTAGCATCATCAGTCAAATGTCGTGAGCAACCAATATCGAGAATTTACTTGCTTCTAGCATGAGAGGGTTGGTCCACCTGATCAGCTAACGCCATGAAGCATAGGTTTACTGCTTCTCTTGGATTCTCTTCTTCAGATTCACTAGCTTCACTTTCATGCCAGATACTAGTGCTTGCATATTTCTGTGATAATATTCTCCTGTATGAGAAATTATGGCGATTTTCTTTTCTTATGGTTGCACAATCTTTCTTTATATGCCAGGTCTTTTTATAGTTGTAGCATATAGGCTCTTCATCACTGTTGTCAGTAAGCTCCTTCTTCTTTGATCTCTCAACCTTTAGAAATTTTTTGAAGTTCCTAGTGATCAGGGTAACTTTCTCATCTTGAGACTCATCATCGTCGAAGTTATAGTTGGTGACCTTTTTGTGATGTGCCTTAAAAGAAATTATCTTTTCCTTGGGAGTGGGTTCTTCAAATTCCTTGAGATCTAGCTCGTGAGTCATCAACTTGCCCATGAGTGTCTTGAGGGTCATCGTCGTAAGATCATTCCCTTCTATGATTGTAGTGGCCTTGGGATTCCAATTCTTGGTGAGTCCCTTGAGTACCTTGCGGAATCTTCTCGTGATTGTTGTACTCCTTGCCAAGTGATAATAGAGGGTTGACGATGTCGAGGAATCTCGTGAATATTTGAGTGATCGTCTCATTTTGCTTCATCTTAAATGCTTTATACTCTTGTGTTAGATGACTTATTTTTTATTCCTTCACTTGAGAGGTTCTTTCATGAGTGACTTCACACTACCAGAATAAGTCAAATTAGCGACGTATAGAAACATCGCTTAATGGCATAAAAATGTTGCTAAAAATATTTAGTGATGTAATTAGCGACGTTTCAATGAAGTCGCCTTTTAGCTAGTTGCTGACCGGAATAACCTCGTAAAACGTCGCTATAACGACATTTTCTAGCGACGTATCTGCATCGCTATATTAGCGACGTTTAGCGATGCAACATTGCTAAATTAGCGACGTATTGTGTGTCGCTATATGTCGCTAATTTTTTCTTTTTAGCGATGTTTTACGTCACATTTAGCAACGTTATATTGACCTGACAAATATTGCCATGTCAGCAGTTTAGCGACATTCAACGACTTATTTAGCGACATTCAGCGACGTACTTAGCGACGTATTTAGCGACGTAATTAGAGACAATCAGCGACGTACTTAACGGCGTATACAAACGTCTCTAAACGTCGCTAAAGTTTCAGTAAAAAAATATAAAAAATGAATATTGAATTATTTTCAAACTAATCTTCCTGTAGTTTATGAATTCATAATTTATATAAATAGACCCAGATCAACCCTCCGTTAAATTTTTTGGGTTCGTCGACCCCTTCGATTGAACACTTAACATTGATAAATTAACATATATTTAATATGAATAATATAGTAAAATTTAAAGAAAATAAAATATTAGGGTTATAAACCGAGTCTGGAGAAAATTTTGTCGTAAAAAATACAATAAATATCCACATAATAAAGTCTAAAAGCCTCAAAAATAAAGAATATTCATAGATGACCAAATATTATAGGTCAATTTCACAAACAACCAGTAAACTATCCTAACTAGGACTACTGTGGATCTGCAGGAGGATGACCACCGGCGCGCATCAGGGATAAGAATAAATCATACTGCTCCCGTAAAATTGACATCAATGTCAATAGAGAAGGTAGTGACGTCGGTGGAGTCTGTGTCGATAAAGGCGCACCAGGAGGACGTATCTGCTCCAACTCTGCTAGTCGATGGTTGTTTGAATCCATGGTAGATAACAGCCTCTTACTGCTATAAACCATTGAATCCTGCATCATCGTCAGCCTCTCGCCCATCGACGCTCTAAGATCAGTTGTCATATCCCTGAGCTCCATGATGCTGCCCTCGAGCGTATCAAATGCGATGAGCGTCGCATCGTCTGCCTACGGCTGGGACATGGGTTGCTCCTCCATCCTTCGCAGCAACTCATCGCGGAGAGACACAATCTGACAGTCAACAGTCTCCTGGACTCGGGCCAATTCCTGCAACGGCTGTGAGGAATACACACTTGCCGTGGAGGCCCAAGATGACTGCGTCGCAACAAGGGTGCCATAGGATCCCGTACCGTAGTACGTACCCTTCTGGAGACCACCAGCGGCGGTCATCCACAGCTCGTCCGCTGACGGAGCTAGAGAGGGCTACGAGGAAGTACCAGCCTCTTCCGCTATAGGTGTATTAGAAGTCGCCCGCTCACGCAGCCTAAGATACTCGGCCTAGAAAAGTTTGGATACTCGATAATTGCTAATGTGTCTAAGGTACTTATTACTAACTACATGGATATTTATTTGCATATTTCCTAAGTTATATTAAAATTAACACAAAGTAAAGTAATACTTACATAGGTCCGCGAGGCCCTCTCATCAATGAGATTTTTGTCCTTTCGATGGGTGGCCAGGAAGATGGCCACCATGTTGTACCTGTTAAAGATATATTACTTAGTACTAAAATTAAATATTTTATCCTACTACTATTTTATCGAACTTGTATTAAAATAATATATCTGAAATAAAAAAATACCAAACGACAAAAATATTCCGTCATCGAAATCGAGCCACCACACCACTTTGCTGCCTTCTGCCTAGCCGCCTTAGCCTTCTCAGACCTTTCCTTATACCTCGGATCGTCGAATCTAGCCCTCATCGTAGTCCACTGCTTAGGTGTGATCCAACCTTGGATCGGTTTTCCTTTGTGATCACAAGCCTTCTGTTCATCCAGAGCATCATGGATCAGCTTGGTGGCAACAACAAAAAATATCCGCTCGATCAACTCGGCCCAGTGCGGTGGATAGAAATACGTTTGCTACAAGAAGTAATTTAGTAAGTTATATAATATGCATAAATTAGATGATTGATATAATATACTTTTATCATAAAGTGCGCAAACCAGAATGCCTTTCTCTCATCAGGAGCATCAGAGTAGTTGATCCAAGGGCCACCCTAGTTGTACCTCAAAAAGTGGCCCAGGCGTCTTTGTACCGACGAGGGACGATATCTATAGAGAGATAATCATTTTTATCGAAAAAGTGAATATATGATGAATAAAGAAATACACGATATATATGATGCTAAACCAACTAATTGACTTACTTTGTACCGTCGACCCAAATGTCCGTCCTCTTTTCGTCCGGAGGTGCGCATGGAGGATCTAGCTGATGCTGGGATGACATCGGCTCAACCTCCGCCATATGCTCATCTGTCTCCATGGTTCTTCAGCAGGAGGAACGTTGAACGAGGGAGTAGTCTCAGGCCTGGAACTACTCATCCCAGGAGTGCTGCCACGTAGCGTCGTCGTAGTCGAAGATGTGATTGGTCGATATACTGGAGTACTTGGCGTCGAGGATCCAGAACCAACAGTAGGCAGTACCAGAGGAACACTCCGTCTATCTCGGGGCCTGCCAAATGCTCTGCGTCGTCCTGTCATACCTGATAATAACATATGATGATAGATCAAATAAACAAATATATAGTATATTCTACAGTCAAAATGTTATGCATATCTTACAGCATTAATAGAATTACACAGTAAATAACTAGTAGTGACACAAGTCTAAATGGATAGTACATTCTACAGTCAAAATATAATATACCTTATTGTCAAAATAGTATATTTTACAGTCAAAATATAGTACATTCTACAGGCAAAATATTTATTTTCAATCATCTTCAGAAAATTTATCTTGTTCGCCTTCCTCGTCCTCCTCTTCCACTTCCTCCTCATCTTCACTTTCATCTACTTCATCTTCGTCTTCCTCTTTGGATAATTATACCTTTTCTACATTATTAGTCGTGTAATGAGTAACTTCTGTTTAGTCCACATCTACAATATTTGTTACAAGAGGTAGCTCATTCTCCTGATAAGCTATTTTGTCAACGTCAAAGGTATTTCTAGCTTTAGTCTTTCATACTACCCACCAATTCGACCTCGCTGTCCCCCGTCTAGGATAAGTTGTGAAGTACATGAGATGAGCCTGACTTAATAGGACAAATGGTTTGTAGGATTGATATCTACGCTTGTAGTTTATATCCACAAGACCATGCTTGTCAATTTTCTAACCTTGATCTTGAATCAGATCGAACCATTCACACTTGAATAGCACGATCTTAGCAGATTCTATGCCATAATTATATGTCAACTCCACAATCTCTCGTAAGATGCTAAAAAAATTATTGCCAGGATCGACGTCTTTGTAGTTCGAAAATTTGATACACAAACAACTATTTTTCGTGGAATCAAGATCCAGAAAGCTGTCTTTGATCGGAACATTTGTTGACTTGAATCTAAACCCATTCACACAGTAACTTGGCCATATTTTGACGGTAGTAATTGGTCCATTCGCTAGAGTTCTAATAGATTCAGTCTCGGGTGTTATTAGACGATTGACCTAAATACCAAAGTAGCGATAGTAAGTTATTTATTGTGCAATTACATACAGAAAAAGTAATTACCGAGCTTCTTACATATGTGCTTAACCAAAAAGAAAAATGATGTCCCATTTCTTGTTCTACTTCTTCGTTTGTTATGTAGGGTCTAACCGATCTCAGCTCATCATTATATAAGCTGAAAAATAATGAAGCAACTGCTGATTAGTAGCATAATATTAGCTTATACTATTACATTGACATGACATAAACGTGGACGTATTAATTACTTACCCCTCTAGCTTCTCTACTTCATTCTCATCACAATTGAGTAATATATACAACTGAGCAACCCTTATCTCGTCGTTATTCAAATATCTCTTCTTTATTTTCTCCAAAGGCTTTCTGGACACATTGAATACTTTCAGTATTGCATCATTAGATTCCTGATATCCGTCGTCGTTTCTCGGAGCTCTCGTTCTATTAGTAGCAATATGAAGTTTGAAATATGTCGAGCAAAAGTTTGTAATCTCCTCGAGAACATAAGCTTCACAAATAGAGCCCTCAACCCGTGCCTTATTTTTCATCTTTCTCTTTAGGTGATTCAGATGCCGCTCGAACGGTTACATCCACCGATAGCCGGTAGGACCACCAACACGTGCCTAATAAGAAAGATAAATTAGCAAATGCTCCATGGAGTCGAAGAATTCAAGAGAAAATACCTTCTCGAGCATGCACAGTATTACTGCAATATCCTTCTCTTGCTTTTTTAGATGATCGACAAACAACTTAGTAGAGCAAAGATCTCTGAAGAATATGTTAAGATCTGTCAATGGATCCCAAATGACCTGCGATAAGAATTCTCGAAATACAATCGGAATTAACCTCTCCATGAATACGTGACAATCGTGGCTCTTAATACCCGCCAGTTTGTTCTTTTTGAGGCCGACCATCTTCTCAAGTTCGACACGTATCCGTTTAGAAATTTTAGACCCCGAATCCACCTACAAAGTCTTCATTTATCCTCCTTCTCCAGTGAGAAAATTGACTTAGGCTGCTTTAAGTTTTGATTCCCCTCATCTATCAAATACAACACTGAAAGTCTACATATTTCTTCTAAGTCCAACCTGGCCTTCGGATTGTCTTTCGTCTTCCCCTTTACCTCCATTACAGTATTAATTATGTTATTAAACATATTCTTCTCGATATGCATGACATCAAGGTTATGTCTAATCAGATTGGTGCTCTAATATGGCAGATTCCAGAATATACTCCTCTTCGTCCAGTTATGGGTGCGACCAAATCCGTCACACTTATACCCCTTACCAGGCTCTTCGATAGCACTTGGTAAATCTTTTACCGCTTCCCATATCGTGTATTCGGGCCACCTTGGCGGTGGATTAGCCTTCTCCACAACGCCCATACGAAAAGCATTCATGTTCCTCCGATATGGATGATCCTTCGGCAAAAAATGTTGATGACAATCGAAGAAGCACGGTTTGCCTCCGTGTTTCAAACAGAAAGCCTTAGTGCGGTCCACGCAATACGAACATAAGAGACGACCATGAGTGCTCTATCCCGATAATATTCCATAGGCCGAAAAGTCATTGATGGTCCACATAAGTGCTGCCCTCATCTGAAAATTCTACTTTCTAGAAACATCGTACGTGTTGGCACCTACTTTCCAAAGCTGATTCAACTCATCTATCATAGGCTGTAAATATACATCGATGTTCCTTTTCAAATTATTTGGACCCGGGATAATAACGGTTAGGAATATATACTGAGTATTCATGTACATCTAAGGTGGTAGATTATACAGAAAGACGATCACAGGCCAACACGAATATTGGGAGCCCAAAAGTCCGAATGAGGTAAACCGTTGTCGTCTTTGTAGTGGCCTTGTAGCGATCAACACCACAGAATCTGCACGCATCTTCATCCTTGTCGTCTTTGTAGTACAATATGCACCCGTTGCGACATGCATCAATTTTTTTGTATCCCATCCAGAGCGATCTTACTATCCTCTTAGATCGGTATAAGTCTTTAGGCAACTTTGCACCATCTGGCAAGATATCTATAATCAAATCCATCAGTCGGTTATAGCATTCTTGCGATATATTAAAATTGGACTTGATGTTCAACAATCTTGTAACCACCTCCAACGGTAAATGATCCTCACAACCAGGATATAATGGAGTCATTGCATTCTCCAGCAACTCCATAAACTTTGCAGCATCGGCATTTGGTGCCTCCTCAGCTGCATCATGATTGTCCGGATCGAAACTAGGCCCCGTCACATCAAAAATCATGTTCACCCACCCGTCATCGTAAGCAACGTGGTCGTGGACATCCATATATGGCTCCACATAAGGCTCCAACTCCGATGTTTAAGGCACAAGTTCTCCTTGCACGGTCCCCTGATAGTAATTCGATATGAAACCCTTCGAGTACAAATGATATGTGACTTCCACTTTTGGATGATATTTCAAGTTGCGATATCTCATACACGGACACTTAATTTTGGTATTGTCCATGTACTGAGAGAATGCCTTGACGAACTGTAGGAACTGCTGTACACCCTCAATGAATTTATCCCGTATACCGTACATGTCATTAGGATGACAGTTGTACGTCCACGAACGATGATGCAGATAGTAATTCATATCCATTTCTAGATACATCGTTCAAGTATAAACTCATGTGAATATTTGGTAGTGTATATTATCCAAATGACACTCACTCCAGATATTCAAAGATGAATACACATCGTTCAAGAAAATAGTTTAAATTATAGTACATGTCACAAGTCTAAATAGATTTTATATTGATATTTTTAATCCTTTTTTGAAAATTTATCTTCTTTGTTTAAATAGATTACATGCACTGATACTCCTAGTCCTAGTATTGATACTCAGGAATACCCAATTATGTTATACACCTACTCGTCTACACACATAAGAATACTCAGGAATACAGTACATGCATTGATACACCTAGTCTTAGCACTGATATTTCTTCGTTCAACTTTGTATCCTGGATACTCATATTATAGTGTATCTGTCATGACCCGCACCCGATAAAGGTACACGAGTACGTGGGTACGTCCAGCCTATGCCACAACATCGGTGGTAGAATGTTGTCTAGGTCAACTATACTAACTAATCTTCTCATAATAATGCATAATCCTCCAATAATATCTCAACTCCAAGAAGAGAGTAATAAACTTAATTCAATACAATACTCGATCATAATTTTATAGCACGATAAAATATCAAAGAAGTTTAATATAACTATACAGTCTAAACAAATATAACAACAACAATAGAAATAATAACCAAAATCTCAAATATAAGCCGGAAACAAATTCGGTACCAAAATGCTAAGAGAACTAACTATGCTAACAAGTGATTCCGGCTAGATCTACCGACAGTCACTCCAGAACTAGTGGGTCCAAGTCTGCACCATCTATAGGTCGGGGTTCGTAGTATGTCAAAAATCAATCCCCGGGATCCTTTGAAAAATATTTTTCAGTTAGGAATGGAGCAAAGTACAACCCAATAGCAGTTTTAATTAATTGATAATAACTATAAACAAAAATAGAGAATATAATACAAGACGAGAAATAATGAACAATATCATACTATGGTAGAAGAAACAGGTAAACAAGAGCAATATGGTATACACTGATCACGATGAAATAGAACAGGATAATGAAATAGAATGAGACAATAAACTAGGATATGGTGAAGAACTGTAACTATGCTAAGTGATTGAAATATTAGTTAGATATGTGATCGACTTGGGTGAACATTGTCTAATTAATGTTGGATAAACATTGTCTAAGTTAAACATTAAATATTGAATATTGACTAGGATTTGATCACATATCTAGCTAACACTTTCCCTTTCCCCCGACTAGTACAATGGATCCAACCATGACACGTTACGATACAAGGTACTCAAGGTATTGTAAATATTAAACCTTGAACATTGAACATTGAACATTAAACATTGTCTAATATTAAATATTGTCTATTTAACCATATGAGAACACGAGGAACAATAAAATAATATATAACATCCCATGACTGATCCATGTGTATACTAGTCCGTGTACCAATATGTCAAGAGTCATGTAAAATATTTCTAAATACTTACATTATTGTAATTATCAAATAATAGAAACTATCAGAGAATTTACTCGTCTGTCGTCCAGAGCAATGATTGTCAAACTGTGTTCGAACTGGTATCACACAGACCTATATATGGAATATTACATTAATACAAGGTATTGGAATGAAATTAAGTTAAACTAGTTCAATTCTAGGTCATAAAGCCATTTCAAAGTCAAAATAGTCAAACTAGGTCAAATCTAGGTCAAACTTGGTCAAACTAGCTATTTCTAGGTTGTATGAGTCTATCTCTAGGATATTGGGTCCATACACTATGAAACTAAGCCACACTAGCTAAACTAGGATACTATGAAATCACTAAGATACCATATCTCAAGATACGCAAACAATAGATGTGGAAATATCATATTATGCATATACAATCATAAAAATATAACAATCCTAACTAATCTAATGCTAAGTGGATAACTTTGCTTTGAACCAACGCGGTATCGCACCACTAAACCCTCATCTCGATACTTAAATCCAATATCTTGAGTATCGACCAATACCTTGACATTATCTTGGTATCACAAGGTAATTCAAATCCTAATATATACTAACTACCCAATACTAAACTATAACTAACATTAACTAAACTACTACAATACTACTAACTACCTAACATACCAATATATATATATATATATATATATATATATATATATATATATATATATATATATATATATATATATATATATATATATATATATATATCTGCTATTATATATATACTACTATATATATTTATATATAGTATCCTAGTGTATTCATACAAGATACCTATTACTTGCTTAACACCAATATCTTAGTACTACTTACCCTTTACCCTTCTATTAATATCGAGTATTTTGATACCCAATATTACCTTAACATGTGTTAAAATATCTTAGTATTCTAATCTTAATACCTTGGTAATACTTCAAGGTAATTAGAACTAATAGTGACTAATACTAATACCTAACTAACTAGTGTACATATACTAATATATACTAAATCAAACTTTAATGCTACTAACTAACTAGTTATGATACTATAACTAAATACTAACATATCAATACATATATATATATATATATATATATATATATATATATATATATATATATATATATATATATATATATATATATATATATTACTAATAATAATTAACTACATAAATATATAACTATACCAAAGTAACTAACTAGTTACTACACCTCAAACTACTAACTTACTATGAACTAACTAACTAACTCTTACCTCCTCTGACATACTGCTGCCCAATGCATCGCTATCATCTTGCTGCTACGCTGCCTCGATTCACTGCTGCTGATACTGCAGTTGCTGTATTTGCTCGCTGCTGCTACTGCTGCTGCTGCACGCTGCAGCTGTTCGCTGCATGCGGCTGCACGAACTGTTGCTGCGTTAGCTGCAGCCACTGTGCTGCCTCGCTGCTGCTATGAATGCCACTGCACGCTGATGCAGCTGTTGCTGCTGCTGCATTCGCTGCAGCCACTGTGCTGCCTCACTGCTGCTGCGTTCGCTGCAGCCACTCTTTTGCCTCGCTGCTGCTGCGGCTGCCACTGCACGCTGATGCAGCAGCTGCTGCTGCACGCTGATGCTCGATTCCCCCCTCTTCACTGTACACTCACGCTCACTCACTCAAACACTCAACACACCAAGACACACACACACACATATCTATGTATTAGATATCAATATATATATATACTTTCACATCTATACATATATAGATACTCTAAACCCCCCCCCCCCCCCCCACACACATATATATATATATATATATATATACATACAAACATATACATATACATATATATATACATATACATATACATATATATACAAACATACACATATACATATGTAAACATACACACATACATCTAACACCTATGAACATATCAATAGATATATATACATATACATATCTATATACATCTATGCACATCCACATATATATATTCATATAACTCTCACTCGCACACACACAAGTATATATAACTATACATATACACATACATATATACATAACCATAGAGATACCCATATATATACCTCATACATATATCTATATATATATATATATATATATATATATATATATATATATATATATATATATATATATATATATATATATATATATATATATATAATCAATAAGCATATACATATAACTAATATACTATGATGCACATACACCCTCTTATTCTCATGACCCCTAACACCTCCAATACAACAAAGACATCTCCCTATATATATATATATATATATATATATATATATATATATATTACTAGATCTATTATAAACTTATGATACGAGTCCACCACACAACCAAACATACCCCGAAGGACACGAGCAAATCTAAAATAGTATCTATAAATAATACGAAGAGGTAAATACATATCTACGTGTCTATATCAAAATATGACATGCACAAAGCCCCGTGTCGGAGTAAAAACTCCCAAATCAACCCGTATATCCAAATTATTGGAATACGACCTACATGTATCCAATTATGGACACGACACTAGCCGCAAACATCAAACACATGTCAATTTGGTCTAATTGACCAATTGACAAGTATAACATGTGTCAATCTCGGAATTCTCCCAAAATTGACATAAAATATACCATAACTTTCTTCATAGGTCTCCTATGAACCTAATTTCAATTTCTATGGGTAGTCTTAGCATATGGGGTGGTTACTTATGATTAAATCACAAATTTAGAGTCTAATTAGAGAGAAAAAACTGAATTATACCTATTGGGAGATGGATTCCCAATAAAATCTCCAAATTGGGTGAAAAGAGCCTCCAATTTGTAGATTTTTGCTCCTCCTTGTAGATCCTTACTTCCTTCTTGTAGATCCTTACTTTAATAACCTCCAATGATGATTTAGGAAGAAATTAGGGAGAAATTTGGTAGGGATTGATGGAATTTGGTTGAGGAAAATTCTAGATCTAGATTTGGAATAAAAAATGAACAGAGAGAAAGTTTTCACCCTCTTTATATAGGCCTCTCTTGCCCCCTTCATCAAGCTACTATGTAAAGTTTAAAATATCCCTTGGGGCCTCTCATGAAAAAATTAATTAAGGAGGAAAGGTTCTAGTCTAATGGGTTTAACTTAATTAATCCTCCTCCTAATGAATGGGCTTATTATTGGGCTCAAATCTAACTAGAATTAAATATTGGTCCATGGATCTAATCTAAACTAGTTAGGTCCACTAACACAAGTCCAAAAAATAAAATCTAACATGCTAACAATAAATAATAATAAAATAAATAAATAAATAAATATTCAATATGCACAATATTTAATTAATTACCAAATGACTAAAATACTCTTTCCTAGAAATGTGGTAGTGACAATATCAGTGAGTGTCAACTCTGTATCCTGGATATCCATACTTGACATTTGTTTAGACCATGACCTTCTAATTGAAAAGTCAAGTCATGGATATCCAGTTTCAATTTTTTTGGTCCAGGATACATAGTTGACACTTACTGATACACTTCTGGATAATCTTTCATATCCATGTGTCCTATAATTTTATCATACGTATCATGAGATGACATGATATAAACATGTGTGTGTATTCGTATTTGTGTTAGGGTTAGTGTATGCATGTTAGTGTGTCCGTGTGTTCGAGTTTGGGTTAGTGTTAGTGTCCGCATGTGTGTGTGTGTCCGAGTTAGGATTAGGATAGGGTTAGTGTCTGCAGCACCGAGATATCCACACACATACTCTCTCTCTCACTGCACTGTACACAAGTGTGCACTGTACAGCCCCTCACTTGATACCCAAGACTGCGTCTAATTAACTCAGATAGGATTAGGGTCTGTGTCGTGTCTCAGCTTTGGGTTAGGATCTGTGTCATATTCTGTGTCATGTCAGTGAAGAGAGATATAGTTAGGGTTCGTGTCATGTGCCGTGCAATGTCAGTGATATATCGTATCAGTATATGTGTTTGTGTCTTGTCCCGTTGTCGTATCTATGTCTGTGTATGTGTCGTATCCGCTATCAAATATTGTGTCCGTATCTGTGAGAGAGAGAGGGAGAGAGATAGGGTTTGGGTTGGGGTTAGGGTTTACACCCTCTATGAATTTATCCCGCACATTACATTAACGCATAAGTAAAATCTCTGACTTGATTCCCCGATACATATATAGAAAACCTATTTAGGATGGCCACACCTATCATTTATCAATTAAGTTAAATACACGCATGCAATACTATTTTATAACAAAAATATGTGTTAATATGGTAAATTAATTAATTACATGGATATATATTGTGTCTTGTCTGTGTCAGTATGAGTGTGTCGTGTCTATCTCAGTGTGTGTCTAGGACAGTATGTCATGTCTATGTCAGTTTATGTGTGTGTCGTGTTTGTGTCAGTGTGTGTGTGTCGTGTATGTGTCAGGGTTTGTCTGTGATAGTGTCTATGTCAGTATGTGTGTGTCATGTCTGTGTCAATGTCATATCGTGTCTGCATCTGTGAGAGAGAGAGAGAGAGAGAGAGAGAGAGAGAGAGAGGGTTAGGGTTTACCTAGAGGAGGAGGAGAAGCCCGATGTCGTCAGAGGGAAGGAGCCATGCCGGAAGGTAGGAGCCGTGTGGGAGGACGGCATTGGGGGGATGGGGAGCCGGAGTAGGGGGGCTGTGGGGGAGCCGGTAGGGGGGGTAGGGATGGGGGGACACCGGAGTAGGGGGGCTGTGGAGGACGCCTGAGGGGGTACTTCACCGGAGAGGGGTGTCACGACCCGCACCCGGTGTAAGGGTACAAGTCAGAAACAACGCCCAGCCTACGCCGCAGAATCGGCGGTAGAACGCTGTCTAGATAATCTATCTAACAATATAATGAACCACCCAATAATGTTAATATACTCAATCACAAAACTAAGATGGAAATGATCACGAATCAGATAAAGAATAGAATAGTCATAATATAACTCATGAGTCTAAAATAATACATCAATGAGTCTAAAGAAGTAACAAAATAAGCTGGAGACAAATCCAGTACAAAAGAATACTACGAAGCTACAACTCCTGGGTCAACTGTCTCAGTGGGATAAGTCCCTCCTGAGCCAGGGTCTCAGAATCTAAACTCACAATATCCTGGGGTCCATAATAGATAGGGTACCACTCCTCAGTGTCATCTAAAAAAATATATCCAGTCAGGAAAGGAGCCGAGTATATCTCTAACAGCAGTTCTAATCAATGATAAAAACTATGTAACAGTAACTAGATATGGATAGACAAGATGCACAATAGATACAAGAGATATATATACAATAAGAAAATACTGGAATAAATACAATAATGAACAATATGCCAATGAACATGAATACTAATGACTAAGTGTGTGAGTACTAGCTTAACATGTGATCGGTTTGGCAAGATACAATGCGGCCTGGCTAATCATACGTGCGGTGTATGATCAACACTATTCAGTAATCAGTACTTGATACAATAGGGATATTGATCACATATCTATACTAATACTCCCAACCCTCGACTGGTATAATAGATCCAACCACGGTATGCTATGGCACGAGATTTCCTAAGAAGATAGCTAGTCTTCCCGAGAATCAGTATTTGTACATGTACAAGATAACCAATGAAATAATACTTGCACCATATACCAAGGAATAATATCTCATGACGAGATCCGAATTTACCAATCCGTGTAACCATAGTATTAAGAGAACATGGATATCTACGCTAGATACAAAGAACATAGAGGATATCATAAATGAGAAACTATCAGAGAATGTACTCACCTAAAGTCCAATGAATAGTCTCACAGATGTCTGACTCGATGCCTCGAAGACCTAGATATGGAATACAACATCAATACAAGGTTTCGAAAAGAGAATAAGTTAAACTAGTCAACTTTTAGGCCAAAAAAGTCAATTCTAAGTCAAAAGTCAACTATGGTCAACTCTAAGTCAACTATGGTCAACTATAGTCAAACCAATGTCAACTATCTATTTCTAGGTTGCACAAGCTTAACACCAAAATATTTGGTCAAGATACTAAAGTCTAAGCCAAGAAACCCACCTCTTAAATATTTGGATACCGTATCTCCGGATACGTGAATCCAAGGTAACACCTCAAAATATATCAAACAATATTTATAATAATATAGAATCACAATTTACACATCAAATATGTACCATGGTTTTGAACCAACTTGGTATCTCAACAATAATCAAAAATCTTGATACCCAAACCCCGTATCATGAGTATCCCCATTTACTTTGGTCTCCTCGATGTAATATCCAATACCTTGGTATAATAATTACCCTTACATATAATATATAAATATATGCTAATATTATACATATAAGGAATATAGCAATAATAATATTTTATCTCAGTATTAATACATATATATTTGCATATATATATAAGTATTAAACATATAAATGTATAAATCTGTCAAACCGTCGCTGAAAACAGTGTTGAAAAACACTGATACACTAATATACTGCCTTTAGTGACAGTTCTGGCTGTCACTGAAGCTGCCGTCGCTGCTGCTGCTGGATTCCTTGTACTGCTGCTGCTGCTTTGGTGACGATTTGCAACCGTCACCGCTCCCACTGTCGCAGTTGCTGCTCTTTCCCGCCGCTGCTGCTGCTATTAATGACAGTGGTTGCTGTCATTAATACTGCCACTGCTACATCAGCTGGTGCTGATGGATTTCTTCTGTGCATTAATGACAGCAACTGTCATTAACTACCCGCCGCAAAAATGAAAAATAAATATATATATATATATATATATATATATATATATATATATATATATATATATATATATATATATATATATATATATATATATACCAAATAAACTATAAATACCCCCTCTATAATAATGTACATATTAGGACATAGCCACATGCACACACAAACATAAATATATATAATTATACCTCTATACATATATATAATTAATCCTATAACAAATCTAAATAATATAATTACCCAATTAACATACATATATATATCCATACAATATATTATAACATATATATTAATGCATGTAGAAGAAAGCTACATATATATATATATATATATATATATATATATATATATATATATATATATATATATATATATATATATATAATTCTATTAGTACATATATAATACATAGATCTACGATACAATAAACACTATAATAAATACACTATAATACATATAATATCTATATATATATATATATATATATATATATATATATATATATATATATATATATATAAAAGCACAATAACTAGATCTACACATGAATACACAACATATGGAGAGTATCACACCGTATCCCACTAGATCTAGGATACGCATGTGACATGAATCCACCACACATCTAATTGCACCCCGAAGGACACACACGTCACATATAATATTTATGAATAATAAGAAGTGTCAAATATAGATCTACGTGTCTGTGTCAAAATACGGCATGTACAAAGTTCCGTGTCGGAGAAAAAACCCCCAAAACAACACGTATCACCAAATTATTGGGATACGACCTACACGTACCCAATTGTGGACACGATACTAGCCCCAAAAACATAAACACATGTCAAATTGATCTATAGGATCAATTGACACACACAACAAATGTCAATCTCGGAATTCCCCCAAAATTGACATAAAAAGCACCATAACTTTCTCAATAGGCCTCCTATGAAGACAAAACCAAATCATATGGGTATTTTATGCATATGGGTTGATTTTCCATAATTAAATCTCAGATTTAGAAGCTATTTTAAGGAGAAAAATTGAATTATACCTATTGACAGATGGATTCCCAATGAAACCTCTAATTGAGATGAAATTGCCTCCAACTTGTAGATCCTTGCTCCTCTTTGTATATCTTTGCTTCCTCCTTCTAAATCCTTGCTTCTCAAGCCTCTAATGGTGATTTGGGAAGGAATTGGAATAAATTTGGTAGGGAAATGAAGTGGGAATGAAAGAAATTTGGTAGTGAAAAATACTAGATCTAGATTTGGAATGAAAAGAGAAGAGAGAAATTTTCCCCTCTTTTTAAATAGGCCGACCCCTTTCCTCTCCCTCAAGTTATTATGTAATGTCCATTATACCCCTTTGGGCCTCTCATGAAGAAATAATTAAGGAAAGAAGCTTCTAGTCCAATGATTTAATTAATTTAATCCATCTCCTTAACAATGGGCTTTCTAAATGGGCTAAGTTTTAACTAACTAATTTATGTTGGTCCATGGGTCCAAACTAAACTAGTTAGGTCCACTAATATAAGTCCAAATTAAATAATTAACATCTAACAATAATTAAATAATACAACAAATAATTGTTTATCAAGCACAATATTTAATTAAATAGAAAATTACTAAAATACCCTTTCTTAAAAATGTGGTAGTGACAAGGGGGAGAAGATGGGGGTTTCAAAATTTTGGGGAGGAGTTTGACAGAATGGGGGGAAATAAAATTCTGAACCCTATATTAAATTTTTTAGCGACATTTAGCGACGTCTATTTATGATATCGCTAATAAAAAAATTAGCGACGTTATAGACGTCGCTAAAAACATCGCTAAAAATTAAAATAATCAACGTCACTAAATACGTTGCTAAATCAAAAAACTAAACAACGTTTAACAACCTTAAAGAAGCTTAAAGTGACTATTCTTTTAAAAAAATAAAGTACAGTCGCTATGTGTCGCCAACAACGACGTATAACGACGTTTATTTTTGGAGTCTCTTAAGTCTTTTATATTAGCGACGTTTTATTATGACGTCGCTAAAAATATTACTATTTCATCATATTTTGGTAGTGTCAAGAAGTTTCCATACTTCGTGCAAAGTTCCGCAAGTGGAGTCCCTGTTAAATTCAGTTCTGTCTATAGCACAAAATAGAGCGTTAATAGCTTTAGCATCAAGACTAGCTTGTTTCTTTTTGGTGTCTGTGTACTTATCATAAGGTTTCTCTACAAGGTTCCCTTCTACGATTATTCTAGGTGGCTTCTTGTATCCTTCTACTACTATAGCCCAAAGGTTAAAATCAAGTGACTTTAGGTAGAAACTCAAACGTGTCTTCCAGTATGTGTAGTTAGTACCATCAAATAGGGATGGCCTATTTGTGGAGCCGATCATATGTTAAACCTAGTACTCACTCACTTAGTCATTAGTATTCTTTTTTATTGCCATATTGTTCATTCTTATATTTATTTTTAGTATTTCCTTTATTGTATATCTCTTGTATCTATATGTTGCATCTTGTATATTCACATCTATTTATTATTACATAGTTTATATCATTTATTAGAATTATTTTTAGAGATGTACTCTGCTCCTTTCCTGAATGGATATATTTTTTGGTTTTTTCGTATAAAGTAATAAAATTATAAAAAAGCCATCAAATAGGGATGGCCTATTTGTGGAGCCGATCATATGTTAAACCTAGTACTCACTCACTTAGTCATTAGTATTCTTTTTTATTGCCATATTGTTCATTCTTATATTTATTTTTAGTATTTCCTTTATTGTATATCTCTTGTATCTATATGTTGCATCTTGTATATTCACATCTATTTATTATTATATAGTTTATATCATTTATTAGAATTGTTGTTAGAGATGTACTCTGCTCCTTTCCTGACTGGATATATTTTTTGGTTTTTTCGTATAAAGTAATAAAATTATAAAAAAAGGGAAACGTTGGACGAAATTGCATGGAGGAGGATGACTCGCCAACTGAGTTGGCGGGGTGCAGTGTTGGAGAGTAACTCGCCAACTGAGTTGGCGGGGCGCTCTCCTCGAGAGGCCGCTCGCCAACTCAGTTGGAGGGCATGCTGAGTTGGCAACTTAGGACCGTTGCACTCTGCTCGCCAACTCAGTTGGCGAGTAAGGATACATTTTCCATATTTTAGCCGTTGCACAACGGCTATTACATTCAACACTCTCCCTCTATAAATTTTCTATCTCAACCAAATTATCTCACACTCACTCTATTTCCTCTCTTCCCTCTAGCAAAGTCTCCAACACTCTCTCTGTCTCTCTGCCTGCAGCTAAAGTTCATTTGAGTTTTCTGTAGCAAAAGTTCTCAACCGTCATGGATCGTAGCGTAAGAATTGTATGCTCGCACAGCGGTAAAGTAAATGGATTAAATTACCAAGGAGGAGAAAGTATAATTTTTTAACTTATCCGAATATTAGTTTTGAAAATATACGTAATCATATTATTGAACGTTGTTCTATTCATTATAATTTTATTCTGAAGTTTATTTTTTGTTCTAATTATTTTTTGATAGATAGTGAAGATGCATAGAATTATATTCTTGAGATTAATTCACAATCACGGTATATAAAAATATATGTTATTAAAGTAGCAGCAACCTTAGATAGTAGAAATAATAAATATTTTTCTGAATATCAGCATGTTAGTTCGGGTGCTAGTTCTTCTCAACAAATAGTTTCATTTATCCAAGAAGGTAATTCATCAAATGAATCTAACCATGATGATGATAGTGACAACGACGATGGAAATAGTGATGATTTAGTTGAAAATATAGATTATACGGTAGATGATAATATTGTAAAAGCTATCACTGATGAAGTATTTAAGGGACAATCATTTCCTAGTCGTTCTCACTTTAGAAGCTTTATAGGTAATTTAGCAATTAAATATAATTTTAGTTGTTCAGCTAGTGTTATGAATAATGCTTGTGGAATTATATATAGTTGTGATCAACCGAATTGTAATTGGAGAGTATATGTCAAATCTATTGGAAATGGCGATATAGTTAAAGTTAGTACATTAGAAAATCGTCATTCTTGTTTAGGAAGACTTAGTACAGGACGTCATCGACTAGCTACCGCTTCATGGATTAAGACCATGATAATTAACATTATTAGAGATAACCAGTCATACAGTCCATCACAAATTGTTAAAGATATATATAGGGAGCACCGTATACAAGTTAGTTATTCCAAAGCTTGGAGAGCCCGAGAGATAGCATTAGCTGAAATTAATGGTAGTTATGATGATGCATACGCTAGTCTTGAGGAGTATTATTATAGAATTATGGAGACAAATCCAGGTAGTACATGTTTTATTAAAACTGTCGAAAATAATAGCTTCCAACGAATTTTTATTTATTTTAAGTCATGTATTGATGGATTTTTAAGGGGATGTTTACCAATTATTAGTACTTATGCTACATTTCTTTCGTCTAAATATCAAGGTATCTTATTTATTACTTGTGCTCACGATCCTAACTATCAATTATATCCTATAGCTTATGCTGTTGCTGAAGGTGAGAATAGTGATTCTTGGTTTTGGTTTTTAAATTCTCTTAAAATATCTTTTGAAAGTTATTTTAATGATTGGAGTACAATTTCATTTATATCTGACAAGTAAAAGGGATTAATAAATGCTGTTCGTGCTATTTTTCCTGCATCTCCTCATTTTTTTTGTATTTAACATTTTAAACAAAACATGAAAAAAGTTACCAAAGAACCAGTATTTCAACGCTTGTTAGACTCGCTTGCTAGATCATATAATAAAACGGATGCAGAGAGTGTGTTTGATATAATTAAAGCCGAGAACATAATGTTGTACGATTGGGTTATTGGTGTAAACGATGAAAGTCGTCGATTTGAACATTAGATAACAGCGTATGCTACTTGTCTTAGATTAGATATTAATACTTCTAATCTTGCTAAATATTTCAATAGCTGGATTAAGAAATTACGAGATAAGTCAATAACAATACTTCTCGATGGTATTAGATCCAAGATTATTATACTTCATGACAATCGTAGAAAGAATGCTGAAAATATAGACACAGATTATTGTCCGAAGATGTTAAAGAACATGGCTTCTATTATCAAAGAGAAGAATCACCTAGAAATATTAGCTATTGATAGTTATAAGTTTGAAATAATAGACCGGGCAACAAGTAAAACCTATGTTGTTAATATAACTGACAGATCTTGTACATGTTTAAGATGGTACCATACTTATATACCATGTATACATGCATGTTTTGTTTGTAGATATTGCAATATTAGTATTGATAATTTTTATCCTGCAGTATTTTCGACGGAAACCTTGAAAAGTGTATACGCACCTAAAATTGGAGCCAATTCTAGTTCCCTACAAGATCCAAGCTCCTTTGGTAAGAGAACAAATTGGGGTGCCAGATGTAAGACGTAAAGCCGGAAGACCAAAGAAGAACCGCATCAAATCCCGGGATTCATCGACAAGAGATCTACGTTGCAGTAATTGTGGTGCTATGGGACACAACCGAAGAAGATGTACTAGTCAACCGAGAGAGTAAAATAGAATTGTTCAATACCCAAATATTGTAATAAAAAACTATTACAAATCATACAAATATTGCAATCATATAATGTTATAAATTATCTACTCGTCCTCGTCTTGTTGAGTTTGGGTAGGCAGCGGTGCTGATGGAGTCAAAAAAAATTGTGTGAATATCTGGTAGCTTTCATCTCCAGCAGTCTTGTAACTCAGACCCGCTCCAGCATACTGGTAACTAGGGCCCGCTCCAGCATACTGGTCACTCGGGCCCGCTCCAGCATACTGGTAACTCGGGCCCGCTCCTGCATACTGGTAACTCGGGCTCCTTCCAGCATAATGGTCACTCGGGCCCGCTCCAGCATACTGGTCACTCGGGCCCGCTCCAGCATAATGGTCCTCTGCAGTATCCCTCCGACGACGACGAGAGTGTCACTGTCGTACTAAGCCGGTCGGATAGTTCGGTGGAAGACGGAATTGTACTGGAGGCATTTCCGGTTCCCGTCCAATACCCAGATGCTCAACACGAGTCACGAGTTCCTCCATAAGACGACGAGTCACATGTTCCTCCATATGAGGTCGTTGTAAATGTTGTTGGTATATACCACTCTGAAATTTAAAACTTTTAAATTAATATATTTATCATATCTATGTATATGTATTTTTGAAAGTATAATGAAGTCATACCAAATCATGCATTCCATCGGCAAAAGCACGCAGAGTAGAATCGTCTACAGATCTAGTCTTGAACCTTTGCTCCTCATAGTGGTATACTCTGTTGCTCATAAGAGGGCATCCCCACCATTGCCTATAGTCCAGGCTACCCATGTCTACAAAATATAAACAAAATTTTAGCAAACTATTTACACTAAATAAATACGAATAATGAGTAACTTATAACTTACATTCCTCAGCAGAATTTAGTCTGGGAGACATGTCCCTTACACTATAATTCTCGAACCGATTATTCCAGTCAGCAACGAGACCAAGGATTCATTGTAATGCATTTGATGCCTCATAACCGACTGTCGGTGGATCATCGGGAATTATTGGACTCATTCTGAATTGTCGAAGAACACGGTCTGCCGGATGGTACATGGTGAATCAATCATATATAATATGAGATCTGTGTAAAGTAAATGCATATGATGTCCTCTTGATTTCTGGAGCATCAGGTTCAAGTGAGTAAGGTAACCAGGTAACCTGTTTAAAGATATTGTATCAATTAGATGTGATGTTTATCTACAATCAAAACTTAAATGATTTAAAGATATTTATTGCATATTTAAAAATTATCTCATGATACTGCAGTGTATCAAATTGGCTACGATAAAGTGATACACTCCTGTATTGGTAGTGTTGATAATCTACTACATCTGTAGGCCAGCGCATAGCAACTGGAAATACTCTAACATCACTGAGAATGCTGGTAACAGGCCTACCAATATAGAAGTGCTCGTAGGACCAGAACTATAAAACAAAAATATGACATTAGAACAAACAAAATTTGCGTATAAAATTACTCTAACTTTTTAAGGTCTTTCATTCGTACCTGAATCAGCAAAATATATTCACAAATACCCTTGCGATTTGATCTCACAAATTCTGTCAGATTGGCGTATAAAAACGAAAGAGTAGCAGCTCCCCACGCATGCTCAGTAGGTTTTGTCAAATCATCCAAGAATGGTAGAAGCTGCACATTTATCATATTTTTTGATGCATCGGAAAATAGAATTGCACCACATAAACAGAGCAGATACGCTCTAGTGCAACGAATGACCTGGATATATTAAGTGTTATATAGAATTGCACCACTAAATTAAGTCATAAACAAATTTACTAATAAAAATACATACCCGTATTTCATCTACATCAACCACCCCGTCAATAGTGTGATATAGGTCCATAAAGTTGCCACAGAGCCATGTAAACTTTATAAAATTGCCGTCTTTTATACCTGATGGAGGGCTAACACCGAAATACCTCCTGATCAGATCAAATCCCTTTAAGTGCGGATCAAAATATATAGCGTTACCTTTAAAAGGTAACCCTAGTATATTTGCCACATCAAAAAGGGTGATCGTCATCTCGCCAAATGGGAGTTGAAAAGTGTTGCGTTCGGGCCACCAACGCTCCGCAAGACTTACAACTAAATGAAGATCGTGGATTAAATATCTAACACGATCTATATAGTGGAATCCAAAGGATTCCACCAAAGCCTTTTGGACCGAATTTAGCTCCCACGTATTATAATTTCTTTTGGTCCACCAATGTACATGGATCCGGGTTCGTAAACCAAGATCATGGTTGTATAAGTATAAAAAACATATACATTATATTTTGTGTGTAAATTACTAAAGTTGAAAACTTGTAATTTCAAAAATTACCTCGCCAGTAAATATCTGACTAGAAATGTGGTCTTCACGTTCCTTAATAATAAGCTGGGTAGTCGGTCCGCCAGGAATACGACCGTCATTGTGGGTAGCCATCTCCAAAAATGTTGATTATAAGATATGAGTAGGAGGAGGAGGAGAAAGAGGATTGTTGTGATTAAGGAGGAGGAAGAGGATTGCTGTGAAAACAGGAGGAGGAGGAGAAGAATGTGTTGTGAGATCTCTCGGTAGTGGGGGGTGTTTATAGGGAGGGAAGGGGAGGGGGTAGGGGGAAGTTGAGGGGATGAGAGGGGGTCTCCGAGGGAAGGGGAGCGGTCGTTGGGGGGGGTGGTCTCCGAGGAAAGGGAGGCGTCAGGGATCCAAGGGGAGGGAAGAGAGCGGCCCGCCAACTGAGTTGGTGAGCGATCTTTCGTAGACTGCGCCCCGCCAACTCAGTTGACGAGCAGTCTCTCATGGACTATGCCCCGCCAACTGAGTTGGCGAGCGGCCTCTCGAGGAGTGCGCCCCGCCAACTCTGTTGGCGAGTAGTCCTCCTCCATACAATTTCGTTAAACTTTTTCCTTTTCCTGTAATTTTATATAAAGTTATTACTTTATATGAAAAAATCCGTATATTTTCCCAGATGACACTGATGAGTGGTACCCCACTCATTACGGGCCTCAGGATGTTGTAGGCTTAGAGCCAGAGACCTTGGCTCAGGAGGGTCTCATCCCGACTGAGACAGACGACCCGGGACTCGTAGCATCTTAGTTAGTCTCTTGTACTGGATTTGTCTCCAGCATATTGTTTTAGTATTTCTCTGATAATGCTCCCTAGGGTTTGTCATAAAAAATTAATAATCAAGGGAAAGCTTCTACCCCTAATGGTTAATTAATTAAGTCACTAACTTAATGACAAAGGCTAATAAATTGGGCTCAAGTGTCACTAACTTAATGTTGGTCCAAATTCAAGTCTAGTCTAGTTTGGTCTACTAACACAAATCCACTAACTAATGTAGCATGCTAATAATTAATTAAAATATACAATATTAATTATATAACATGCATATAAATTAAATATATATAAAAATACTAAAATACCCATATTCTAAAAATATGGTAGTGACATATAACCTATTTTTCATATGACTAAATATATTCATATTTTAATATTCAATAAACATTTTTACCATTTCTTTTAATCTTTATATTTATATAAAATCATAATAATTTTTTACACATTTCTTTTAAACTTTTACATATAGACCCTTACTTAAATTATGCAATTGTACAAAAGTATTTCCACCTAACCTAGGTTAGGTGTCCTAAATTTAGAGTGGGTGGCATGAAGAAGAATAGGTGGCAGGATGCATGTCTAAATAAGGGTATTCTGGTCATTGCATCTTTAAATAGTAATCATGATGTTGGAGAAAAAAATCTTGCATTTATTCCTCTTCCCATACTCAGCCTCTTGTTTCAACCGACCACCTTCCCTATGTCAGTCCAACATACTCGACTTCAATGTGGCTATAGCAACTGATACCAAGTTGGTATCAATTATACCCCACCTGAACACCACTAATCTTACAAATAACTATATATTACTCCTAACACCTACCCGAGCATCTAACACCTAACTGATGCACTGTACCCAGACCAGAGTGCCCTCCCCCACTGATACTTGAAGCCCTTATAACTGACCTTACAAAACTTTCTAGTTACTGATGTTCACAACCTACTTAACTGAGTATACACCCTATCATTTACTTGAATGTCACCTACATATCTGATATTGCACTTGCACCCCCAACACTTGTGTCTCGGTTGCACAAACCGTGGAGCACCTATTATTGTCCTTAATTCCAGTGTACCTCAGTCTCTACCCCCTGGCTAATTCCCACTAAATTACAGTTGCTACTTACCTTATCCCTTGCTAACTAGCCTTGCTGCGGTTGTGGCCACTAAATATTACAGTTGCTACGGTCTTGCAACTTGCGCCAGATTTGAATTAGACCTGAGGTCCCCTTTAAAGCCAAGCATCACCAATATACAACTAGCTCTACTCTTGATTGCAGACCTACACAAGTCCTGAAATCTTGCCTGCAATATACAACACACCACAACAATCACACACCCTACTTGTGAATAGAGTTCACAGTTCCTTCCCCTCTCCTTCACTCAGCGCACAGTGCTCGAGCCTCTAAGCAAAACACCTACGCATATTGTTATTGACACTGCTCACTGCTACCTCACTCTCCTGTCTACATGTTTAAATGTGTGTGTGTGTGTGTGTGTGTGTGTGTATATATATATATATACACACACACACACACACACATTTCAACAAACACTTTGAGTGCATCATTGATACTCTATGATACACTATAAATCTCATGCCAAAATCTCCATTCTCCAATCTCCAACCAATAGTAATTATACATATCAAATACATCTATTTATAACTAATATGAATAGTTCTAATGAAGAATGGAGAGAATATACTCGTGGACACAAAACCCCCAATATGGACACATCACCATGTAGGATTCATAATGGAATCAATATAAACTCATTCTTCCCTCTTATTAGTATTTTTAATCCATGGGTGGGCTCCTAATGGCCAAACAAATAATAAAAATAAAATTTAAATAGGGATTTAAGGTTGTCACATATTGGGAGATGGATTCCTAATGCAAACAAAGAGTTCCTAGCCCAAACTCCTTGTTCTCTAATGCTCCTTACAAGGCAAGCTTCTAGGTCTTCTTAGATGGTAGGGATGAAGAATTTTGAGAAAAAATAGGGTTGATTTGGTGGTGGGATGAACTAATGGAGGAAGAACCCTAATTTGGAAACAAGGGAATAAAGAATGAGATGAGAGAGAGTGTCCCCATCCCTAAAATTAGGGTCAACCCCTATTTCCTAGGGTTTAGCTAGTGTAGTATGTCCATAACGCCCCCTAGGGTTTGTCATGAAGAATTAATAATCAAGGGGAAGCTTCTACCCCTAATGGTTAATTAATTAAGTTACTAACTTAATGACAAAGGCTAATAAATTGGGCTCAAGTGTCACTAACTTAATGTTGGTCCAAACTCAAGTTTAGTCTAATTAGGTCCACTAATATAAGTCAACTAACTAATTTTGCATGTAACAATTAAATAAAATATACAATATTAATTATATAACATGCATATAAATTAAATATATATAAAAAGACTAAAATATCCCTATTCTAGAAATGTGGTTGTGACAAGTCTACCCTCCTTAAATTAATTTTGTCCTCAAAATTAAAACTAAATTAGCACAAGAACACAGCAAACAAGAAGAATTATACCTCAAGGCTCAAAGAGATATGGGCAATGTTCGCGCATTCCATCCTCCCTCTCCCAGGTTGACTCACCTGGAAAGTGATCTCTCCACGCGACACGAACCAAGGGGATAATCGGGTTTCGCAATACCTTCTCCCTTCGATCTAGGATCTCTACTGGCTGCTTTGGATAGCTGAGAGTCAGACCAACCTCGATCTTCGAGTAATCTAGTACATGACTAGGCTCTGCCATATACCGTCTCAGCTGTAACACGTGGAATACGTTATATACTCTCTTTAGTGCAGGTAGCAAGTCTAGTCTGTAAGCCACTGCACCGACCCTCGCAAGAACATTGAAGGGTCTGATGTACCGTGGACTAAGCTTCCAGCCTCTACCAAAGTAAATTGTGTCCTGCGTCGGAGAAATCTATAAGAACACCAGATCGCCAAACTAGAATAAAATACAGCCTTAACACACAATCTAAAACAAGACAATCATAAGCAATTACAAATAAAACTTTACCTCTATTGTTTGATAAAATAAACGAAAGATATGGAAATGAGGCTTTATACGAAAACTCGCTCTTTATGTTTACAAACAAGCAGTACAATTAATCCTATACGAGGATGTCGAGTATAATTTTTTAATCTGGGTAAATATTGCTATAGGAGTCTGATCTGTAGTCGATCACTTTGTCCCTTGGACCACACGATGATGAAGAAGTGCCGTAGAAGATAGTAAGCAGCTTCGAAGGTTGCTAAAGAGAGTGGATGCTCGATGCCAAAGTCGTCGATCGTTACTCTTTGCCTAAGCTCTGGATTCTTCTCTCTCTCTCTCTCGACCGTTTTCTCTTCTCGATCTGATACTCTATTTTTTTGACCTTCAATCTTTGACCCCGACCTCTGTTGATAGAGGTCTCTATTTATAGAGTTTTAGTGACAGTGACCACTCAGTCGGTGTAGAAACCGAGTAGCAAAAAGTACAGCACCCTTTTACACGATGGTTACAATAACCATTGCCCGCGTATAGATGACCTTTTGAATGAACGTGTGATGTGTGTCCAGCTAAGGGATAATGCGTATAACTGTTACAAAGATCATGGCGTAGAAGACATGTAGGTAGTTATCCTTCGTGTAGAAGAGGTTGGCGTAGAAGCCAATAACTGTCACCATGGCGTAGAAGCCAAGTAGGCATAGAATTCGAGTAGGCGTAGAAGCCGAGTAGGCATAGAAGCCGAGTAGGCATAGAAGCCGAGTGGACGTAGAAGCCGAGTAGGCGTAGAAGCCGAGTGGGCGCAGAAGATAGCTGATCCTCCTCCTCTGACTGTGGCCTGAGTTGGCATAATGTGCCAAGGTGATGATGTGGACGTCTTAGCCAAAATTATGGCTCTTGGAGATATAATCAAATCTCTTGCATTAAATACAGATATCTGCCCCCATCCTGTGCATTAAATGCAGAGGCTTGTCTTTAAGATTTGCCATCATTCTGCGCATTAAATGCAGATACGCGCCTCGAATCCTGTACGAAGAGTAACTGCTGACGTGGCAGTCTGTTTGTCTTTTGCAGAGCGTAAGAAGCTCACATCTGCCTGTGTAAAACTAGGCAGCGTATCCCCTTGTATGCGTAAAAGCAGTTTACGCAAAGGGGATGTCCCTAAACGACGGTTCGATGATATTTAATCAAATCTCCTGCATTAAATGCAGAGATCTGCCATTATCCTGCGCATTAAATGCAGAGGCATGTTTTGAAGGTCTGCCACCCTTTCTACGCATTAAATGCAGAGACGTGCCTCGAGTTCTGTCATGACTCTGCACATTAAATGCAAAGACGTGCCTCGAGTTCTGTCATCACTCTGCGCATTAAATGCAGAGACGTGCCTCAAGCCCTGTACGAAGAGCAGCTTTTGACGTGGCAGGCTGTGTGTCTTCTGTGGAGCGTAAACAGCTCACATCTGCCTGTGTAAAACTAGGCAGCATATTCCTTTGTATGCGTAAAAGCGGTTTACGTAAAGGAAATGGCAGTAAATGGCAGCCTGGGTTGCAGTGCCGCGCCATCATTATAGCCGTCGTCTGGGTAGTCGTGCAGTACTCTTTGTCAGGAGTCCAGACGTCAGGTTCATTGCATGATCTGACAGGTTTATTTCGAAGAATACGAAGCGTCCCTCGTACACTTTAATGTTGTATTGAAAGCGGATGAGTTTTACGCCATAAAGGCGATGTAGCACCTTTTTTACGCAAAAGCAGCCTGGACATACTGCATTACGCGGATGGTCCTTGAGCTTATATCTTATATTATGCTCAGCGAAAAAGCTCTGTTTGCAAGTCGATGGCTCTGAAGTCATCTTTTTATGCTGCCCAACATCAACATGCTGCGTATAGCTATCCAGCGTATTTTTTTATGCTTCTACAAGACCCCCTTCAAAGCTTTTAAATTCCTCGTAATTTGAAACGCTTTGAATGAAGCATGAAACATTCCTCGTAATTTGAAATGCTCTAAAACGGTCAAGTCTGACACGTTCTTTTAAGGCTGACTTTATGGCGGAGTTATTGGGGATCGGTGTGATCTCTTTCGCCTATAAAAAGGCTGAGGAGTCAACCTGTTCTTCCCACATTTCTTTCACCATACAGAGATGATCGCCGAAGTTCGTCGGGTCGACTTGAGAAAGAAGAAGACCATGTTCTTCCGGCATGTAAGGAGCCAAAAAAGACGGCATCTTCGAGCAAATGTCCTCTTCAACGATGGAACATGGAAGGATATCATAGCCTCCTTTGCTCGGGATAATCAGCAACTTTGTATGACGGTTCTTCGGAAGAGAGGAAGGATCGTATCTGACCACACAGCTTGTAAGCTGTATCTTCATGGACCAGAGCAGAAACTATCTGTCCTCGAGTATTGAGTTAGGCAAAATATCTTAACTCAATCTGTCACGGCACTGGACGCAGGAAAGCAGATTAACCCTGCTTTCCTGTATTGGAGGATGGGTCTAGGCCCATTTTTGTATCCTCCCGCCGTTGATCATTTCATGTCAGTCAGTTTGCGGGAACCGACTAACTGTTGGAGAAGATGGATGAAGAATTCAGCCCATGCGAGAACCTGGCAGAATAGATTCTGGGCGAGATCTTCATATAACGATGAGGAAGTCCTTTGTAGACGGGATTTCCCTCATATGTAATCATGAAAATGAAGAAAAAAAACCCTTGTAGACTGGATTTACCTCATATGTAATCACGTTTTAATAAAATTATCTTCTTCTGTGCATATGATCATCTTGCCATATATTTTTGCTGTGAAGTCTGAATATGTGTAGCTTCGACACGTCTGGTAATTTTATGCCGACTCTGTTAGAAAGAGTGCTAGGTTCTGTCCTATCTTTTACGCATAACTTAAGGATGCGCAGAAAGCCGCTTAGCAGTCGAGTATTCAAACTGTCCTGCTGTTAGGAATGAGGAACCGCGTAGAATTCTGAACTGTTACTTCTGATAAATAGAATTCTTGTTCAGACTTCATCTTCAAGAATAATTTCTCAAAAATCCCTTGGAACAGGGCGAAAAATGGCTATCAAAAACTGAGTTGCCATCTTGAATTATAGATGAAATATTCAGACTGGAGTCTGGATGAACTTCCAATCGACCCATGGAGAAGAGTAATTTTCAATGTTGAACTCTGTATGCTTCGGGTACTTGGGATATTTTGAGGTCAAGAAGGAGTATCTTCTGTGTGAACTCTCGCAATTGACCGCCTTGAGAATCGTTCTGATGTACGCGTACTCTGGCCTGCGTATTTTTTAGATGTGCGGAAAGTCATAGCATAAAATCATAAGTTCGTAGCCTCTCGAGCGTAAAAGCTGCTGACCATGAGAGCATTCGGGCGTAGAAACTGTAGATTTGTAGCTTCTGAAAAGGAAATCCTCCGAGCGTGAAGTTGTGGATCTGTTGCCTCTGAGCGTAAAAAGCCACCGAGCGTGAAATCATAGATTTGTAGCTGCTGAGCGTGAAGTCGTAGGTTTGTAGCCTCTCGAGCGTAAAAGCTATCGAGCATAAAAGCTTGTGAGCGTAAAACCGTAGATCTGTAGCTGTCGAGCGTAGAAAGCTCCTTAGCGTAAAAACCACGAATCTGCTTTGCACGAAAACTTTTCGAATTCGCTGACTATCCGCCTTCTCTGAGTAATAGGCTGACGTAGTACCCAATCATAACCGAATATTAATTATGAGATTTGGTTCGGGATTCGAGGAGTCCATCCGAACTCTATATATATCCCAAGCTTTTGAGAGAAAAACTTTTCATCCGTCCTCTGCGAAAGAAAGCCTTTAACTGTTCGAGTTCTTGTTCATTTCTTCTCCGAGCCTTCAAAGTTTTCAGTGATGGCCCCAAAATAAATCCCCTCTAAGGGAAAGAATGTTGATTCTTCTTTTCGTTCTTCTGCTCAAGCGAGAGCGTCTTCGGTCGGGCAAGGCAAACTTTATTCTAAGCGAAGTATCCCGCCGACTAGCAGTGCACCCGACCTTAGAGGTAGAGCTTTTGGGACGAAAAAGAATGACTGAAAATCCTTCGCACACGTTGTACGTGAACGCGCTAGGTCATCTTCTGTACTGATAGCCTCTTTGAGGAAGATGATGCACAGAGACGTTTCATCTTTTACGCCCATATTTCTAATATGCCAGCGTAAAAACTCCATATTTTCGCAGTCGGGCGTAAAAGCACAGACTGTCGAAACTTTGGCGTATACTATAAATTTGAGTGTTACGCTATCGGCATAATAACTCAAACTTTGGCAGTCTGGCGTAAAACACAGACTATCGAAACTTTGCGTATACTGACAGCCTTGAATTTTACGTCTTAGGAAATGGATTCCAGCGTAATGATCAAGTTTTTACAGTCTTGGCGTAAAGCACAGACTGTTGATTTTTGGTGTATTCTGCAAGATCTGTAATGTCTAGTTATAGGAACTGATGTGTTTTTTTTGCACTCTTGCAGTTAACTTGCATGCGTCTCCGCTAGCCGATGTGATGGGTTCTGCCGCCGGGATGCTGCACTCCAACTATCTGGAGGATCTGTCGCACGTGACATTTCCTATCTCCGGGCCCCAGTATCCCGAAGGAAGGGAAATTTTGATATCGGCTCAGGGTGAGCGAACGCTGCTGAATATGATTAATGGAGAGCCCCTGACGTACATAGACGGGGACCAATACATAAAGCCAGCTTTTTTCTTCGGGGACATGATTGACAAGCAGTCCCAAACGAAGCCCAAGAAAGAACTCTGGGTTTTCCCTGCCGGGGGCTTGGTCCAGTATCTGCCCAAGATGCTGAGAGACTATCCCATCTCGGCATTCTTCCATGCTACACATCCCAGGAGGATGTCGTGGACGCTGACTCCCGATCTTCACGGCAGGCCAGGGAAGATCTTTCATCAGAAAGGAACTGACCAGGGGTCGTTTGTCAGCCGCCCTTCCGGCTCTGTGATGTCGTTCAGGGGACTGTACCCTGGCAGTATCCCGAGTGAAGACAGTTTAGTGATCCAGCCGGTCCAATTACCGAATTTCTGCAATGATTTCATGGGGCACGGGGGAGTATACCCCAAGGTGAACCCTCGGTGCAGTGGGTGGGTCACCCCAACAAATCTTCGGTGGGCTCGCTTAGCTGAATGGGCCCTGAAGTATTTTCAGAAAGAGCTGGAGGGCATTGGTCTGTATGCAGCTGTGAGTGCCACCAGTGTTGGGTTACCTCTTAACCCTAACCTGTTTCTGGCACTGATGGAGTGATATATCTCGCTCACCGGGACTTTCGCCACTCCACTGGGGGAGTTGGGATTGGCCCTTCACGAGATGGCAGAGATCTCGAGACTGCCGATGGGGGATACTCCATATGAAGAGTATGTTCCCACGAACCGGGAGTTGGGGGATTCTGACCCTCGGGTAGTGGCTGTGTACCAGGAGCTGATGTGCCACTACCTTGCTTGTACCGTCTTTTATGGTGAGCCTTCAGATTTGGCTCACATCAATAAATGGACGTCCTACCTCTTCTTTCACCGGGCCAGAAATGCTAAGCCGGAGAAGGTCTTGGATAGCAAGGATCAGCCTTTGAATCTTCTGAGCGTGCTTACTGCTCATGTAGTCGATGATCTTATGGAGGATGCTGGGGCTCCGGACTAGATTCTCGATGAAGGAATAGGAAAATATCCCGCAGGTACTAAGGCCTACAGCTATTTGAGGCATTACCGCAAGCCTCTGTCCAAGGAAGCTCAACTGGCTGGCTTCCTCTCCATATGGCTGTGCCGACTGGTGGTACCCGGCATCGTCTCTGCGGACCGCATTTACCGCAACATACTATGGCCTGCAGTGCGTCTGGTGTTCGGGGCAAGACTGGGCTTGCTCCCTGCTATGGTGTGCTGCATACAAGCTGGCCTGAGGGCCATGACTGATGGGCTGCTCGCCGATAAAACCCGGCGTGATAGCTTTCCCAGGGTAGAATTACCATACCAGTACTTGATGGGGTGGTTAATTCTCCATAACCCCAGGGTTTTCGGGGGGTAGTTTCTTGTTGAACTACAAGAAATCTTCCTTGAACGTGACCACAGTTTTAGACTGTCGGCGGGTGCTGAGTTTCAGTCACAGCTGGAAGCTCTTCTGCACTGTCCCCCTGTACATCTCAATCAACAGGGGATCAAACATCAGGACGTGGGCGACGGGAAGACCGTTCTTTCACCTGAGGCTTTTAATTGGTTGGTCTGCATTAGACCTTCCCATCTACTGTACAGAAGTGAAGACCATTGCTTCTTTGAGCCCTACTTGCCTAGTCGGTTTGCCAGGCAATTCGGGTATGACCAGTTGCATGTGGGCAACGCCGTCACCAGCTTCAGGTCCAGGGGTGGACTCATTGATGGAGCCAGAGGATGGCGATATTTCATCATGGGTTGCACTGAGGCAACTTTTACCGTGCCCGTCATTTCACTCTCCACGGAGCTGCGCATTCTCCATTCGTATGCCCAGTTCTACGTGGCAACCAACACCTTCCATCGCAATTTTTATATGCATGAAAGTTTTAGGATGCCCTCTTCCAAGCCTGGGAGAAGAGTCAAAATCCTCTCGGTTTCTTCTAACGAGGGTGAAGAGTCCGTTACTCCGGATGAGCCTCTGTTGTCGGTACCGAGGGGTGAAATACCTTCGCCTGCAGGGACTTTGGTAATCTCTGGGAAGCGAAGGGCTCCTGCTCCGAAGGAGACTTCCCCTTGCAAGAGGAAGAAGAAGACGGTTACTCGTCCTCTCCGAATTCCTGGTAATGAGGCTCCTAGAAGTGAGCTTGCATCTCCCCCTGTTGGGGATGATTCTTTGATTGGAGGTTCCTCACCTTTTAGAGAGGGACCCTCTAATGTTCCGGCTGTTGGTGTTAGAGAATTCCTGTTGGAGGCTGCTGTCGCTGCTACCGCTTCAGGTAGTGGAACGAGATCGCCTTCGGGGCCGAGCCGAATAAGGATATCTTTATCCGGATCAGCATCGGGAGAAACCCCTGCCGTGTTCGTCAGTGCACCCAGCGAGATTCCAGCCAAATATTTGCCGGTGTCGGTTGACACACCACCTTCTCCAGGTATGACATCTTGTCTATCATCATTAAGAAATGATTTAGCTGTACTGGCCATGGGTAAATGTCGTCTTTACGTCTCTTTTTAGAAAAGTTAATATTATTTCGATATTAACTTCCTTTTGCCTTTTTTTAGGGGAAGACATCTTTGGGGAGGGCAGTGTAGATGCGCCCTTTGGCTCTGTGTCAGGTCCTGGCGGCGACACGGAGGTGCCTGACTTTGAAGAGGAGATACTTTCGGGTGCCGGCTCGCCTGTCGAAGAGATTTCGATATCTCAAGAGGAGGACGAGCCTGTCATTGCGACAATGCCTCCTTTGAGTACGCCGGTCACTTCGTCCGGTGTTGGCGCTTCTTCTTTTGTCGCACCACCTGTTGAGGCGACGGCCGTGGCAACATCGTCTGTGGTTGTTCCTGGAGGGGGATTCGCCAATATCGCGGCCACTCCCAGCGTCCATTCGGATCTAGCTGCGTTGACCGAGCAGTACACTAGTATCTTCTACACCACCTTGAAAATGTTAATATCAATGGTGTTGGAGAAGAATTTGAGCTTTGCGTCGCTGAGGAGGTCCTCCCGGTCCGCGATAGTGCCGATCCGAGAATTCAACTACACTGGGGTAGCTGACACACTGGAGGAGATAGTTAATGGTTTGGAGCAACCCATTAATGAATACTTGCAGCTAGCTCGAGGCAACATTGACGGTCTCGTTCAAGCTAGGTACGACTCCCTGACTGCGCAGCTTGCTGAACAGATGGAGTCTCTAAATAAGTCCATCGAGGCTCAGCAGCAGGAGATGGATCATGAGCGTGTCCAATTGGAGTATGTCGTTCCCGAGTTGACCCGGTGCGAAGCCGAATATGAGGAAGTGGCAGCGAAGGCCTGCATATTGAAGGATGAGCTCGTTCGAGTAGAGGCGAAGGCTCTCTCTTTGTCGGCAGCCCGAGATGTGGTGAAGGAGAGACGGGCGACTGTTCAGCAGAATCTGACGCGTGTGGGTGCTTTCCACTCAGGTTTTGTGCGGGCTCGGTCTGAGCTAGCTGCTTTGAACAACGATACGGCAAGGTTGGAACAGGCTCATGCCGACGTCTTGAACTCCCGGGATGAGAGAATGGTTGCTCTGGCGCAGCAGATTCGCGACCTAACCGCTCCCCCCAAATGATGTACTTTTTTGCTTTTTAATGTACTTTTGCTCTTTCTTGGAAGTAATAAAGAGACTCTTATCTGACTTTGTGGACCCATCATTTTGGAATATAAATAACAGGTTTGGGTGAGAGTAATATCAGAGGTAATATGGACGTGATATACTCTCGGTAAGTTTCAGCAGGACATATCTATTCAGAGGTTATATGGACATGATAGAATATACTTTAGCCAAAATTTGTACACAAAACATTATTAGAGGTAATATGGACGTGATAGGTCTCGAAGTTCCAAATTAGTTAAACATATCTATTCAGAGGTTATATGGACATGATAGAATACGATCCAACTAGTTTCGTTTTGGAAGTAGTATTGTCAGAATAAGGTCTTCACCATACTCCATTTGAGCAAAGGAGGTTAAGCATAGTACCTTTTCAGGAATTTGCCATTGATAGGAGCCATTAACAGGTCTACATTAGGCTTAGCTAACCTGTAAACGCCGTTTGAGAACGTTGTCTCGATCACATAAGGGCCTTCCCATTTGGGCTGGAATTTGCCCTTACTCCTGTGAGTAAGAATCATCGGCCTTCTCACAGCTAAGACTAGCTCGCCGACTTTGAACACTCTTTCCTTTACTTTTTGATTAAAAGCTCTGGAAATGCGTGCTTGGTAGAACGCGATGCGCTGTTGAGCTTGGTGGCGTTTCTCGTCTAACCCTTCTAACTCTTGAAGCCTTAACAGGTCGTTCTTTTTTTGAGTCAACTCATTAGCCACGGCTATCTTGAGTGACGAAATTTGGATTTCGATGGGGAGAACTGCTTTGCTTCCATAAACTAATGAAAATAGGGTACAACCTGTCGGTGCTCGTACCGTTGTGCGATATGCCCAGAGACATTCTCCCAGCTTCTCATTCCAATCCCTCTTGTTCGAAGAGATAAACTTTTTCAAGAGCTTGATAATGATTTTGTTGAAAGCTTCCGCCAAACCATTAGTAGCAGGATTATATGCCGTAGAGGCCATATTTTGTATTCAATTTTTATCGCAAAATCGATAAAATACCTGGCTGATGAATTGAGGCCCATTGTCATGAATTATCCTTCGGGGTATCCCGAAGCGATAAATGACGTGATGCTTGATAAAGCTGATCACATTAGATGCCTTCACCTCAGCAAGAGGGATCGCCTCTACCCATTTGGAGAAATAATCTGTGATGGCCAGTATGAACCGGTGACCTCTGGAAGAAGACGGGTGAATAGGACCAATGATATCCATACCCCATGCTTCGAAAGGCCAGGACGCAACCATATGATGTAGATATTCAGGAGGTTGATAGATAAAGTCTGCATGGACCTGACAGGCTCTGCATTGTCTTGCATACTTTATTGCATCTGTGATCATAGTAGGCCAGTAATAGCCCATTCTTCGGATGCAATCATGTAGCTTAGGACCGGGTTGATACGCTCCGCATACGCCGTCGTGAGCTTCATGGATAATCCGATGTGCTTCATCCCTAGAGAGACATCGTAATAATAGTCCATCATAAGACCGACGATATAGACATTGTGAAGAAGCGTCGAAATAGAAGCACAATGATCGTCTTTTGACGGATACTGCTTCTTTAGGGTCTTCTGGCAAGATTCCGTATGCTATAAAATCTATAAAGGCACTTCTCCAGTCTCTCCTTGGAGGATCTGTGTTCACCGCGTAGCTATGTTCTATGTGAAAGTTATTTTTCATACAGAATAAATCTTTGTTAAGAAGGATCACCGAATTTTGCCTTCATATAGGGGTAGCTAAATCTGTAGCTAGACTGGCTAGGGCATCAGCTTCCAGATTCTGAGATCGAGGTACATGCTCTAGAAAGAATCCTTTGAATGTCATGGCTATCTCGACTGTTGCTCGGTGATAGGGGATGAGGTCTGGATTCCGAACTTCATATATTCCTCTGACTTGATTGACGATCAGCAGAGAATCACCGAAAGCTTTCAGAGATTTGACGCCCAATTCTTTAGCGACTTGGAGCCCGATTAGTAGAGTGTTATACTCTGCCACATTGTTAGAACAGGGCTCGCTAAGAGAATATGCTCGGTAGATGACGAGCTTATCAGGAGTAACCAGGACAATTCCTACTCCCGAAACCACGTTTCCCCTGGGACCAGTCCTGGAGGCACCATCGAAGAACAGTTGCCATGCATCACTTTCCATTACGGAATTACATTCTGCAACTTCGTCGGGAATATCCTCGTACAGTTTGGAGGCCTCCGGGATCGGATGAGCCGCTAGGAAGTCAGCCAACGCTTGGCCTTTGACGGACTTCTGAGGGACGTACACCATGTCATATGGTGTTAATAACATCGCCCAAGTCGCGAGTCGGGAATTAAGAACACTTGGCTTGTTCATCAGTACCCGAAGAGGATTGATCCTGGAGATGATGTGAATGGTTTGGCTTATGATATAGTGCCATATTTTCTGGATAGCGAACATCAGAGCCAAGCATTCTTTTCTTTTGGAACTGCGAGGATGGTCGCTGTTGGGGAATGATCTCTTGCCTCTGTCGGAGGAAGAGATCATGATGCCATTGTCACGCGCCTTCTGACTGTTGTCCTCGTTGGCTACCGCTGAGATGATGAACGAGGGCCAATCATGGAACTGATATGGTCCTGTGAACACCGAGATCACGGGAAGAAGGTTCTTCCTGCAAATGTCCACCAATGCCGAGTTTGTAACTCCGGGAGGCATTTGTGTCACGCCCCAGTCTCGAAAATACCGAGGGACTAGAGATGCGTAGCAATGGCCAGCAGCACGCACCGATGGATAACCCAATTTAATGGAGCCATCAGGGCGTACTTAAGCTGTAAATAAGGTCTACTACACAAGTCACACTAATCTCATCCATAAAGATAAAGAAATAAACTGCATAATCAAATGGAAATAATATAGCAACATCATCACAGCAAGTCAGTCGAAGAAATAATCCGACTTAAGTCTGAATAAACTGGCTCTATAGGCCAGGAACAAAAGATGTAACCATGAAATAAATACTGAGTACTGGAACAAGCACTCAGGAGAAGTCCTCGGCAGTCACCTCGTCTTCAGTGTTCGGTTCAGCTCCAGCAATAGCTTCAGCTCCTGTCCCGTATATCTCGGGATACTGCTCCTTAGCTAAACCTGGGGACATAATCCATTCCAGGTCCTCAGTGGACAAGCAAGGCACAAGATAAAAATAAGTCAACTGAATAAGCAGTGCAATAAATAAATAAATAGCAGGGTAAACTAAGTATCCATCTATGTGATATGCAAATGAGAGCAACACTAGTACTCAGGCTGAGACTGCTACAAGCTCTGTGTCGGGGAGCCGGTAGCAGTAATAACACGTAAAGGGTCTAGCTCTGCTGGAGAGTCTACAACCTCACAATAATAGTAGATATATATATAGAACAGCCTGTAGCCTATGTGTCTCTCCCCACCCAATGTAATCACGCAAGCCATGACCATAACGTCTCATGTCCATGTTAGCGGGATTATAACTAATGCAACAAGTCATACTGTCTATAAATAAATAACTCTGTCAAGTCCTGTATCCTATTCAGAATCCCCACGAATAACTCAGGAAGATTCTGTCCATGATAGTGTCAAGTATCCTGGGTTGTAGGGTACTTGATAGGTCAAGTACAAAGTAAGGGAATCGTAAATCCATCACTAAATGACGAACCCAACACCGCGTACGGTGTCGGTACCCGACTATGATCGGACACTAGGTACGTCATACGTTCCCTAGGTTAAGTAGTTTAAAACAGTTTATATGAATTTGCACAAGAAATCCAGCAGAGTATTTTTACAGAAAATAAGAAAATAAAGACTGCAAGTTTGGCAAGGTGCACTTGCCTGAGGTTTGGATTCCACTTAGGTCCTGGTTTCGGAATTTCCAGAGATGTCTCCAAAAGCTAAAATAAACAGTACTATCACGCTCAGAAGGTGTCAAACAGCTAGGAATGTCTGTCCTTGGGTCCAATTTGGAGACAAGGGCAGAAACGGCAATTTTGGCCCAAAACGGGGTCCACCGGTGGGCCCGCTTTGCACCGAAAAACGTGTCAGGGTCAACGGTCTCCAAATTTACCAAACTTAGTGTCAACAGGTCAGGAACGCTGATACGATCCCAACGGAACTTCCAGATTTGAATTCCGATGAGCCGATCACGAAATCGCCCGTCGAGCGGGGCTTGTGGGGCCCACGACACGCGATTTTGTCAACGTTCTCAGAATCGGACCAAACTTGACCCACAGGACCAGCGTATCGATACGAGTCCGATGGCACAAGTTTCGTCTCGATCCGACGTGTGTGCACGAAGTTAGGATAAATTGCAGAAAAGGCGGATACGGAGCGATGTCCGCGGATACGCGTTGATTCCGGTGTGCACGTACACCCGAATCAGCTTCCGCGAATTCCCACACGTCCGTATCAACGAGTCGCACGTATCTGTGAAGACCGCACGCGACCAAGTCGTCCCGTTTGGCGGGGCGTACTCAGTTCCGGGGTAAAACAGGGTCTAGTTTCTCCTGTTTTTGGATCGCGGTGTGCGATCACCACAGGACGCGATGCCCCGAGCGGTTTGTCCAGGCACCGAGAGGGTCATACAGGCTTCGCGTAGAAATTTACGGAATCGAATTCCGAGCTACGAAAAGGAAATTACGAGTACCTGAACAGAGGCTGAATAACCGAGATCTCGTGTCCTTATAGCCGTGTCCTGTGTCCAACTGACACAGTGTCCGACACGCACAGAGACTAGGGTTAGGGTTCTGCCACCGGAGCTGAGGCCGGCCGGAGGCGGGCTAGGCGGCGCTGGCTGCGGAGGGGGCCGGGGACAGCGTCGTCGGGGGCTCAGGAAGTGGGCGGCGCCGGCAGCGGGTCGCCGGAGGCTCGGCCGCTCAGCTCGGACGAAGAGGAAGGAGGAGGGCTCGGCTCTGGCGGCTGCGGGAGGAAGTCGGCGCGGCAGGGTGGCCGGAGCCGAGGTCGGCGAGCTCGGGGGTGGGTAGCCGGAGCTAGTTCGCCGGAAGCTAGGGTGGTTAGGGTTAGGGAAAGGGAAGTGAGGGCGGAGGAGGAAGAGAGGGGGGTTCTTATAGGGGGCTAGCGGCTGGTCGTGGCCGGGAGAGTCGGCCGAGGAGGAAGACGTGGCCTCCCGGCGTGGCGGCACGATTTTCGGCGGTGGCGCGGGAGAACCGCTCGCCCAGGAGACGTGGGGGTGATGGGGACCGGGTCGGGTCGGGCGGCGGGCTCCGGGTGAGCGGACCCGCCCGACCCGCTAAGCCAAAGGCTGGGCTGGGTAGCTAATGGGCTCGGCCCACTGGGCCGGGCCGGGCCCTAAACCAAAATAAAAATAATAATAATAGAATTAATAATAAAAACATTTATTTACTTAATTTAATTTAGAAAAATAGTTTTAGGCTTTTAAAAATAGGTCTGAGGCCCAATAAAATCCTAGAAAATTATCCTAAGTCCGGTTTTCTATTTTACACCATAAAATCATATTTTTATTTCCTTTTAATGTTATTTATTGGCAATTAAAAATTACCAACTCACTACAGGACCTATGTAAATTACTGAAAATTGCATATTAATTCCCAAAAATTGATTTAAAAATATCTGAAAATTTTAGGGTGTTTACAATCTACCCCCCTTAAGAGGATTGCGTCCTCGCAATCGAAGGGTAAACTATAAGGCAAGATTTACAGAATTAAAGAATGCTTAGGTTCTACCTGATTCTGCAAATAAGTGTGGATAACGCTGGCGCATAACATCTTCTCGTTCCCAGGTCGATTCGCCAGGAGAGTGCTGTTTCCAAGCTACTCGAACCAGCCTGATTGTCTGTCCTCGCAGTGTCTTCTCGCTGGTGTCGAGTATACCCATTGGCTGCTCTTCGTATATCAGGCTAGGTCCCACTGAAATCTCAGAATGATCAACTATATGGCTTGGGTCTGTCACATATCTCCTCAATTGTGAGACGTGGAATACGTCATGCACTCCCTCTAAGGATGGAGGTAATGTAAGACGGTAAGCCACCTCACCAATGCGCTCCATGATATCAAATGACCCAATGTACCTTGGGCTTAACTTGCCTCTGCTGCCAAATCTGATAGTACCTCTAGTGGGCGAGATCCTCAAAAATACATGCTCTCCTTCCTTGAACTCCAGGGGTCGTCTGTGTGCATCGGCCCAGTGCTTCTGTCTATCCTGGGCTGCACGGAGATGGTTCTGAATCTGTTTTACTTTCTCCACTATCTCTGTTACCAACTCTGGACCCAGTATTTGACGTTCGCCAACGTCGCTCCAGCATATTGGCGATCTGCATTTCCTTCCGTACAATGCCTCGAAAGGTGCCATCTGAATGCTTGCCTGATAGCTGTTGTTGTAGGAGAACTCCACTAAGTGCAGATGATCTTCCCAAGATCCTCCAAAGTCCAGTATACAAGATCGCAGCAAATCTTCTAGGATCTGAATTGTGCGCTCTGACTGGCCATCTGTCTGAGGATGATAGGCAGTACTGAACTTGAGCCTGGTGCTGAGACTCTCTTGCATGCTTCGCCAGAAGTGAGATGTAAATCTTGAGTCTTGATCTGATACAATACTAACCGGCACTCCATGTAATTTTACGATCTGACGCATATACATGTCGGCTAGTACTTCTGTGGATTGTCCAACTCTGAACGGCAAGAAGTGAGCCGACTTAGTGAGCCGATCCACGATGACCCATACTGCATCCTTACCACTAGGGCTTCTTGGAAATCTAGTGACGAAGTCCATGGTAATATGCTCCCACTTCCATTCAGGGATGGGAAGTGGCTGCAACATACCTGCAGTCCTTTGGTGCTCGGCCTTCACCTGCTGGCAGACTAAGCATTTTGCCACAAAGCGGGCAATCTCCCTTTTCATTTCATGCCACCAGTAATATTGTCTCAAGTCCCGGTACATCTTGGTTCCTCCTGGATGAACCGAGTATATGGAGCTATGGGCTTCCGTCATCAACTCCTGCCTTAATTCTCCATTTGGAACACATAGGCAATTTTCGCATCTTAATGTTCCGTCCTCGTGGATGCGAAGTCCCGTCTGCAAGCCTGCTTCTGTTCTCTCTTTCAGCCTTCGGAATCTGGCATCATTAGGCAAAGCTTCCTTGATTCTCTCCACCAGCGATGACTTCACTTCAAGGTTAGCCAGCAACCCATTTTGTCCAGGTAGAACAACCTCTATCTTAAGATCTTGCAAGTCTTGTAATAGTTGAGGCTGCTCCGTTAAGAGATAAGATGAGGGTTTTCTGCTAAGGGCGTCGGCTACAACATTTGCTTTCCCCGGGTGGTACTGCAGATCGATATCAAAGTCCACCATCAACTCCAGCCAGCGCCGTTGCCTCATGTTGAGCTCCTTTTGTGTATAAATATACTTCAAGCTCTTATAATCAGTGAATATCTTGACATTTTCTCCATACAGATAATGTCTCCAGATCTTCAATGCAAAAATCACTGCAGCTAGCTCCAGGTCATGCGTTGGGTAGTTCTTCTCGTGGACCTTTAGCTGCCTCGATGCATAAGCGATAACCTTGCCATGTTGCATCAAGACACAACCTAGTCCACTACCGGACGCATCACTATAAACAACAAAACCACCTGACCCTGAGGGAAGAGTCAAGACTGGTGCCGTTGTTAGACGCCTCTTTAATTCTTCAAAGGTATTCTGGCATTCTTCCGTTCATATGAACTCCTGATCCTTCCGTGTCAGCTTAGTCATCGGCTCTGCGATCCTTGAAAAATTTTCTACGAACCGCCGGTAATACCCGGCAAGTCCAAGAAAACTTCTCACTTCTACAACAGAGGTAGGGGTAGGCCAGGTTTCTATGGCAGTGACCTTTTCTGGGTCCACAGACAGTCCTTCACCCGAGATAATATGCCCTAAGAATGGCACCTTGTCCATACAGAACTCACATTTGCTGAGTTTGGCATATAGCTTCTCCCTTCTCAAGGTTTCTAGCACAATTCTAAGGTGTTCCTCGTGCTCTTCGTGGTTCTTGGAGTAGATTAGGATATCATCAATGAATACCACCACGAACTTATCTAAGTACTGATGGAAGACCCCGTTCATCAAGCTCATAAATACGGCGAGTGCGTTGGTTAAACCAAACGGCATTACTAGGAACTCATAATGTCCATACTTAGTTCTGAAGGCCGTCTTTGGGATGTCTTCCTTCTTCACCCTAATCTGGTGATAACCGGATCTAAGGTCAATCTTTGAGAATACCTTAGCACCACTCAACTGGTCAAACAAATCATCAATGCGTGGTAGTGGGTACCGGTTCTTAATAGTGACAGTATTAAGGGCTCTGTAATCAATGCACAGCCGTACAGATCCGTCCTTCTTGGGTACAAAAAGTATAGGTGCTCCCCATGGTGAAACGCTGGGCCGGATAAATCCTTTCTCCAGAAGGTCGTCAACTTGTGTTTTCAGCTCCACTAACTCCTTAGGTGCTAGCCGATATACCGATGAGGTGATAGGTTCGGCTCCTGGAGTTAGGTCTATTGTGAATTCTATCTCCCGATCAGGTGGTAAACCTGGAAGATCGTCGGGAAACACATCCACAAACTCCGTTATGACTCTTGGGTAACATGAATCTTCTTCTACAGTCAATACCCTAAGAGTTGGCTGAACCCCTTGTTCTACAGCTCCTCGAAGAAATTCAAACTCAGGAAGGCTAGGGGGTCTAAATATCACTTTTCCAAGCCGGCAATCCAGTGTCGCATGGTACTGACTTAACCAGTCCATACCAAGTACAACATCGTAATCAGGCATAGAAAAGATCAGGAATTGGGCTCGCATCTCTCGGCCACAGACTACTACCGAACATGATCTACAAGTATCACTAACCGGGATAATTCCACCTCCCGTTAGTATTTTCTTCATCTTCGAGAGATGTGCGGTAGCTATTCTATGTGTGGCTACGAAGCTAGCAGCAATAAATGAATGCGAAGCTCCAGAATCAAATAATGCTACAGCAGGAATTGAAGCTACTAATATGGTACCTGCTATCACTTCGCCTGCAGTAGCTTCTTCAGTGACTGCTAGTGCATATGCCTGACCTCGTCCCTCAGCGGAACCCCTTTGCTGACGAGCTTGTTGGAACAATGCTGCCTGAGGTGGTAGAGGTGGCCTGGCTCCTCCAGGCCCTGTCTGAGTTGCTCCCCCAGCTGGAAGAGCTACAGGTGGGGCTGGTCGATTCGGAACTCCCTCTCGACGTTCCGAGCAGTCCTTGGAGAAGTGTTGTCCAGATCCGCAAACCAGGCAGAGCCCCAGCTTGCGTCTACATTCCTTTTCAATATGTCCTACCTTGCTGCAGTAGTGGCAAGTAGGCAGGTTCTTAGTTGCTGCTCTTGGAGGCGGACTCTTCTGGGGCCGTTTAGCAGATTTCCCTGGTGATGACTTGGACGGTGCCGAGGAGAAGGGACGTTTCAGGCTTGATTCCCTCCGAGTAACGCGCTCCAGCCGACGTGCTGCAGCTAGGACGTCGGTGTAAGAGGTGGGCGCGACCGATCCGATTAACTTCTGAAGCTCGAACCTGAGCCCATCAAAGAACTTTTCTGCCTTCTCCTCTTCGGTAGGAATTAGCGAAGGGGCGAAGCGGCTCAGGCGAATGAATTCGGCGTTATATTCCTCCACCATCATGTTGCCCTGGATCAGGCGGTTGAATCTGTCTCAGAGTTCTGACCGAGCCACAGCAGGGATGTACATTTCCTGGAAGAGTCTGGAGAACTCCTCCCAGGTAACCTGATCATGTCCGAGCCTTTTTTCTTCGGACAGCCACCAATGATGTGCGTTGTCCGTCAGTTGCATCCTGACAGCAGTCATCAATTTGTCCCTTGGTAGTTCGGCGGCCTCCAACTGATGTTGTGTGTTTGTAAGCCATTCATGTACTTCAGTTGGTCCTTCCTTGCCCGAGAAGGTACGGGGCTTGAGTTGACGGAAATCCGTAATAGATCCCGTCGTTGGCCGCCTATTTGGTGGATTTGCATGCTCCAATGCTGCGACCAGGCTATTCCTTAGGTTCTCGGCCTCTCGGCGTTGGGCCTCCTGCTGGGTCAGCTGTTGGGCCTGCATCATGGCGTAGAACATCTGGAACATTTGCTGGACGTCCATTGCCTGTCCTGGAGGAAAGACAGGCATCGCAGGAGGGAACTGGAGAGGAGGTGGGATATCATCACGCCTGAACCTGGAACTTGGTTGGCTAGTTTGATTGCTCTGGGAGGATTGTCCTCTGGTATCTGGCGTCGTTCCAGCTTCACAGGTAAACCCTGCTTCAGGCGGTGTTCCCAAGGGGGTCTCGTCACCACGTCTGGGATCCATAACTCTGCATCAAAAGGAAAAAATGAGAACGCACAGAGGAATCAAAACAGGATGCAATTCAAGCAATTAAATTGAATTCGACATAGAGTTCAAAAATGATTCAATCAATGGATGAGATCCTATAACCTATCTTATTGCAGGCCTGTCCGGTCCCTAAGTTGAAACCGAATAATTTAGTAGGACCTGCATGGGCCACCACAAAAACCATGTCACGCCCCAGTCCCGAAAATGCCGAGGGACTGGAGATGCGTAGCAATAGCCAGCAGCATGCACCGATGGATAACCCAATTTAATGGAGCCATCAGGGCGTACTTAAGCTGTAAATAAGGTCTACTACACAAGTCATACTAATCTCATCCATAAAGATAAAGAAATAAACTGCATAATCAAATGGAAATAATGTAGCAACATCATCACAGCAAGTCAGTCGGAGAAACAATCCGACTTAAGTCTGAATAAACTGGCTCTATAGGCCAGGAACAAAAGATGTAACCATGAAATAAATACTGAGTACTGGAACAAGCACTCAGAAGAAGTCCTCGGCAGTCACCTCGTCTTCAGTGTTCGGTTCAGCTCCAGCAATAGCTTCAGCTCCTGTCCCGTATATCTCAGGATACTGCTCCTTAGCTAAACCTGGGGACATAATCCATTCCAGGTCCTCAGTGGACAAGCAAGGCACAAGATAAAAACAAGCCAACTGAATAAGCAGTGCAATAAATAAATGAACAGCAGGGTAAACTAAGTATCCATCTATGTGATATGCAAATGAGAGCAACACTAGTACTCAGGCTGAGACTGCTACAAGCTCTGTGTCGGGGAGCCGGTAGTAGTAATAACACGTAAAGGGTCTAGCTCTGCTGGAGAGTCTACAACCTCACAATAATAGTAGATATATATATAGAACAGCCTGTAGCCTGTGTGTCTCTCCCCACCCAATGTAATCACGCAAGCCATGACCATAACATCTCATGTCCATGTTAGCGGGATTATAACTAATGCAACAAGTCATACTGTCTATAAATAAATAACTCTGTCAAGTCCTGTATCCTATTCAGAATCCCCACGAATAACTCAGGAAGATTCTATCCATGATAGTGTCAAGTGTCCTGGGTTGTAGGGTACTTGATAGGTCAAGTACAAAGTAAGGGAATCGTAAATCCATCACTAAATGACGAACCCAACACCGCGTACGGTGTCGGTACCCGACTATGATCGGACACTAGGTACGTCATACGTTCCCTAGGTTAAGCAGTTTAAAACAGTTTATATGAATATGCACAAGAAATCCAGCAGAGTATTTTTACAGAAAATAAGAAAATAATGACTGCAAGTTTGGCAAGGTGCACTTGCCTGAGGTTTGGATTCCACTTAGGTCCTGGTTTCGGAATTTCTAGAGATGTCTCCGAAAGCTGAAATAAATAGTACCATCACGCTCAGAAGGTGTCAAACAGCTAGGAACGCCTGTCCTTGGGTCCAATTTGGAGACAAGGGCAGAAACGGCAATTTCGGCCCAAAATGGGGTCCATCGGTGGGCCCGCTTTGCACCGAAAAACGTATCAGGGTCAACGGTCTCCAAATTTACCAAACTTAGTGTCAACAGGTCAGGAACGCTGATACGATCCCAACGGAACTTCCATATTTGAATTTCGATGAGCCGATCATGAAATCGCCCGTCGAGCGGGGCCTGTGGGGCCCACAACACGAGATTTCGTCAACGTTCTCAGAATCGGACCAAACTTGACCCACAGGACCAGCGTATCGATACGAGTTCGATGGCACAAGTTTCGTCTCGATCCGACGTGTGTGCACGAAGTTAGGGTGAATTGCAGAAAAGGCGGATACGGAGCGATGTCCGCGGATACGCGTTGATTTCGGTGTGCACGCACACCCGAATCAGCTTCCGCGAAATCCCACACGTCCGTATCAACGAGGCGCACGTATCTGTGAAGACCGCACGCGACCAAGTCGTCCCGTTTGGCGGGGCGTACTCAGTTCCGGGGTGAAACAGGGTCTGGTTTCTCCTATTTTTGGATCGCGGTGTGCGATCACCACAGGACGCGATGCCCCGAGCGGTTTATCCAGGCACCGAGAGGGTCATACAGGCTTCGCATAGAAATTTACGGAATCAAATTCCGAGCTACGAAAAGGAAATTACGAGTACCTGAACAGAGGCTGAATAACCGAGATCTCGTGTCCTCGTAGCCGTGTCCTGTGTCCAACTGACACAGTGTCCGACACGCACAGAGACTAGGGTTAGGGTTCTGCCACCGGAGCTGAGGCCGGCCGGAGGCGGGCTAGGCGGCGCTGGCTGCGGAGGGGGCCGGGGATAGCGTCGCCGGGGGCTCAGGAAGTGGGCGGCGCCGGCAGCGGGTCGCCGGAGGCTCGGCCGCTCAGCTCGAACGAAGAGGAAGGAGGAGGGCTCGGCTCCGGCGGCTGCGGGAGGAAGTCGGCGCGGCAGGGTGGCCGGAGCCGAGGTCGGCGAGCTCGGGGGTGGGTAGCCGGAGCTAGGTCGCCGGAAGCTAGGGTGGTTAGGGTTAGGGAAAGGGAAGTGAGGGCGGAGGAGGAAGAGAGGGGGGTTCTTATAGGGGGCTAGCGGCTGGTCGTGGCCGGGAGAGTCGGCCGAGGAGGAAGACGTGGCCTCCCGGCATGGCGGCGCGATTTTCGGTGGTGGCGCGGGAGAACCGCTCGCCCAGGAGACGTGGGGGTGATGGGGACCGGGTCAGGTCGGGCGGGGGGCTCCGGGTGAGCCGACCCGCCCGACCCGCTAAGCCAATGGCTGGGCTGGGTTGCTAATGGGCTCGGCCCACTGGGCCGGGCCGGGCCCTAAACCAAAATAAAAATAATAATAATAGAATTAATAATAAAAACATTTATTTACTTAATTTAATTTAGAAAAATAGTTTTAGGCTTTTAAAAATAGGTCTGAGGCCCAATAAAATTCCAAAAAATTATCCTAAGTCCGGTTTTCTATTTTATACCATAAAATCATATTTTTATTTCCTTTTAATGTTATTTATTGGTAATTAAAAATTACCAACTCACTACAGGACCTATGTAACTTACTGAAAATTGCATATTAATTCCCAAAAATTGATTTAAAAATATCTGAAAATTTTAGGGTGTTTACAATTTGCAAAGTGGCTTGATGAAAACGTTCGATGAAGGTGTGAACATCCTCTTTTTCCCTCTGCTTCACTTCGATGAGAGAGAACATCGACATGTCCATCCCTCCTTCGTAGAATCTTGCGAAGAATAAGGCTTTGAAGTCGTCGAAGGAAGTAATGCAATTGTCCGCTAGGCTGCGGTACCACTGGTAAGCTACTCCCGAGAGACAACCCATGAACACCCGAGTGAGGAGGGCGTCATTCTCCTGTAGTAACACCGTCATCATACTGAAGTAGTTCATGTACTGACTCGGTGATGTTTTTCCCTCGAACAGAGCCATAGTCTATGGTTTGTATCTAGGAGGGAAAGGGGCATCTTCCCAGATAGCTGGGTAAGGCTGGTTGATTCCTAATTTCTTGAGTTAATCTTTGTGCTTCAAGGCATCAAATTGGGCTTTCAGCTCCCGTACTGCCTGTATCGGATTTTCAGCCGGTAGCAGGACCACGGAGTGGTGAGGAATCGGTTGTATTACGACTCCAACGGGAGGTAATACATTCTCCGAGTGAGGAAGCGGAGGAACTGCTGACTCTTGATCTAGAGCAGGCTCTTGGATCGTGTTGGATGGTGGTAAGTCCACCCCCACACGTATCTGAGTTGGAGGGACTGATGCTTGAGCCATGGCACCTGTGTGTTAAGTTAGCATCATCTGGTGCATGTTCTCCATCATGGATTGCATCTCTTTCAGAGACGTCTCCAGTATAGTGATGCGTTGCTCAGCGCCCCCAAACGGGGAAGCTTTCTCGCATTCATCTCCAATGGCATAAACTCCCATCTCCCTGGGTGTCATTGAAAGATTAGTATAGGTCTCTGTAGAAGTTGACTCTATACTTTCGGTGTCTGATTCGGGAGACTGGCGACCCCCAGCATCAGAATCAGAAGAATACGAAGCCGGTTGTCATGACCTCGAACGAGTATTTTGGAACACCCCAGCTTCGGTGTTCCTAAGGAGTATGTTGAATCTCCTTCGGCTCGGAGTTCTAGAGGGATGACGTCTTGAGCCCGACCTTCCTCTAGGTATGTGTGAAGCCATGTTCACAGTTGCATGTACGGGCTCTTCTTCCTGGAAAGACGGAGAGTAGCTCAACCGGTCGAAAACTGATCGTTTTACTTCATAACAGCAATAATTAATTACAATCCTATGACTATTACAACAGTGCTCGCTAGGAGACGTAATAGACATATTGGAAGATCCCCTCTCCTTGCGTTTCTGGATCAGATACTTGTGCAGGTCAGGAGGAGTTACAGCAGAAGAAGATGATGGCTTGTTCCTTCTGTTCATATCAGTGGACATGCGGATGTTGGGAACCATAGTTTTTCCTGTGCCACCTATATACAACAGGTTGGCCATCTGGGTAGCGGATAATCCCCGAGGAGGGTGTCTTTCCGCAAATTGAGCCTTCTTTACGTTGAGGGGCTTCTTCTGGCATAATTTGGAGCTCTGCTCTGGTTGGCGTAAAGCCGAGGATGTCCTCAGTCGGCCGTCAGCCTCTCGCGTAATCCGGAGAGCGGGCAGATTGTTCCCTTGCTGGCGTAAAGGCCGAGAAGTTGAGTAGTCCGCCGCTTGCTTTCCCTTGCGTAGATTGCAGGAATTATCTGCTTTTCCGCGGAAGGCAGATGCATTTTTACGCACGGAGCGCGTTTGGGATTTCTGATTTGGTGCTGAGGCATTATCAAAATTTTTGTCTATTCCGCCATAGACGATAGACAAAATTTTATGCGCAGAGCGCGATGTGTACTTCTGGACTAGCGCTGAGACATTGCTAGAAGTTTTGTCTGCCCTGTCAGAGACAGACGACTGAATTTTACGTGCAAGGCGCGGAGTATACTTCTGGATTGGCACTGAGGTATTGCCAGAAGTTTTGTCTGCCCTGTCAGAGACAGGCGACTGAATTTTACGCGCAAGGCACTGAGGGAGCAATGCTACCCCCTCGTTGGTCAGAGAAATTAAAGAGATCGGAGAGTCGACAGGAATGGTAGAGGATGTCTTGGGCATCCAGACCTTACGCAGCTTCCTGTTGTCTTTGACAGAGAGAGAGTGAGAGCTACCCCCTATTCAAAGCATATCTTCATAGGCAGACTGGTCGAACTGGACAACCAGTATCTTCTTCACGGATCCCACGGATACTGCATCGTGTTGAGCAATTGCTTCCTCATCAGAAGAGAAAGATGTCTCCAGCAGAGTCGCCATCTTGTTGTCTGATAAAATAAACGAAAGATATGGAAACGAGACTTTATACGAAAACCCGCTCTTTATGTTTACAAACAAGCAGTACAATTAATCCTATACGAGGATGTCGAGTATAATTTTTTAATCTGGGTAAATATTGCTATAGGAGTCTGGTCTGCAGTCGATCACTTTGTCACTTGGACCACACGATGATGAAGAAGTGTCGTAGAAGACAGTAAGCAGCTTCGAAGGTTGCTAAAGAGAGTGGATGCTCGATGCCAAAGTCGTTGATCGCTACTATTTGCCTGAGCTCTGGATTCTTCTCTCTCTCTCTCGACCGTTTTCTCTCCTCGATCTGATACTCTATTTTTTCGACCTTCAATCTCCGACCTCAACCTCTGTTAATAGAGGTCTCTATTTATAGAGTTTTAGTGACAGTGACCACTCAGTCAGTGTAGAAACCGAGTAGTGGAAAGTACAGCACCCTTTTACAAGATGGTTACAATAACCATTTTCCGTGTATAGATGACCTTTTGAATGAGCATCTGACGCGTGTCCAACTAAGGGACAACGCGTATAACTGCTACGAAGATCACGGCGTAGAAGCCACGTAGGTAGTTATCCTTCGTGTAGAAGAGGTTGGCGTAGAAGCCAATAACTGTCACCATGGCGTAGAAGCCAAGTAGGCATAGAAGCCGAGTAGGCGTAGAAGCCGAGTAGCCATAGAAGCCGAGTAGGCGTAGAAGCCGAGTGGACGTAGAAACTGAGTAGGCGTAGAAGTCGAGTAGGCGTAGAAGCCGAGTGGGCACAGAAGATAGCTGATCCTCCTCCTCTGACTGTGGCCTGAGTTGGCGTAATGTGCCAAGGTGATGATGTGGACGTCTTAGCCGAAATTATGGCTCTTGGAGATATAATCAAATCTCTTGCATTAAATGCAGATATCTTCCCCCATCCTGCACATTAAATGTAGAGGCTTGTCTTTAAGATTTGCCATCATTCTGCGCATTAAATACAGATACGCGCCTCGAATCATGTACGAAGAGTAACTGCTGACATGGCAGTCTGTTTGTCTTCTGCGGAGCGTAAGAAGCTCACGTCTGCCTATGTAAAACTAGGCAGCGTATCCCCTTGTATGCGTAAAAGTAGTTTACGCAAAGGGGATGTCACTAAACGATGGTTCGATTACATTTAATCAAATCTCCTGCATTAAATGCAGAGATCCGCCATTATCCTGCGCATTAAATGCAGTGGCGTATTTTGAAAGTCTGCCACCCTTTCTGCATATTAAATACAGAGACGTGCCTCGAGTTGTCATAACTCTGCGCATTAAATGCAGAGACGTGCCTCGAGTTCTGTCATCACTCTACGCATTAAATGCAGAGACGTGCCTCGAGCCCTGTACGAAGAGCAGCTTTTGACGTGGTAGGCTGTTTGTCTTCTGTGGAGCATAAACAGCTCACATTTGCCTGTGTAAAACTAGGCAATGTATTCCTTTGTATGCGTAAAAGCGGTTTACGCAAAGGAAATGGCAGTAAATGACAGCCTGGGTTGCAGTGCCGTACCATCATTATAGTCGTCGTCTAGGTAGTCGTACAGTACTTTTTGTCAGGAGTCCAGACGTCAGGTTCATTGCATGATCTGACAGGTTTATTTCGAAGAATACAAAGCGTCCCTCGTACACTTTAATGCTGTATTGAAAGCGGATGAGTTTTACGCCATAAAGGCGATGTAGCACCCTTTTTACGCAGAAGCAGCCTGGACATACTGTATTATGCGGATGGTCCTTGAGCATATATCTTATGCTGTGCTCAGCGGAAAAGCTCTGTTTGCACGTCGATGGCTCTGAAGTCATCTTTTTACGTTGCCCAATATCAACATGCTGCGTATAGCTATCCAGCATATTTTTTATGCTTCTACAACCTCAAACTTTAAAGGTCTCCAGTGGTAGTCGGCACAATGTCGATGTCAGTCCTGTGCCACCCGAAGTCTGTCTCTAATCAGCTTGACCTTCTCCGCTATATCCACGACCATCTCTGGCCCTAACAAAGCTCTCTCACCAACATCATCCCAAGATAACGGTGTGTGATACCTCAGTCCATATAGAGCCTCCAATGGTAACATCTCAATACTGGCCTGGTAACTGTTGTTGTAAGCAAACTCTACCAGGTGGAGATAATCCTTCCAAAAACCTCTGAAATCCAAGACGCAAGTGTGAAGTATATCCTCGAGAGTCTGAATAGTCCTCTTCAATTGTCCGTCTGTCTAGGGGTGATATGAGGTACTGAACTTGAGCTAGGTGCCCAAGCTAGCCTGCAAACTCCTCCAAAAGTAGGAAGTAAAATGACTATTCCAATCCGAGATGATGCTCACAGGAACTCCATGCAATCTAATAATCTATCATACGTATATCTCCGCTAGCTTCTCCATAGACATTTCCACTTTAAATGACAAGAAGTGGGCTGATTTGGTCAACCTGTCTACGATGACCCAAATTGCATCTTTTTCTCCTGGAGAATGCGGAAGTCCCAAAACAAAATTTATGGTCACCTGCTCCCACTTTTACTCTGGGATGGATAAAGGCTGAAGTAATCCACCTGGTCTATGCCTATCCGCCTTTATCTGCTGGCACACCAAACATCTGGATACGATGCGTGCTACCTCGTACTTCATTCTATACCATGATACATGCTCTCTTCGGTCTCGATAAATCTTGTTGGCATCTGGATGCATCGAGTACTGAGAGCAATGCTCCTCCTGGAGAACTTCCTCGCACAACTTTCTATTCGGCACATATAACCTGGTACCATACCACAATGATCCATCAGCAATAGTAAAATCCTCCAATAATCTTTCCCGATCCAGCGCTCTAATGCTCCTCAGAGCCACATCCTTGAACTGACTAGTCTTGATCCTGTCCATTAGCTCTGACTGTATCTACAATCCCTACATATGCATCTCGATACCACAAACTACCACCTCGATCCCCAAACTCTCAAGGTTGGCCAATAAGTGTCTGTCTGTTGTCAAGAATATAGCCACTAGATACCTGCTCAAGGCATCGACGACTACGTTGGCCTTCCCTAGCTGGTACTGTAATGATATGTCGAATTTCTTCATCAACTTCAACCATCTCTTCTGCCTCATGTTAAGCTCTTTCTATGTGAATACATACTTCAAGCTTTTGTGGTCCGTGAAGATCTTCACATGCTCTTCGTATATATAGTATCTTTACAGCTTTAGAGCAAAGATGACCATTGCCAACTCCAAATCGCGGGTGGGATAGTTCTTCTCATGAGGACATAATTGCCTAGAATTATAGGCAATCACCTTTCTGTGCTGCTGAAGAGCACAACCCAAACCCTTCTCTGAAGTATCACTATAGATAGAGAATCTACTTGTCCTTGATGGCAACGTCAATATTAGAGTTGTCGTCAATCTCCTCTTCAGCTCATCAAAAATAGCCTGATAATCCTCTGTCCAGACAAACTCTACATCATTCCTGGTCATCTTAGTCATTGGTTTTATAATCCTGGAGAAATCCTATATAAATCTTCTGTAATAACCTGCTAGACCCAGGAAACTCCTGATCTCTGTCACTGAACTCAGAGTAGTCCACAACTCCACTGCCACGATCTTCTTTGGGTGAACTGAGATCCCGTCACCTATCATCACATGCCTAAGAAATTCAACCTTGTCAAGAAAGAAATCATACTTTGAAAGCTTCTCGTAAAGCTCTTCCTTCCTGAAAGTCTCCAAAACTATTCTCAGGTGTTCCTCATGCTTCTCCGGGGTCTTCGAATACACAAGTATATCATCAACGAAAACCACCACAAACTTGTCAAGGTACTGGTTGAATACCTTGTTCATTAAGTTCATGAATACTTTTGGGGCATTATCAACCCAAACGGCATCACCATAAACTCAAACTGGCCATACCGAGTCCGAAAACCTGTCTTCGGAATGTCTTCTTTCTTCACCTTCACCTGGTGGTAGCCTGACCTCAAGTCTATCTTCGAAAATACCTTCGCCCTGCTCAACTGATCGAAGAGGTCATCTTTCCCCGGCAGCGGGTATTTATTCTTAATAGTGAGTTTGTTCAAAGCCCTGTAGTCGATACACATGCCTACCATCCATCCTTCTTTGGTACAAATAATACCGGAGCACCCCACCGTAATAAACTATATCTGATGAAGCCCTTATCCTATAATTCATCAACATGCTTCTTCAACTCTGCCAGTTCACTGTTGTTGACCCTATAAATATGTTATGATATTGGCTCTGTGCCTGGCACCAAGTCTATAGAGAACTCAACATCTCTGTCTGGTGGCAATCCTGGCAAATTCTCTGGAAAGATATCCAGAAACTTCGCTATCAAAGGATGTGGCAGCTCCTTTTCTTCCAGCATGGCTTCACAAAATATACCCTTGCTCTGCTTTGCTGCACCTCTGGCAATCTCGAACTCTGGCTCTCCTGGCGGTCAAAATATCTCTGCCTCCACGAAAATCTATACTAACATAGTGCCTACTCAACCAATCTATCCCGAGTACAATATTGTATCCCGGAAGTGGCATTACGAGTAAGCACGTGCTAAACTCTCGGCCTCCCAATAAAACCCTTTAATCCTTGCAAAAATTACTGACTAAAATAATGTCTCCCCCAGTCGTGATCTTGGAAGTCCTAGCCAAGGGTTCTGCCTCTAAATGATACTTAAGAGCAAAAGATACAGATACAAAACTATATAAAGCACCAGAATCGAATAAAGCAAATGTTAGAATAGAATCGAGAAGAACTGAACCTGTAATCACATCACCCTCTAGCTCGGTCTCCTCAACTGTCATGTCAAAAGCTTGCCCCTGAGGTGCACCTCTCTGTTGCTGCTGCTGTTGTGGGACAAACCTCTATATTTGTGCCAGAAGTGGAGGTCCCCTCTGCTGAACTGCGGGTGGCCTCGTTGGTGCTCCCCTAACTGGTGCTCTAGCTGGTCCTCCCTGAGCTGGACGAGCTAGACAATCTCTCAGTTGGTGGCCGGGTGACCTACAGAAAAGTCACACTCCCAACCTCTTCCGACAAACCTCCCTGGTATGTCCTAGATTTCCATAGAATACACAATAAATGGCCTATTATGCCTGCCTCTGTGGCTGCTGCTGGTGTTGACCACGAGCCGGTACCTGGTATTGCTGGTGATGGTATTGGAACGATCTCTGCTTCTACTAAAAAGGGGGATGCTTGGCCGGTCCCGCGCTATCACTCGCTCCTCCAGAACCATCGTGTCCTCTCTTGGGCCTGAGGTTCAAATCGTCCTCAATAATCTGGACATCCATCAAAATACCCTCAAAGGTAGCAGTGCGATATCCAGAAGTACAAGACTTAATCTTTCTTATCAGCCCCTTCCTGAAATTTTGAGCTCGATCTCCTGGGTCTCGAATCATCGACGGTGCAAAATGAATCAAGCGACAGAACTCTGCAGCATACTCGTCGACCGACATGTTCCCTTGGACCAAGTCATGAAACTGACTATCCAAGGCTCCTAAGGCTGTAGAAGCATAAAAAATACGCTGGATAGCTATACGCAGCATGTTGATGCAGGACAGCGTAAACAGAGGACCTCAGAGCCATCAAACGTGCGACAGAGCTTTTTTTTGCTGAGCACAGCGTAAAAATATAGGCTCAAGGATCATCCGCATAAATGCAATATGTCGGCTGCTTCAGCGTAAACAGGGTGCTTCATCGCCTTTATGGCGTAAAACTCATCCGCTTTTAATGCAGCATTGAAGTGTACGAGGAACGCTTCGTATTCTTCGAAATAAACCTGTTAGATCATGCAATAAACCTGACATCTGGACTCCTGACAAAGAGTACTGAACGACTACCTAGGCGACGGGTATAATGATGGCGCAGCACTACAACCCAGGCTGTCATTTACTGCCATTTTCTTTGCGTAAACCACTTTTACACATACGAAGGAATACGCTGCCTAGTTTTACACAGGCAGATGTGAGCTGTTTACGCTCCGTAGAAGACAAACAGCCTGCCATGTCAAAAGTTGTACGTCGTACAGGGCTCGAGACACGTCTCTGCATTTAATACGCAGAGCGGTGACAGTTTCTCGAGGCACGTCTCTGCATTTAAAGCGCCGAATACTGACAAATGCCCAAGGCACGTCTCTGCACTTGATGCACAGAAGGGTGGCAGACCTTCAAAACACGCCTCCTCATTTAATGAGCAGGATAATGGCGAATCTTCGCATTTAATGCAGGAGATTTGATTAAATGTTACTGAAACATCGTTTAGTGACATCCCCTTTACGTAAACTACTCTTACGCATATAAGGGAATACGCTGCCCAGTTTTACACAGGCAGACATGAGCTTCTTACGCTCCGTAGAAGGTAAATAGACCGCCACATCAGCAGTCACTCTTCGTACAGAATTTGAGGTGCGTATCTGCATTTAATGCGCAGAATGATGGCAAATCTTAAAGACAAGCCTCTGTATTTAATGCGCAAGATGGGGGTAGATCTCTGCATTTAATGTAAGAGATTTGATTATATCTCTAAGAGCCGTAATTCCGGCTAAAATATCAACATCAGCTTGGCTTCTACGCCTACTCGGCTTCTATGCCTACTTGGCTTCTATGCCTACTTGGCTTCTAAGCCTGCTTGGCTTCTACGCCATGGTGACAGTCATTGGCTTCTACGCCAACCTCTTCTACACAAGGGATAACTACCTACGTGGCTTCTACGCCATGATCTTCGCAGCAGATATACGCATTTGTCCCTCAGTTGGACACGCGTCACATGCTCACTCAAAAGGTCATCTATACGCAGGCATTGGTTATTTTAAACCGTCGTGTAAAAGGGTGCTATACTTTTCACTACTCGGTTTTTATGCCGACTGTGTGGTCACTGTCACTAAAAACTCTATAAATAGAGACCTCAATCAACAGAGGGAAAAGGTCGAAGAAAACGGTCGGAAAATTGATCAAGAAATTCAGTATCAGATCCAACGGTCGCAAAGATAGAAGGTCAAACGGTCAAGAGAGAGAGAAGAATCCAGAGCTCAGGCAAAGAGAAGGGATCGACGACTTTGGCATCGGGCATCCACCCTCTTTAGCAACCTGCGAAGCTGCTTTCTGTCTTCTACGGCACTTCTTCACCATCGTATGGTCCAAGGGCTAAAGTGATCGGCTGCAGATCAGACACCTATAGCAATATTTATCCAGATTAAATAAATCGTACTTAGATATCCTCCTATAGGATTAAATTGTACAATCTTGTTTATAAACACAGAAGAAAGGGCGGGTTTTCGTATAAGACCTCATTTTCCATATTCTTTCTCGTTTATTATCCGAAACAAGATGGCGACTATGCTGGGGACATCTTTCTCTTCTGATGAGGAAGCTATTGCTCAACACGATACAGTATCCGTGGGATCCGTGAAGAAGACACTAGTCGTCCAGTTCTACCAGTCTGCCTACGAAGACATGCTTCGAACAGGGGGTAGCTCTAACTCCCTCTCTGTCCAAAATAACAGGAAGCTGCGTAAGGTCTGGATGCCCAAGACATCCTCTACCATTCCTGTGGACTCTCCGATCTCTCCGACCAATGAGGTTGTAGCATTGCTCCCTTCGTGCCTTGCGCGTAAAATTCAGTCGCCTGTCTCTGACAGGGCCGACAAAACTTTTGGCAATGCCTCAGCGCTAACATAGAAGTATACTCTGTGCCTTGCGCATAAAATTCAGTCGCCTATCTCTGACAGGGCCAACAAAACTTCTGGCAATGCCTCAGCGCTAACCCAGAAGTATAATCCGTGCTCTGCGCGTAAAATTTAGTCTCCCGTTCCTGGCGAAAAGACGAAACTTCGGACAATGCCTCAGCGCTAGTCCAGAAGCCTACTCCGCGCTCTGCGCGTAAAATTCAGTCTCCCGTCCCTGGTGGAATAGACAAAATTTCTGATAATGCCTCAGCGCCAAATCAGGAATCCTAAACGCGCTCCGCACACAAAAATACATCTATCTTCTGCAAAAAAACAGATGATCCTTGCAATCTACGCAAGGGAAAACAAGAAGCTGATGGCCGACTGAGCACATCCTCAGCTTTACGCCAACCAGAGCAGAGCTCCAAATTACTCCAGGAGAAGCCCCTCAGCGTAAAGAAGGCTCAATTTGCGGGAAGACACCCTCCTCGGGGATTATCTGCCACCCAGATGGCCAACCTGTTGTATATAGGTAGCACAGAAAAAACTATGGTTTCCAACATCCGTATGCCCACCGATGTGAACAGAAGGAACAAGCCATCATCTTCTTCTTCTGTTACTCCTCCTGACCTGCGCAATTATCTGATCCAGAAACGCAAGGAGAGGGGATCTTCCAGCATGTCTATTACGCCTCCTAGCAAGCACTATTGTAATAGTCATAGGATTGTAATTAATTATTGCTGTTCTGAAGCAAAACGGTCAATTTTTGACCGGTTGAGCTACTCTCCATCTTTCCAGAAAGAAGAGCCCACACATGCATCTGTGAACATGGCTTCATACATACCTAGAGGAGGGTCGGGCTCAAGATGTCATCCCTCTAGAACTCCGAGCCGAAGGAGATTCAACATGCTCCTTAGGAACACCGAAGCTGGGGTGTTCCAAAATACTCGTTCGAGGTTGCGACAACCGGCTTCTTACTCTTTTGATTCCAATGCTGGGGGTCGCCAGTCTCCCGAATCAGATGCCGAAAGTATAGAGTCAACTTCTACAGAGACCTATACTAATCTTTCAATGACACCCAGGGAGATGGGAGTTTATGCCATTGGAGATGAGCGCGAGGAAGCTTCCCCGTCCGGGAGCGCTGAGCAACGCATCACTATACTGGAGACGTCTCTGAAGGAGATACAATCCATGATGGAGAACATGCACCAGATGATGCTAACTCAACACGCAGCTGCCATGGCTCAAGCATCGGCTCCTCCAACTCAGATACGCGTGGGGGTGGACTTACCACCATCCAACACGATCCAAGAGCCTGCTCTAGATCAGGAGTCAGCAGTTCCTCCGCTTTCTCACTCGGAGAATGTATTACCTCCCGTCGGAGTCGCGATGCAATCGATTCCTCATCACTCCGTGGTCCTGCTACCGGCTGAAGATCTGATGCAGGCAGTACGGGAGTTGAAAGCCTAATTTGATGCCCTGAAGCACAAAAATTAGCTCAAGAAATTGGGAATCAACCAACCTTACCCAGCTATTTGGGAAGAGGTCCCTTTCCCTCCTAGATACAAACCACAGACTATGGCTTTGTTCGAGGGAAAAACATCACCGAGTCAATACATGAACTACTTCAGCATAATGACAGTTGTTACAAAGGAACGACGCCCTCCTCACTCGGGTGTTCAAGGGCTGTCTCTCGGGAGTAGCTTACCAGTGGTACTGCAGCCTGGCAGACAACTGCATTACTTCCTTTGAAGACTTCAAGGCTTTATTCTTCACGCGATTCTATGAGGGAGGGATGGACATGTCTATGTCCTCTCTCATCGAAGTCAGGCAGAAGAAAAAAGAGAATGTTCGTACTTTCATCGAACGTTTTTGTCAAGCCACTCTGCAAATACCTCCAAGAGTCCTAGACTCGGCATTGGTCGACATCTGCAGGAAGAACCTTCTTCCCGTGATCTCGGTGTTCACAGGACCATATCAGTTTCATGATTGGCCCTCGTTTATCATCTCAGCGGTAGCCACGGAGGACAATAGTCAGAAGGTGCACGATTATGATCTTGGCCTCTGATAAAGGCAAGAGGACATCCTCCAACATCGACCATCCTCGTGGTACCAAGGGTAAAGAAGCTCTGACGATCAACACGTCCAGGCAAAAGATGGTGGCTACCACGCAGACGAAACCTGGGATTTCCAGGCCCATTGAAGTGTACTCTTTCGACGACGACGATATTCCGAGTATATTCGAATATCTCATCAATGGCGGCAAGATTACCCTTCCTGAAGTGAGACGGCCCAATGAGACCGGCAGTACCAACAACCCCAAGTACTGCATCTTCCATAGGTACATACACCACCCCACAAAGGCGTGTTATATACTGAAAAGGAAGATCCAGGAGCTGATCGATGCTAAGGCCATCACTCTGCGCAACAGCGAGAAGACGGTCACGGCCAACATGATCTCCCTGCAATTTGGCAATCTGCCTCCCCAAGAAATCCTGTACGGTATTACGCCTATTTCCCGGACGACAATGAACATCGTTAATCTCCCTCCAGGTAGAGGTCAAAATCATGACCTGCTACCACTAACTACCCAGCGAGACGAGACTATGTGGGTTCATCCAGATCTGGTGCCAGAGATCGAGAAAGAGACTCAAGCTGCTAAGGCTAAGTCTAAAAAGAACTCAAAGCACAAACCTTGTCACATGATTACGGTACACTCGACATCAGAAGACGAGGTCTTGGCTATTGGAACCCGATCAGGTAAAGCCTACTCAGGCTCTCTCAAGACACTCATCTAGCCCTGAGCGAAGCACTGATGCAGGCGAAGGCATACTTGACCCAACTCAAGTCCCCTGACGAAGAACCAGTAGCGTGTCCTCAATGCCATAGTGTGATGGAGGTGGTCCTAAACATCACTTTCACTCAAGATGACATGCTGTTAAAACATAACAGGCATGACAGACCCCTCTATTACACCGGGTATGTCGGTTCCATGGAGGTCGACCGGATTCACATAGATTCGGGATCATCAATCGGCATCATTCCTCATAGTCTGCTCAGACCGCTGAGGATTCCTACCAGCGAATTGGCTTACACCACCACTACGATCGTGGGTTTCAACGCCGGAAGAAGTAAGCCGTTAGGGAAAATTTGCCTGAGGATCCAAATTGGCAACCTCAGATCTGTGGCTACATGTTACGTCATCGATTCAGAGGTATCCTACAACATCCTGCTGGGTAGACCTTGGATCCACGACCATAATATTGTTCCTTCGACTCTACATCAATGCTTCAAATATGTAGACGCCCGAGGGACAGTACAAACGGAGGTTGCTGATCTGAACCCGTTCAAAAGAGTAGAATCCTACTACTCTGATGCCGTGTTGTACTCTCAAGACTGCACGGAAGAGGTGTCAGCCGAAGCAGAGAAGTAATCCCACCGGGAGCCAGAAGAACCCTCTGTCAAGCAACCTCTGTCAATCAAGGTGAAAGGACGGACTACTCGTCCAAAAGCCATAAAGCCTATGGCTATCCACCTGAACGAGACCAGGTCAGGAAAAGGGGGTGATCCTCTAGTGATCACTTTGAACCAGAAGCCTCCACCCTTGGTCATCAACCTCCGGCGCAACAGGCAGCCGAGTGATGTAAATGCAACCGGGAACAGAGTTTCAGATGATAATAAACATCCTCTTTTCCAATATACTGACGCCCAAATTCTAAATCAGGAATCCTCCCCCTACGACGATATAGAACCTATAGCGCAAAAATTCTTGGAAGCTATAGATTCCTATCATCCGTATATATGGAAAGTAGCATCATCATCCAATGTCACCACGATATATGGACCGCATGAGGATTCTGTCTTCATTATCCCGCCTACTTGCAGCAGTCAGCATTCAATAGTCTTCGGCCGCATGCGCAATGAACCGACTGTGCAAGAGGGTTCTTCCGATGACGATGACGGTAAAATACAGGTTCACAGATACCCGCAAGCTTTGAAGATCATGCAAAGTATGGGTTATAACTTGAAGCTGGAACCGGGTCTCAACTACGGGAAAGGCAGACGAATGCCGCTGCACGGTGATCCCTACTATCAACGAACTCGTTTCAGGTTAGGGTATACCACCTCCCTCGCAACTCCTGAGTCAAACAAGGATATCTTTTCCTCCTCTCAAAATGGCTCAGCGCCCTCCGACTCATCTCATGCTCTCGAGCGAACATTATCAGTAAATATAGTAGTGACGGATTCCTTTGAATCAGACGAACAAGAATTCGAACCGTTTGAGAATGACACTTGGGCTCAGCAAATGGATACACAATAGGAGTTTCGCTTCGAGCAGAGAGAACCTCCCACTGAAGACAAAGTTATCCAGATTGACGTTAGGGATGAACTTTCGCCAAAGCCAATATTTATCAGTAACAATCTTTCCGATGCAGAAAGGAAAGAAGTTATCCAGCTGATAAAAGAATATATCGATGTCTTTGCGTAGAACTATGAGGATATGCCAGGCCTTGATCCAAAGGTGGCTACTCATAGGCTCAATATATTGCCCGATTCAAAGCCTGTAAAGCAGCACCAACGCCGGTTCCACCCGGATATGATGGACGCCATTGAAGCTGAAATCAAGAAGTTGATAGCCTGCGGCTTCATTCGTGAAGAACATCCCGATTGGGTCGCCAATGTTGTCCCGGTCATAAAAAAAAATAAGAAAGTACGAGTCTGCATCGATTACCGAGATCTGAACACAGCCTGCCCCAAGGATGAGTTTTCTCTTCCCATCACAGACGTCATGATTGACAATACATGCGGTTTTGAACGTATGTCTTTCATGGACGGATTTTCAGGATACAATCAAATCAAGATGCATCCTGAAGACGAGAAGCATACTGCCTTCCGGACACCATTGGGGGTATATTGCTATACGGTCATGTCCTTCGGATTGAAGAATGCCGGGGCTACGTACCAACGGGCTATGAGTAACATATTCCATGAGCATTTATGCAAGACAGTGGAGTGTTACGTGGACGATATAGCTGTCAAAAGCCGCCTCAAGGATAATCACATCCAAGACTTGAAGACAGTATTTGAATTGATGCGCCAATATCAACTCAAAATGAATCCTACAAAGTCCTTTCTGGGGGTATCTAGTGGCAAATTTCTGGGATTTGTCATAACCGCCAAAGGCATTCAAGTGGACCCTGATAAAGTCAAGGCCATCTTAGAAATGCGAGCACCCCATAATCTGAGGAAACTCAGGGGATTTTAAGGTCGTCTGGCTTATATCCGGAGATTCATATCCAACCTCTCTGGGAGATGTTAGCCCTTTTCTCGTCTCATGAAGAAAGGTGTATCCTTCGTATGGGATGAAGCCTGTTAACAAGCATTCGGTGATATCAAGTGCTACCTCACTAGTCCGCCAATTCTGGTGCCTCCTGTCATAGAAAGACCATTCGTGCTGTATGTTCGAGCGATGGATCATTCTCTGGGAGCTTTTCTCGCATAAAAGAATGAGATGGGTCACGAGCAGGCTATCTACTACCTCAGCAGGATGATGGTCGGAGCCGAACACCGGTACAATCCAGTGGAGAAAGAATGCTTGGCTCTGGTATTCGCTATTCAGAAAATGTGACACTATGTCACAGGCCAAACCATTCACATCATCTCTAGGATCAATCCTCTTCGGGTACTGATGAACAAGCCAAGTGTTCTTAATTCCTGACTCGCGACTTGGGCGATGTTATTAACACCGTATGACATGGTGTACATCCCTCAGAAGTCCATCAAGGGCCAAGCGTTGGCTGACTTCCTAGCCGCTCATCCGATTTCGGAGGCCTCCAAACTGTACGAGGACATTCCCGACGAAGTTGTAGAATGTAATTCCACAATGGAAAGTGATGCATGGCAACTGTTCTTCGATGGTGCCTCCAGAACTGTTCCCAGGAGAAACGTGGTTTCGGGAGTAGAAATTGTTCTGGTCACTCCTGATAAGCTCGTCATCTACCGAGCATATTCTCTTAGCGAGCCATGTTCCAACAATGTGGCGGAGTACAACGCTCTACTAATCGGCCTCCAAGTCGCTAAAGAATTGGGCATCGAATCTCTGGAAGCTTTCGGTGATTCTCTGCTGATCGTCAATTAAGTCAGAGGAATATATGAAGTTCAGAATCCAGACCTCATCCCCTATCACCAAGCAACGGTCGGGATTCTTCCTGGAACATGTGCCTCGATCTCAGAATTTGGAAGCTGATGCCCTAGCCTGTCTAGCTACAGATTTAGCTACCCCTATAAGAAGGCAGAATTCGGTAATCCTTCTTAACAGATATTTATTCTGTGTGAAAATAACTTTCATATAGAACGCAACTACGCGATGGACACAGATCCTCCCAGGAGAGACTGGAGAAGTCCTTTTATAGATTTCGTAGCATACATAATCTTGCCAGAGGATCCTAAGGAAGCAGTATCCATCAAAAGATGATCATTACGCTTCTATTTTGACGCATTGTTACAATGTCTATATCGCCGGTCTTATGACGGACTATTATTACGATGTCTATCGGGTGACGAAGCACAGCGGATTATCCGTGAAGCCCACGACGGCGTATACGGAGCGCATCAACCCGGTCCTAAGCTACAGGATCGCATCAGGAGAATGGGCTATTACTGGCCTACTATGATCACAGATGCAATAAAGTATGCAAGACAATACAGAGCCTGTCAGGTCTATGCAGACTTTATCCATCAACCTCCCGAATATCTACATCCTATGGTTGCAGCCTGGCCTTTCGAAGCATGGGGTATGGATATCATTGGTTTTATTCATCCGTCTTCTTCCAAAGGTCACCGGTTCATACTGGCCATCACGGATTATTTCTCCAAATGGGCAGAGACGATCCCTCTTGCTGAGGTGAAGGCATCTAATGTGATCAGCTTCATCAAGCATCACGTCATTTACCGCTTTGGGATACCCCGAAGGATAATCCATGACAATGGGCCTCAATTCATCAGCCAAGCATTTCATCGATTTTGCGATAAAAATCGGATACAAAATATCGCCTCTACGGCATATAATCCTGCTGCTAATGGTTTGGCGGAAGCTTTCAATAAAACCATTATCAAGCTCTTGAAGAAGTTCGTCTCTTCAAACAAAAGGGATTGGAATGAGAAGCTGGGAGAATGACTCTGGGCATACCGCACAACGGTACGAGCACCGACAGGTTGCACACCATTCTCATTAGTCTACGGGAGCGAAGTAGTTCTTCCCATCGAGATCCAAATTCCGTCACTCAGGATAGCCATGACGAATGAGTTGACTCAAGAAAAGAATGACCTGTTAAGGCTTCAAGAGCTAGAAGGATTAGACGAGAAATGCCTCCAAGCCCAACAGCGCATCGTGCTCTACCAAGCACACATTTCCAGGACTTTTAATCAAAAAGTGAAGGAAAGGGTGTTCAAAGTCGGCGAGCTAGTTTTAGCTGTGAGAAGGCCGATGATTCTTACTCACAGAAGTAAGGGCAAATTCCAGCCCAAATGGGAAGGCCCTTATGTGATCGAGACGACGTTCTCAAACGGCGCTTACAGGTTAGCCCAGCCTAATGGAGACCTGTTAATGGCTCCTATCAATGGCAAATTCCTGAAAAGGTACTATGCTTAACCTCCTCTGCTCAAGTGGAATATGGCGAAAACCTCATTCTGACAAAACTACTTCCAAAACGAAACTAGTTGGATCATATTCTATCATGTCCATATAACCTCTGAATAGATATATTTAACTAATTTGGAACTTCATGACCTATCACGTCCATACTACCTCTGATAGTATCTTGTGTATAAATTTTAGCTAAAAAGCATATTTCTATCATGTCCATATAACCTCTGAATAGATATATCCTGCTAAAACTTACCGAGAGTATATCACGTCTATATTACCTCTGATATCACTTTCACCCAAACCTGTCATTTACATTCCGAAATGATGGGTCCACAAAGTCAGATAAAAGCCTCTTTATTATTCCCAAAAAAAAACGAAAGTACATTGAAAAGAAAAAGCAAAAGTACATCATTGAGGGGGAGCAGTCAGGTCGCGAAGCTGCCGCGCCAGTGCGGCCATCCTCTCAGTCTTGGAATCTAAGACATCAGCGCGAGCCCGCTCCAGCCGTGCCTCATTGTTGCTCAGGAGGGAAAGTTCGGCTCTAGCCCGAAGAAAACCAGCACGGGCGACTCCTGCACGCGCCAAGTTCTGTTGTGCTACGCCCAATCGGCTATCCGCCACAGCTAGAGCTTCCAACGACTGAGAAGCCCACTCCTTTGCCTGAGCGAGTTTTGTTTCCAGCCTACGGACCCTCGCTATATTTCCTTCGTGTTCGGTCTGGCACTTCGTTTGAAGAGCGATGGCCTCCTACAGGACGGCTTTTTCTTTATCCATCTCCTGCTGATGTGTCTGGATGGATTTATTTACGCCTGCCATCTGTTCGGCAAGCCGTGCAGTCATGGAGTCGTATCTAGCCTGGACCAGATCTTCAACATTGTCTAGAGCTAGCTGCAAGTATTCGTTAATGGGTTACTCCAAACCATTAACTATCTCCTCCAGCGTTCAGCTAGCCCAGTGTCGTCGAATTCTTGGATCGGCACTATCGCGGACCGGGAGGACCTCTTCAGCGACGCAAAGCTCAGATTCTTCGCCAACACCTTTGATATTAACATTTTCAAAGTGGTGTAGGAGATGCCAGTATACTGTTCGATCAGCGCAGCTAGATCCGAATGGACGCCGGGAGTGGCCTCGATATTGGCGAATCCTCCTCCAAGAACAACCGTAGACGATGTTGCCACAGCCGTCGCCTCAACAGGTGGTGCGACAAAAGAAGAAGCGCCAACATCGGACAAAGATACTGGCGTACTCAAAGGAGGCATTGTTGCAATGACAGGCTCGTCCTCCTCTTGAGATATCGGGACCTCGTCGACAAGCGAACCGACACCCGAAGATGTTTCCTCTTCAAAAATAGGCACCTCCGTATCGCCGCTAGGACCTGACACATAGCCGAAGGGCGCATCTATAATGCCCTCCCCGAAGAGGTCTTCCCCTGAAAAGAGGACGAAAGGAAGTTAATATCAGCATAATATTAATTTTCCTAAAAGAAGAGGTGTGAAGACGATATTTACCCATGGCCGACGACATATATGTCGCGTCTGCGGCCAGTACAGCTAAATCATTTCTTAATGATGCTAAGCAAGCTGTCATACCTAGAGAAAGGGGTCTGCTAACTGACACTGGCAAATAGTGTCACTACCTGATTCTAGAAAATAGGATTATTTTTTATTTTTATTTGATAAATTATGAATTGTTTTTAAATAATTATGTTTATATTTAATTAGTGATTGTATTATTTTTATTTGATTGTTTTAGGGTTTTGGCTAGCCTGGACCCATGTCAGACCCTAGTGGACCCATGTCCGACCCAGCCCACACCCTAGTGAGACTTATTTTTGGGTTTAGAATATTTATTATATTTTTAGTGGGTTAGTTGGAGAGATTTAGAGTTAGTTTGAGTGCTTTTGGAACCCCGAAATCCAAACCCAAGTGTGTGGAGGGCATTTTGGGCATTGGAGATTAGTGAAACCCTTATTTAGTATGGTCGGCCCCTATTTCCAGCCCCTCACCCGACCACACAGCAGCCCACACCTGCAAACCAGCAGCCCTAGCCCCCCACTTCTTCTTATTCTTCACTTCTTCTTCTTCTCCACTTCTTCTTTCTTCTTCCTTCCCTCTTCTAAAGTAAGTGTTTCATTTTTCTTCCTTTTTTTCTTCCATTCCTTCTTCTTTATGCAAACCCTAACTCTACATTTTCCCTAACCTAGGTGTGTGGAGCCTAGATTTAGTGTGAAGGCTAGATTTGAAGGGTTGGAGCTTGAGGGAGGTGATTTCAAGTAGATCGGAGACTTTGGCCTTGGGATTCCAACTCCCAGGAGGTAAACCCTAACTTTTCCCTAGCTAATTACTTTTATGTAGTGTAATTAGTGGTTTAGAACCTTCCTAGACCCTAAGCCTACCCGTGGGAGGAAGTTGGAACTAGTTTGGTTGAGTTTGGAGACTTTGACACTAGGTTTTGTGTCAATTTTGGGTGGAATCCGAATTTGGTCCAATTTTGGGTGATGCCCTAGGTTAGACGGACCTAGATAGACATTGTCGGGTGTCTTGAGGGTGAGTGCATGTCTCCGTTCGGACACGGGAAGTCGTGTCGCGGAGAAACGGGCATTTCGGGCAAAATTTGGGATTTTCGTCGTCGCTGATTCTAAGTGCATGCACATTTTCGCCACGGGCCTAGAATCGACGCGGTAGCATTTTTTTTAGGATCTAGGCATCGTTTAGAACCCGTGGGTAAATTTTGGACCGATTTCGAGTTGGTTCGGTGTGCGTTTCAGGAGATTTTTTGAACCGCACACCGCGTGTTCATCGAAATGACCGAACGGCCCTTTTGACTTGGTTTCCTAGTTTCGGGCTATTGCGCGTGTTGGGTTAGCATCGGGGAGTGTGCGCTAGAGTTCTCGGGTTATATTTTATATATTTATAGGTGTTTGTGCGTGTCGGGGTCGTTGGGCGTGAGTGGGGCGTGTTGTTTGTGTGTTGTGTGCGTTGTGTTGTGTTTGTGTTTATATATTTGTGTAAGTGTCTATATATATATGTGTGTGTGTGTGTGTATTTATATCTATGTGCTTGTGTAAGTATATGTCTATGTGTATATATATATATATGTATATGTATAAGTATGCGTGTGTGTGTATATGTATGTATATATATATATATATATGTGTGTGTGTGTGTGTGTGTGTGTGTGTGTGTGTGTGTGTGTGTGTGTGTATATATATATATATATTTGAGTGTGTGTATATATATATATATATATATCTGTGTGTGTGTGTGCATATATATATAAATAGGTGTTTATATATATATATATTTATTTATTTGTGTGTGTGTGTATTTATGCATAAGTGTTAGAGTGTGTTTAAGTATGTGTGTGCTTGTGTGTGTGGCGAAGCGAGGGGGGGAACAGCCAGCCAGCAGCAGCAGAAGCTAGCAGCAGCAATATGAAGCAGCAGCAGCAGCATGAGCAGGCATAGCAGCAGCAGCAGCAGCAAGCTCCAGCAGTAGCAGCGAGGCTAGTAGCGAGGGTGAGTGAGTTATGATGGTTTAATAGATAGATAGATTAGTAGATTGATAGATATTAGAGATTGTTAGAATAACTAGATAGATAGATATATTTAGATAGATAGATAGCTAGATTTATAGATAGAAAGATAGGTAGTTGGATAGATAGATATATCTAAGGATAGATAGGTAGATAGATAGTTATATCTATCTAAGGTATAGATAACTATATATATATAGTTATATACATGTCTATAGATATCTAGATAGTTATACATATATATTTATGAGTTGGGTAAGGTATATATGGGTATATGTGTATGTGTGTGTGGATATCTATATATATATATGTATATAGATACTTAGATATATATATATATATATATATATATATATATATATATATATATATATATATGATAGATATATATATTTTCTAGCTTAGATAGCTACTAGATAACTAGTTAGAGAGGTTTGAGAGCGGTATCTCAATACCTTGAGATACCGAGGTATCTCAATACCTTGAGATATCCAAGGTATTGAGTTTCGAGCGGGGTATTTGAGCAATAGCCTAGGAATAGTATTGGAGTAATTTTTATATGTTTATGTGTATATATTTACGTGTGCTAGCATAGGTTTTAGCGGGTTTAGACGGGGTGCGTGGCCTAGGACGAGGTATCGGATACCGAGGGTATCCCGATATCTGATTAGGCGAGTTTGTGAGTTTTCTAGCTTAATGAGCTCGGTTTGACCTAGAATTTCAGGGGCACCCTAGTTTGACCTAGCTTTGACCATAATTGTCCTCGTTGACCGTAAAAGTCAACGTTTGACCTAATTTTGACCTAGAGTTGACTTTTTAGACCCCGAGTTGACTTTTTGACCCAAATTTTACCGGTTTGACCCGTTCGACCTAGAATAGCCCTAGAAGCCTGTTTTTAATTATTTTATATCAGTTTAAATCCTTAGAAGCCTGTTTAATCTTGCTTTTCGTATTAGGTTCTTGCGACACCGGTCTGGATCTCGATCCTCATCAGTTGCTCAGGACATCAGGCGAGTACCTACCTCTGATAGTTTCTATTTTATGATAGCATTTATATCACCTGTTCTAGAACTGTAATACTTGATTCTGACACATTGTTACACGAGCTGGTACTAGTGGATCCCGTCATGAGATGCTATCCCCCTTACCGTGTTCAGCGGGTACTCTATCACGTGTATTTCATCATGTACTTCGGGTATTGATTCTCATGTGCTATCATGTGCTTCTTGTGCTCTCGCCTTCGTGTGCGTGAGCTATTATCATCTACATAGCGTGTTGTGGTTGGATCCAAGAGTATTAGTGGGGGAGGGGAGTAGGAGTTGGTTATGTGATCAAAGTCAAACAATATTCATGTGTATGTCGGTTATGCAACTCACGCATAACGGAGTTATCGTAGTATTTTTCATGTGCAAACTAAGCCGATCACATAATAAACTTGTGCTCAAGGCACTTAGCTAGTATTCATGTTTCTCACCTGCAGTTACTTTTCCACTACTTGTATTGTTCTCCAGTTTACTTGCAGCTACTTTATCTGCTCCAGCATATATTTATTTCTTGTGCATCTTTTATACTTTTCTATTGCTCGTCATATACACCTTACCATGTATTTGAAGTTGCTTTTAGAGTTATGTACTTCGCTTCAGTCCTGACTGGGCATATTTTTTCTAGAGGATCCTGAGGATTATTGCCCGACGTTCTATGGGCCGGGTGTTGACGAGGGTTGTGACCCCGAGATCGAGGAGGAGCCCTGCGAGGAGACGCCTATAGCGCCCTAGATAGCTAGGTGGGTTTCCTGGGTTGTTTCCAGTGGTTTATTTCTGGATGATTGTACTTATTCTTTTGATGCTGTGAGATGTTGTAGACTATTATAGACTTAGACTGTATATTTTGGATATTGTCTTGCTCTGTGTTTCTTTGTTTCCTTTTACTATCATATCGTGCTTTTACTCTTCCCCTAGATTTTGTGATTGAGAGTTCATATATATATTGCGTGGTTGCCCTCCTTTTGGGAGAGGATTATTCATATATATATTGTGTGGTTGCCCTCCTTTTTGGAGAGGTCATGGCAGATTTTTTGTGAGATATATAGATAGATATGGTTGACCTAAAATGGACATTTACAGCGTTCTACCGCCGATTCTGTGGCGTAGGCTGGACGTACCCACGGCTCATGCCCGATTTTTCGGGTGCGGGTCATGACACATTTTTGGTGGCGGCCCATGCAGGTCTAGTTTTTAGGTTACCTACAATAGGATATAGGCTAAGAGAGTGTGTGCTCAATCACAACTAGGACCCTTCCTGATTTCTTTTACTATCTTTAATTTTTCTGAAATTATTTTCTTTTGCAATATTACTGTCCTTCCTTGTTGATATCGTATCTTGTACCGTATTGAATTCTTTTGATCTGTGTTCTTCTTGATTCCATTCCAGCACTTGCTTTATTTGATTCTGGTGCTTCCCAAAGCTTTGTGTCTGTATCTTTTGCTGTTAGACACCATCTTGTTGCTGAACCTTTAGCTAGACTCTGCAAGATCACGACCGGGGGTGGTATCATCCTAGTCAGTGATGTCTGCAGAGACCGGAGAGTTACCTTGGGAGGCCGGGAGTTGAGTGTGTGCCTACTCGTAATGCCACTTCCGAGCTACGATATTGTACTCGGGATGGATTGGTTGAGTACGCATTATGCTAGTATAGATTGTCGTGGAGGCAGAGTGTTGTTTAGTCCGCCAGGTGAGCCAGAGTTTTAATTTGCCAGAGGAGCAGCGGAGCAGACCGAGGGAGTCTTCTGCGGAGCCCTGATGGTAGAGCTGAGGTTGCTACATCTACTGATAGAGGAGTACATGGATGTCTTTCCGGAGGAGTTGCCAGGGTTGCCTCCGGACAGAGATGTGGAGTTCTCTATAGACTTGGTGCCAGGCGTGGAGCCGATATCCCAGCACGTCTATCGAGTCAGCAACAGTGAGCTGATAGAGTTGAAGAAGCAGGTGGATGAGCTTCAGGACAAGGGATTTATCATATCTAGTTCTTCCCCGTAGGGTGCTTCGGTACTTTTTGTGCCAAAGAAGGATGGGTCGATACAGATGTGTATCGACTACAGGGCTCTGAACAACCTCACAATCAAGAACAAGTATCCGCTGCCGCATATTGATGATCTTTTTGACCAGTTGAGCGGAGCGAGGGTGTTTTTTAGGATTGATCTGAGGACAGGCTACCACCAGGTGAAGGTGAAGAGGGAGGATATTCCGAAGATAGGTTTTCGGACCAGATATGGACAGTATGAGTTTATGGTGATGCCGTTTCGGTTGACTAATGCCCCGGCCGTGTTCATGAATCTGATGAACAAGGTGTTCCATCAGCATCTGGACAGGTATATGGTGGTGTTTATAGATGATATCTTGGTGTATTCGAAGACCCCAGAGGAGCACGAGGAGCATTTGAGGATAGCGCTGGAGACTCTCAGGAAGTAGAAGCTTTATGGAAAGCTTTCGAAGTGCGAGTTCTTCCTTGACAAGGTTGAATTCCTTGGTCATGTGGTGACTGGAGAGGGTATCTCGGTGGATCCGAGAAAGATCATGGCAGTTGAGGCATGGAGTGCTCCGAGTTCAGTAGCGGAGGTCAGGAGTTTTATGGGACTGGCAGGTTACTACAGGAGATTTGTTCAGGATTTTTCCCCAATTGCAGAGCCGTTGTCTAGGCTGACCCGGAAGGACGTGGAGTTTGTTTGGTCAGAGGAGTGCCAGATCGTCTTTGATGAGCTGAAGAGGAGGTTGACGACAGCTCCAGTGTTGACGTTCCATCAGGTTCTGGAGGATTCACTATCTATAGTGATGCATCGGGGAAGGGACTGGGTTGTGTGTTGCAGCAGAATGGGAGGGTGATTGCCTATGCTTCCAGGCAATTATGTTCTCATGAGAAGAACTACCCTACCCACGATTTAGAGTTGGCAGCGGTCATCTTTGCTCTGAAGTTATGGAAACACTATTTGTACGGAGAGCGTGTGGAGATCTTCACAGACCATAAGAGCTTGAAGTATGTGTTTACCCAAAAAGAGCTGAACATGAGGCAGAGGAGATGGTTGGAGTTGATGAAAGACTTTGACATATTGTTGCAGTACCATCCAGGAAAGGCGAACGTAGTTACGGATGTGTTGAGCAGGTATCCGGTAGCTATGTGCCTGACTACAGATTGTTATCTTCTGGCAGATCTAGAGAGCTTGGGCATTGAAGTGATAGTGCCTGGAGTTGAGATACAGATGTGAGGACTATAGATTCAGTCAGAGTTGGTAGACCAGATCAGGGCTACACAGTTTGAGGATGAGTCCCTGAGGAGCATCAGGGCGCAAGTTCAGATTGGATTGTCAGATGACTTCACCATTGCTGGTGATGGTTCTTTGCGACACGGTACCAAGTTGTGTGTGCCGAGTGGGTCGTTGCGCGAGGAGGTTCTTTAGGAGGCGCATCGATCCCAGTATTCTATGCATCCAGGTACCAACAAGATGTATAGAGATCTGAGACAGCATGTATGGTGGTACGGGATAAAGCGGAAGGTAGCGCACTTCGTATCCCGATGCTTAGTGTGCCAGCAGGTGAAGGCAGAGAGGCAGAGGCCAGGAGGATTGCTCCAGCCGTTACCCATTCCAGAGTGGAAATGGGAGCATGTGACCATGGATTTTATTTCTGGACTTTCCCGTTCTCCAGGCGGAAAGGATGCGATTTGGGTCATCGTGGACAGGTTGACCAAATTGGCCCACTTTCTACCATTCAAAGTGGGTACGTCTACAGAGAGACTAGCAGAGATGTATGTGCACCAGATAGTCAGACTGCATGGAGTTCCTGTGAGCACAGTATCAGATCGGGACAGTCATTTTACTTCACATTTCTGGAGGAGTCTGCAGGCTAGCTTGGGTACCCAGCTCAAGTTTAGTAGTGCATATCACCCACAGACAGATGGTCAGTCAGAGAGGACCATTCAGACACTTGAGGACATGCTTCGCACTTGTGTTTTGGATTTCAGTGGCTCTTGGGAGGATCACTTACACTTTATAGAGTTTGCTTACAACACAGCTACCAAGCCAGTATCGAGATGTCACCATTCGAGGCGTTGTATGGACGGAGGTGTCGCACTCCGTTATCATAGGATGATGTAGGTGAGAGAGCTTTGCTTGGCCCGGAGATGGTGGTTGATGCAGCGGAGAAGGTCAAGCTCATTAGAGATAGACTTCGGGTGGCGCAGGACAGGCAGCGGCATTGGGCCGATAGCCACCGGAGACCTTTAGAGTTTGAGGTATAGCTTAGAATCTAGATTTTGTGCTTGTGTTTGCTTGTGATTGCTTATTTAAGACTAAGTGCAGAGACCTTATTTGTGCTAGGTTGGAGATCTGGTGTTCCTAAGGATTTCTCCGATGTGGGGCACTATTCGCTTCGCTGGAGGCGGGAAGCTTAGCCCACGTTTCGTCGGACCCTTCCGTATCCTTGAGAGGGTCGGCGCTGTGGCGTATAGGCTTGAGTTGCCGCCTACGCTGGAGGGAGTTCATGATGTGTTCCATGTGCCATAGTTGAGACGGTACGTGGTGGATCCCAGTCACGTATTGGATCACTCAGAGATCATGGTGGGCCATACTCTTAGCTATCCAGAGCAGCCAGTGGAGATTCTGGATCGGCGGGAGAAGGTGTTGAGGAACCAGACTATTCCCTTGGTTCGTGTCGCGTGGAGGCATCACTCTCCAGGTGAGTCAACCTGGGAGAGGGAGGATGAAATGCGCGAGCGATACCCCTATCTTTTCGAGCCCTGAGGTATGGTTCTTTCCTTGCATTCCTGTCCTAGTTTTGTCTTTTAATTTCGAGGACGAAATTATTTTAAGGAGGGTAGGCTTGTTACTACCCGATTCTAGAAAATAGGGTTATTTTTTATTTTTATTTGATAAATTGTGGATTATTTTTAAATAATTATATTTATATTTAATTAGTGATTGTATTATTTTTATTTGATTATTTTAGGGTTTTGGCTAGCCTGGACCCATGTCAGACCTTAGTGGACCCATGTTCGACCCAGCCCATACCCCAGTGAGACTTATTTTTAGGTTTAGAATATTTATTATATTTTTAGTGGGTTAGTTGGAGAGATTTGGAGTTAGTTTGAGTGCTTTTGGAACCCCGAAACCCAAACCCAAGTGTGTGGAGGGCATTTTGGGCATTGGAGATTAGTGAAACCCTTATTTAGTGTAGCCGACCCCAATTCCCAGTCCCTCACCCGACCACACAGCAGCCCACACCCGCACTCCAGCAGCCCCAGCCCCCTACTTCTTCTTCTTCACTTCTTCTTCTTCTCCACTTCTTCTTTCTTCTTCCTTCCCTCTTCCAAAGTAAGTATTTCATTTTTCTTCCTTCTTTCTTCCATTCCTTCTTCTTTATGCAAACCCTAACCCTACATTTTCCCTAACCTAGGTGTGTGGAGCCTAGATTTAGTGTGGAGGCTAGATTTGAAGGCTTGGAGCTTGAGGGAGGTGATTTCAAGTAGATCGGAGACTTTGGCCTTGGGATTCCAACTCCTAAGAGGTAAACCCTAACTTTTTCCTTGATAATTATTTTTATGTAGTATAATTAGTGGTTTAAAACCTTCCTAGACCCTAAGCCTACCCATGGGAGGAAGTTGGAACTAGTTTGGTTGAGTTTGGAGACTTTGACACTAGATTTTGTATCAATTTCGGATGGAATCCGAATTTGGCCCAATTTTAAGTTATGCCCTAGGTTAGACAGACCTAGGTAGACATTGTCGGGTGTCTTGAGGGTGAGTGCGTATCTCCGTTCGGACACGAGAAGTTGTGTCGCGGAGAAACGGGCATTTCGGGCAAAATTTGGATTTTTCGTCGTCGCCAATTCTAAGTGCGTGCGCATTTTTGCCACGGGCCTAGAATCAACGCGGTAGCATTTTTTCTAGGATCTAGGCATCGTTTAGAACCCGTGGGTAAATTTTGGGCCGATTCCGAGTTGGTTTGGTGTGCGTTTCAGGAGGTTTTCCGAACCGCACACCGCGTGTTCGTCGAAATGACCGAACGGCCATTTCGACTTGGTTTCCTAGTTTCGGGCTTGTGCACGCATTGGATTAGCATCGGGGAGTGTGTGCTAGAGTTCTCGGGTTATATTTTATATATTTATAGGTGTTTGTGCTTGTCGGTGTCGTTGGGCGTGAGTGGGGCGTGTTGTTTGTGTGTTGTGTGCGTTGTGTTGTGTTTGTGTTTATATATTTGTGTAAGTGTCTATATATATATATATATATATATATATATATATTTATATATATGTGTGTGTATTTATATCTATGTGCTTGTGTAGGTATATGTCTATGTGTATATATATATGTATATGTATAAGTGTGCGTGTGTGTGTGTATATGTATGTATATATATATATATATATATATATATATATATATATATATATATATATATATATATATATATATAGCCAGCCAGCAGCAGCAGCACAGCAGCAGCAGAAGCTAGCAGCAGCAGCAGCAATATAAAGCAGCAGCAGCAGCAGCAGCAAGAGCAGGCATAGCAGCAGCAGCAAGCTCCAGCAGTAGCAGCGAGGCTAGTAGCGAGTGTGAGTGAGTTATGATGGTTTAATAGATAGATAGATTAGTAGATTGATAGATATTAGAGATTGTTAGAATAACTAGATAGATAGATATATTTAGATAGATAGATAGCTAGATTTATAGATAGAAAGATAGGTAGTTGGATAGATAGATATATCTAAGGATAGATAGGTAGATAGATAGTTATATCTATCTAAGGTATAGATAACTATATACATATAGTTATATACATATCTATAGATATCTAGATAGTTATACATATATATTTATGAGTTGGGTAAGGTATATATGGGTATATGTGTATGTGTGTGTGGATATCTATATATATATATGTATATAGATACTTAGATATATATATATATATATATATATATATATATGATAGATAGATATATATTTTCTAGCTTAGATAGCTACTAGATAACTAGTTAGAGAGGTTTGAGAGCGGTATCTCAATACCTTGAGATACCGAGGTATCTTAATACCTTGAGATATCCAAGGTATTGAGTTTCGAGCGGGGTATTTAAGCAATAGCCTAGGAATAATATTGGAGTAATTTTTATATGTTTATTTGTATATATTTACGCGTGCTAGCATATGTTTAGCAGGTTTAGGCGGGGTGCGTGGCCTAGGGCGAGGCATCGGATACCGAGGGTATCCCGGTATCTCGATTAGGCGAGTTTGTGAGTTTTCTAGCTTAATGAGCTCGGTTTGACCTAGAATTTCAGGGGCACCCTAGTTTGACCTAGCTTTGACCGTAATTGTCCTCGTTGACCGTAAAAGTCAACGTTTGACCTAGTTTTGACCTAGAGTTGACTTTTTGGACCCATGGTTGACTTTTTGACCCGAATTTCACCGGTTTGACCCGTTCGACCTAGAATAGCCCTAGAAGCCTATTTTTTATTATTTTATATCAGTTTAAATCCTTAGAACCATGTTTAATCTTGCTTTTCGCATTAGGTTCTTGTGATACCGGTCTAGATCTCGATCCTCATCAGTTGCTCAGGACATCAGGCGAGTACCTACCTCTGATAGTTTCTATTTCATGATAGCGTTTATATCACCTGTTCTAGAACTGTAATACTTGATTCTGACACATTGTTACACGAGATGGTACTAGTGGATCCCGTCATGAGATGCTATCCCCCTTACCGTGTTCAGCGGGTACTCTATCACGTGTATTTCATCATGTGCTTCGGATATTGATTCTCATGTTCTATCATGTGCTTCTTGTGCTCTCGCCTTCGTGTGTGCAAGCTATTATCATGTACGTAGCGTATTGTGGTTGGATCCAAGAGTATTAGTGGAGGAGGGGAGTAGGAGTTGATTATGTGATCAAAGCCAAACAGTATTCATGTGTATGTCGGTTATGCAACTCACGCATAACGGAGTTATCGTAGTATTTTTCATGTGCAACCTAAGCCGATCACATAACAAACTTGTGCTCAAGGCACTTAGCTAGTATTCATGTTTCTCACCTGCAGTTACTTTTCCACTACTTGTATTGTTCTCCAGTTTACTTGCAGCTACTTTATCTGCTCCAGCATATATTTATTTCCTTTGCATCTTGTATACTTTTCTATTGCTCGTCATATACACCTTACCATGTATTTGGAGTTGCTTTCAGAGTTATGTACTTCGCTCCAGTCCTGGCTGGGCATATTTTTTCCAGAGGATCCTGAGGATTATTGTCCGATGTTCTACGGGCCGGGTGTTGACGAGGGTTGTAACCCCGAGATCGAGGAGGAGCCCTGCGAGGAGACGCCTATAGCGCCCTAGATAGCTAGGTAGGTTTCCTGGGTTGTTCTCAGTGGTTTATTTCTGGATGATTGTACTTATTCTTTTGATGTTGTGAGATGTTATAGACTGTTATAGACTTGGACTGTATATTTTGGATATTGTCTTGCTCTGTGTTTCTTTGTTTCCTTTTGCTATCATATCGTGCTTTTACTCTTTCCCTAGATTTTATGATTGAGAGTTCATATATATATTGCGTGGTTGCCCTCCTTTTGGGAGAGGATTATTCATATATATATTGCGTGGTTGCCCTCCTTTTTGGAGAGGTCATGGCAGATTTTTTGTGAGATATATAGATAGATATGGTTGACCTAAAATGGACCTTTACAGCATTCTACCGCCGATTCTGTGGCGTAGGCTGGACGTACCCACGGCTCATGCCCGATTTTTCGGGTGCGGGTCGTGACAAATAGTCTTCCAGGTCCTCGTCAAATTCCAACCGAGGCTCATCGGCTGGAATCTCGCCAGGTACGCTTACAGGCACAGCAGGGGTCCCTCCCGATGCCGATCCGCATAAAGGTATACTCAGTCCCGGAGGCGACCTCGTTCCAATACCTGAAGCAGTAGCAGCGACGGCGGCCTCCAGCAGAGATTCTTCGGCACCACCGGCCGGAACATTAGAGGGTCCCTCTCTAAAAGGCGAGGAACCTCCAATCAAAGAATTATCCCCAATATGGGGAGATGTAGGCTCACTTCCAGGAGCCTCAATACCAGGAATCCGGAGAGGACGATTTATCGTCTTCTTCTTCCTCTTGCGAGGGGAAGTCTCCTTCGGAGAAGGAGCCCTTCGCTTCCCAGAGATTACCAAAGCACCTGCAGGCAGAGGTACTTCACCCCTCGATACCGCCAACAGAGGCTTATCTGGATTGACGGACTCCTCACCCTCGTCGGAAGAAACCGAGGGAACTTCGACTCTTCCCCCAGACTTGGAAGAGGGCACCCTAAAACTTCCATGCATATTAAAATCGCAATGGAAGGTGTTTGTTGCCACATAGAACTGGGCATACGAGTGCAGGATACGCAGCTTCGTGGAGAGTGTAATGACCGGCACAGTAAAAATTGCTCCAGTACAACCCATGAGGAAGTATCGCCAGCCTCTCGCCCTATCAATGAGTCCACCCCTGGACCGAAAGCTGGTGACGGCGTTGCCCACGTGCAACTGATCATACCCAAACTGCCTGGCAAACCGACTAGGGAGGTAGGGCTCCAAGAAGCAATGTTCTTCACTCCTGTACAGTAAATGGAAAGGTCTAATGCAGACCAACCAATTAAAAGCTTCAGGAGAAAGATTGGTCTTCTCTCTACCTGAATCCTCAAGCCTAATCCCCGATTGATTGCGATGTACAGAGGGGACAGTGCAGAAGAGCTTCCAGCTGTGACTGAAGCCCAGCACCCACCGACAGTCTAGAACCGTGGCCACATTCCAGGAAGATTTTTGGTAGTTCAACAAGAAACTAGCCCCCGAACTTCTGCCGGAGCCGGGAGACATAACCCTGGGTTATGAAGAATTAACCATCCCATCAAATACAGGTATGGTAATTCTATCCTGGGAAAGCTTTCACGCCGAGTTTCATCGACAAGCAGCCCGTCAGTCATGGCCCTCAGGCCAGCTTGAATGCGGCACACCATGGTAGGAAGCAAGCCCAGTCTTGCCCCGAACACCAGACGCACTGTAGGCCATAGCGTGTTATGGTGAATGCGGTTCGCAGATGCGATGCCGGGTACCACCAGTCGGCACAGCCATATAGAGAGAAAGCCAGCTAGTTGAGCTTCCCTGGACAGAGGCCTGCGGCAGCGCCTCAAATAACTATAGGCCTTAGTGCCTACAGGATACTGTCCTATCCTTTCGTCGAGGATCAAGTCTGGAGCTCCAGCGTCTACCATGAGATCGTCGACTACCTGAGCATTAAGCACGCTCAGAGGATTCACAGGCTGATCCTTGCCCTCCAATACCTTCTCCGGCTTAGCAGTCCTGGACCGGTAAAAGAAGAGGTAGGACGTCCATTTATTGATGTGGGCCAAATCTAAGGGCTCACCATAAAAAGCGGTACAAGTGAGGTAGTGGCACATCAGCTCCTGATACACTTCTACTACCCGAGGGTCTGAATCCCCCAGCTCCCGGTTCTTAGGAACATACTCTTCATACGGAGTATCCCCCATCGGCAGTCTCGAGATCTCTGCCATCTCATGGAGGGCCAATCCCAACTCCCCCAGTAGAGTGGCGAAAGTCCCGGTGAGCGAAATATATCGCTCTATCAGTGCCAGAAACAGGTTGGGGTTAGGAGGTAACCCAACACTGGTAGCACTCACAGTTGCAAACAGACCAATGCCCTCCAACTCGGTCAGAAAATGCTTCAGGGCCCAATCAGCTAAGCGAGCCCATCGAAGATTTGTAGGGGTGATCCACCCGCCGTACCGAGGGTTCACCTTAGGGTATACTCCCCCGTGTCCCATGAAATCATTGCAGAAAGTCAGTAATTGGACCGGCTGGATCACTAAAATGTCTTCACTCGGGACACTGCCCGGGTACAGTCCCCTGAACATCGTCACAGAGCCGGAAGGGTGGCTGACAAACGACCCCTGGTCAGCTCCTTTCAGATAAAAGATCTTCCCCGGCCTGCCGTGAATATCGGGAGTCAGCGTCCACGACATCCTCCTAGGATATGTAGCATGAAAGAAAGCCGAGATGGGATAGTCTCTCGACATCTTGGGCAGATGCAAAATGAAGCTCCCGGCAGGAAAAACCCAGAGTTCTCTCTTGGGCTTCGTCTGGGACTGCTTGTCAATCATGTCCCCGAAAAGGAAAGCCGGCTTTAGGTACTGGTCCCCGTCTATGTACGTCAGGGGCTCTCCGTTGATCAAGTTCAGCAGCGTTCGCTCGCCCTGAGCCGATATCAAAATTTCCCTTCCTTCGGGATACTGGGGCCCAGAGATAGAAAATGTCATGTATGACAGATCCTCCAGATAGTTGGAGTACAGCATCCCGGCGGCAGAATCCATCACATCGGCTAGCGGGGACACATACAAGTTAATTGCAAGAGTGCAAGAAAAATATGTCAGTTCCTATAACTAGATATTACAGATCTTGCAGCATACGCCAAAAATCAACAGTCTGTGCTTTATGCCAAGACCGTAAAAACTTGACCATTACGCTAGAATCCATTTCCTAAAGCGTAAAGTTCAAGGCTGGAAGTATACAGTCTGTGCTTTACGCCAGACTGATAAAGTTGAGGTATTATGCCAGAATTTTCATCCAGAAGCATAACACTCAAATTTTATACGCCAACTTTCGACAGTCAAAGCTTTTACGCCAGACTGCGAAAATATGGAGTTTGTGCGCTGACACATTAGAAATATGGACGTAAAAGATGAAACGTCTCTGTGCGTCATCTTCCTCAAAGAGGCTATCAGCACAGAAGACGACCTAGCACGGTCACGTACAACGTGTGCGAAGGATTTTTAGTCGTTCTTTTTTGTCCCAAAAGCTCTACCTTTAAGGCTGGGTGCACTGCTCGTCGGCGGGATACTTCGCTCAGAATGAAGTTCGCCTTACCCGACAGAAGACGCTCTCACTTGAGCAGAAGAACGAGAAGAAGAATCAACCTTCTTTCCCTTAGTGGAGAAGGATTGTTTCGTGGCCATTACTGGAAACTTTGAAATCTCGGAGAAGAAACGAAGGAGAACTCGAACAGTCGAAGGCTTTCTTTCGCAGAAGACGGATGAAAAGTTTTTTCTCTCGGAAACTTGGGGTATATATAGAGTTCGGATGGACTCCTCGAATCCCGAACCAAATCTCCTAATTAATATTCGGTTATGGTTGGGTACTATGTCAGCCTATTACTCAGAGAAGGCGGACAGTCAGCAAATTCGAAAAGTGTTCGCGCAAAGCAGATTCGTGGTTTTTACGCTAAGGAGCTTTCCACGCTCGACAGCTACAGATCTACGGTTTTACGCTCATAGGCTATAAGTCTATGGTTTTACGCCCGGATGCCTTTGTGCTCGGTAGCTTTTACGCTCGAGAGGCTACAAACCTACGACTTCACACTCAGCAGCTACAAATCTATGATCTCACGCTCGGTGGCATTTAGTTCACGCTCAGAGGCAACAGATCCACAATTTCATGCTCGAAAGATTTCCTTTTCACAGGCTATAAATCTACAGTTCTGCGCCAAGGAGCTTTCTACGCTCGACAGCTACAAATCTACGGTTTTACGTTCAAAGGCTACAAGTCTATGGTTTTACGCCTGCATGCTCTCATGCTCGGTAGCTTTTATGCTCGAGAGGCTACAAACCTACGACTTCACGCTCAGGAACTACAAATCTATGATTTCACATTCAGTGGCGTTTAGTTTACGCTCAGAGGCTGCAAACTTATGATTTTATGCTCTATGACTTTCCGCACATCTGAAAGATAGGCCGGACAGAGTACGCGTACATCTGAACGATTCTCAAGGCGGTCAATTGCAGGAGTTCACACAGAAGATACTCCTTCTTGACCTCAAGATACCCCAAGTACCCAAAGCATACAGAGTTCAACATTAAAAATTACTCTTCTTCATAGGTCAATTCGAAGTTCATCTAAACTCTAGTCTGAATATTTAACCTAAAAAATTCAAGATGGCAACTCAGTTTGACAGCCATTTCTCGCCCTGTTCTAAGGGACTTTCGAGAAATCATTCTTGAAGATGATGTCTGAACAAAAATTATGTTTATCAGAAGTAACAGTTCAGAATTCTACGCGGTTTCTCATTCCTAAACAGAAGGATAGTTTGAACACTCGACTGCTAAAGCGACTTTTTGCGCATCCTTAGTTATGCGTAAAAGACAGGATAGGACCTAGCACTCTTTCTAATAGAGTCGGGGTAAAGTATCAGACGTGTCGAAGCTACACATATTCAGACTTCACAGCAAAGTATGGCAAGATGATCATATGCAAAGAAGAAGACAATTTTTATTAAGATTAAAATCATGATTACATATGAGGGAAATCCAGTCTATAAGGGTTTTCTTCATTTTTATGATTACATATGAGGGAAATCCCGTCTACAAAGGACTTCCTCATCGTCGCCTGAAGATCGCGCCCAGAATCTGTTCTGCCAGGTTCTCGCATGGGCAAAATTCTTCATCCATCTTCTCCAGCAGTCAGTCGGTAACCGCAAACTGACTGACATATTGGTCAACGGCGGGAGGATATAAAACTGGGCATAGACCCATCCTCCAACAGAAGAAAAGCAGAGTAAATCTGCTTTCTTACATCCAACGCCGTGACAGATTATATTGAGGTATTTTCACCCAACCCAATCCTGGACAGCAGCTAGTTTGCCCGCTCTCGTCCGCAGGTAATGGGAGAAGGTACCGCTTGCAAGCGGCATGGTGAAATATGACCCTTCCTCTCTCCCGAAGAACCACCATACAAAGTTGCTGATTATCCCGAGCAAAGGAGGCTATGATATCCTTCAATGATCCATCATTGTAGAGGATATTTGCTCAAAGATGACATCTTTTTTGGCTCCTTACATGCTGGAAGAACATCGTCTCCTTCTTCCTCAAGTCGACCCGACGAACTCCGGCCATCATCTCTGTGGTGAAGGAAGTGTGGGAAGAACAGGAAAACTCCTCAGCCTTTTTATAGGCGAAAGAGATCACACCGATCCCCAATAACTCCGCCATAAAGTCAGCCATAAAAGAACGTGTCAGGCTTGACCATTTCAGGCTCCATTCAGAGCGTTTCGAGTTACGAGGAACGGTTCATGCTTCATTCAAAGCGTTTCAAATTACGAGAAATTTAAAAGCTTTGAAGGGGGTCTTGTAGAAGCATAAAAAATACGCTGGATAGCTATACGCAGCATATTGATGCAGGACAGCGTAAACAGAGGACCTCAGAGCCATCAAACGTGCGACAGAGCTTTTTCCGCTGAGCACAGCGTAAAAATATAGGCTCAAGGACCATCCGCGTAAATGCAATATGTCCGGGCTGCTTCAGCGTAAACAGGGTGCTTCATCGCCTTTATGGCGTAAAACTCATCCGCTTTCAATGCAGCATTAAAGTGTACGAGGAACGCTTCGTATTCTTCAAAATAAACCTATCATATCATGCAATGAACCTGACGTCTGGACTCCTGACAAAGAGTACTGAATGACTACCCAGGCGACGGGTATAATGATGGCGCGGTACTGCAACCCAGGCTGTCATTTACTGCCATTTCCTTTACGTAAACCACTTTTACACATACGAAAGAATACGCTGCCTAGTTTTACACAGGCAGATGTGAGCTGTTTACGCTCCGCAGAAGACAAACAGCATGCCACGTCAAAAGCTGTACGTTATACAGGGCTCGAGGCACGTCTCTGCATTTAATGTGCAGAGCGGTGACAGTTTCTCGAGGCACGTCTCTGTATTTAAAGTGTCGAATACTGACAGATGCCCAAGGCACGTCTCTGCACTTGATGCACAGAAGGGTGGCAAACCTTCAAAACACGCCTTCTCATTTAATGAGCAGGATAATGGCGGATCTCCGTATTTAATGCAGAAGATTTGATTAAATATTACCGAACCATCGTTTAGTGACATCCCCTTTGCGTAAACTACTCTTACGCATATAAGGGAATACGCTGCCCAGTTTTACACAGGCAGACATGAGCTTCTTACGCTCCGCAGAAGGCAAACAGACCGCCACGTCAGCAGTCACTCTTCGTACAGAATTCGAGGCACGTATCTGTATTTAATGCGCAGAATAATGGCAAATCTTAAAGACAGGCCTCTGCATTTAATGCGCAAGATGGGGGCAGCTCTGCATTTAATGCAAGAGATTTGATTATATCTCCAAGAGCCGTAATTTTGGCTAAAACGTCCACATCAGCTTGGCTTTTACGCCTACTGGGCTTCTATGCCTACTTGGCTTCTATGCCTACTTGGCTTCTACGCCATGGTGACAGTCATTGGCTTCTACGCTAAGGGATAACTACCTACGTGGCTTCTATGCCGTGATCTTCACAGCAGATATACGCGTTTGTCCCTCAGTTGGACACCCGTCACATGCTCACTCAAAAGGTCATCTATACGCAGGCATTGGTTATTTTAAACCATCGCGTAAAAGGGTATTGTACTTTCCACTACTCGGTTTTTATGCCGATTGTGTGGTCACTGTCACTAAAAACTCTATAAATAGAGACCTCTATCAACAGAGGGGAAAGGTCGAAGAAAACGGTCGGAAAATTGATCAAGAAATCTAGTATCAGATCCAACGGTCGCAAAGACCGAAGGTCAAACAGTCAAGAGAGAGAGAAGAATCCAGAGCTCAGGCAAAGAGAAGGGATCGACGACTTTGGCATCGGGCATCCACCCTCTTTAGCAACCTGCGAAGCTGCTTTCTGTCTTCCATGGCACTTCTTCACCATCGTGTGGTCCAAGGGCTAAAGTGATCGACTGCAGATCAGACACCTATAGCAATATTTACCCAGATTAAATAAATTGTACTTAGATATTCTCATATAGGATTAAATTGTACAATCTTGTTTGTAAACACAGAAGAAAGGGCGGGTTTTCGTATAAGACCTCGTTTTCCATATTCTCTCTCGTTTATTATCCGAAACAAAGGCTACGCCGAAGAAGAACTTCTTCTTGAAGATCTTCTTGATGGCCTCCCAAGTAAGTCCTTGAACAGCAAGTCTCGGCTTTGTGAGATACCAAGTAAGTACAATATTGAACATCTGACTGCTGGCGACCTCAATCTGTAGGCTCTCTGAAATCTGAGCCAAATAGAGTTTACTCTCTATGTCTTCCAACCAGTCATCAGTGCCTGGCCTCTGCTGGTGCTGCTAGGTGACTCTCTCTACTTCATGTAGAGCCACCTGGTGATCATTCTCCATGCTCTTCCTCATCATCTCTGTCAGCGCTTGGTGTGCCTCTTCCTACACCCTCTGTGCCTCAGCCTGAACTCGCTGAGCCTCTGCTGACATCCTGTGTGCATCCACCATGCCCTGGATCAGTACGAACATCTGTGCCCCGTCAGTAGGCACACCTCCCAAAAATGGAATCTGTGGTGGTGGTGGAAGGTCCTCTGTAACAGGTGGGACAACCCTCCGGACAGGTGATGGAGGAGGACCCCTAAAGGTTGCTGAAACTCCTACATGAGCAGGTAAAATAGGAGGAGCAACTCCAACTGTCCAGATAGTAGGTCGAGAGGTAGCAGACCTCTTGGAAGTTGTGGGTCCCGATCTCTGCGACCTGGTCTTTGGCGTCATCATGTAGACAGATAGAAACAAAAAAAAGTTAATTAGACAAAAGATACGATATCATAAAAGAAGGACAGTAAAATTTAAAAGAAGCAATTATTCAAAACGGTAAGTATAGCAAAATTCAAATAATTTTAGAAATTTCCTAGTTGTGATTGAGTGTACTCTCATCCTATATTCTATATCCTAAATCCTATATCCTATAGCAGGCTCATAATAGCACTCTAAGTCTGAGCACTACTACGAGATTGTACTAGTTACGACTTTGACTTACTCGAAGACCTGCATGGGCCACCATAAAAATGTGACACGACCCATACCCAAAATTCGGGTATGAGTCATGGGTACGTCCAGCCTACGCCACAACATCGGCGGTAGAACGCTGTCTAGGTTATAATACTACCTATCACCTCTCACAATGATATATATATATATATATATATATATATATAACTTGTCAATGATCTCAACTCCATAAGGAGGATAAGATGAATATAAATATGACTATAATAACAATACCCAATCATATAATTCTATAAGGAAGAGAAATGGCACAATAATGATATAAAGGAAAAGAGAAGTCAAAAAATATATACATCACACATCCACGAGTCTATAGTCTAAACATCAATATATGAAATTTAAATAAAATATATAACTCAAAGTATCTCAAGTCTATAGTCCAACTACAAATGAATGCTAGATTCTAAGTCTCTACTAATGGATCCAAAACTGGAAAGGGATCCTCCTGAAGCTCCTGGGTGAAATCTTCGTCTACTCCGGGCTCATAATAAGTGGGGCAGAAAGCCTCGTGATCCTCTAAAAAATGTTAAGCGAAGCACATAAACTAATAGCAGTTCCATTAATTTAACCAAGACTATAAAACAGTAAGCAATAAAAATTCAAGATAAAAGGAATACAAGACAATAAAAAAACTGGTACGCAGATAATCATCTCACAGGTAATAATGAACTATAAATAAATAAGGAATAACTGTATCAGCAGGTATAAACTAGAAAAGAGATATGAATAACTACTAAGTGCCTTGAACTATTAATTATTATGTGATCGGCTTGGGACATATCAGGCTCTACCATATATGACTGGCTATGCATAAGTACAGTAAGGGATCAGGATAATCATATACTGGAGCTATGCACAAGTAATAAGGTCAGACTACACCCTCGTGTAGATGAGGGTGAGCTATGCACAAGTAGGTGGTGTATGATCACATAATCAACTAATACTTCCCTATCCCCGGTTAGTACAATGGATCCAATCATGACTCCTCATGACCGGTATCTAAAATACTAACCCGTGTATCCACTGTGTCAAAAATCAAGCATAACACTATATAATAGAATTATAATAATCATCAAAATAAGAAAACTGTCAGAGAATATACTCGTCTGAGGTCCTGAGCAAAGTGTGAGGATCGATGCGCAAAATGGAGTCACAAACATATATATCAAATATTACTGTTAAAAGGTGAATTAAAGGATGAGTATGACTGAGTAACTAAATATGAGGTTTCTAAACCATGTCTAAGTCCAACTAGGTTAACTAGGTCCACTAGAGTATTCTATATCATATATGTCTATTTAGACAACATCTAACTAGTACTAGTCATTATTAGCTAGGCTAACTATTAGTATTAATTATCTAGAGATAATATCTATACACTAGAGGTTAGTAGTATATAAATAACTTGTGTATAGGTTTAAATAATACTAATTTATACTTTACTCACCCATGTATATTGGTCACTGTGCTTTAGCACAATTGACTACTGATACCAAGGTGGTATCAGTCCAACCTTATCCCCCTAACCTCCTTCACATATACACAACACCATCACTCCAACCATATACCTTCACACCCAGTGCATAGGCCTGCAACCCGACCTCAACACACACAGGAATCACACATACTACTCCTTGATCCACACTGCAGTTACACTCCAGGGTTGGGACTGTTACACACTTAATCAATCTTAACATTAGAGTAACACACACTCTCTCACAAGCTATATCCAAATGCCATACAACTGAATGTCCATTAACTTCTCAGAGATTAACTAATATTTGTATCATATGGTCACAAACACCCATTGTATCAGTCACTAATACTTACTTCTCAGGTAAAACACACACACTCTATAACTCCTCACCAGCTCAAATATAATCATATACAGTATAACTAACCTGATAACACAAGCATCCTATTGGTACAGGGATACTCGTATCATCTTGAAATCTAAAACTTAACATCATAGTTACAACTGATACCCATGTGTCAGTCCAACATACTCGATTTCATTGTGGCTGTAGCAACTGATACCAAGTTGGTATCAGTTCTACCACACCTGAACACCATTGATCTCATAAATACCTATATGCTACTCCTAACATCTACCCGAGCATCTAACACCTAACTGATGCACTTTACCCAGACCAGAGTGCCCTCCCCAACTAATACTAGAAGCCCTTACAACTGACCTTACAAAACTTTCTAGTTACTGATGTTCACAGCCTACTTAACAGAGTATACACCATGTCATCTACTCGACTGTCAACCACATATTTGATATTTCCTGTGCACCTCCAACACTTGTGTATCGGTTGCACAAACCGTGGAGCACCTATTGTTGTCCTTAATTCCAGTGCACCTCAGTCTCTACCCCCTGGCCAATTCTTACTAAATTACAGTTGCTACTTACCTCATCCCTTCCTAACTAGCCTTGTTGTTGTTGTGGCCATTAAATATTGCAGTTGCTATGGTTCTTGCAACTTGCTCCAGATCTGAATCAGACTTGAGGTCCCCTTTGTCATGCCCCAGTCCCAAAATATCGAGGGACTAGACACGTGGCAATGGCCAGCAGCACACACCGATGGACAAACCCAATTTAATGGATCCATCGGGGCATACTTAAGTTATATTACAACAATAAGGGTCTAGACATACTAATCTCATCCACAGAAATGAATACAACAATATCAGAATCATACAGCAAGATCAATCTCAATAAAATATAAACTCGGGAAAATAGCCCGACAATGAGTCTGATACATCTGTCAAGATACAAGAATGAAGATAACCACAGCAAATACTGAGTATGAAAACAGTATATACTCAGAAGATACCCTCGGTGATCACTCGTCTACTGGATCTGGTACTGCTCCAGTGTCTGCACCTGCTCTTGCTCCTGCGAATGCTCATGTATACCTCGGGGTAGATCTTGTCTGCTAATCCTGGGGACATAATCCGGATCCAGGTCCTCAGGGGACATAGTAAGGTACAGATAATACAAGCCAAAATAAATGTAGTGCAGTAATAAATGAAACAATAGGGTAACTATATAAACAGCTAAGTGATATGCAAGTGAGAGTTTTAGTCATACTCGGGCTGAGACTACTACAGGATCAGTGTCGGAGAAACCCATAGCAGTATTATCTCGAAGGGCCAGTACGGTACCAAACCTCTGTTGCCAGAGTCTAAGGCACTTCCATTAAATTATTATATATATATAATCAGCATTTTGTATGGTAAATCTCTCCCCACCCAATGTAATCTCACGTCTCATGTCCATGACACGCAGGATCAAAACTAATGCAATAAGTCATATAATGTCTATGAATAAAATATCTATGTCATAAAACCTGTATCTTACACAGAATCACCATGAATATCTCAAGAAGATTCTGTCTCATGAATAGTGTCAAGTGTCCTGGGTCTATGTACTTGATAAGACAAGTACGAGAATGTAAAGGGTCACGATGTCCATGTCTAGATGACGTTACACAACTCTGCGTACAGTGTTGGCACCCGACTATGAATCGGACGCTAAGTAAGTCACACGGTCCTAGGTCAAGCATGTACAACAATATAAATGAATCAAGAAAAATATGTAACAAGACTGCAAAGTTGGCAAGGTACACTTGCGTGGGGTTCTGGCTCCAACTGTAGCTCTGGTCTCAGTGTGATTTGCAGGTACTATTTCGGTTGCTGAAATAAACATTACCATCAGTCTCAGAAAATATCAAATAGCTAGAAATGCCTGTCCTTAAGTCCAATTTGAAAACAGGGGCAAAAATGATATTTCCGGGTCAAAGCGGGGTCCACATATGGGCCACTTTGCACCAAAAAATGTATCAGGGTCAAAGGTCTCCAAATTTATCAAACTTAGTGTCAATAAGTCAGGAACGATGATACGAACCCAACGAAACTTCCAGAATTGGATTCTGATGAGCCGATCACAAAATCGCCCGTCAAGTGGAGCCTGTTGGGGCCCACGATACGCGATTTTGTCAACGTTCTCAGAATCGAACCAAACTTGGGTCACGGGACCAGCGTATTGCTATGAGTTCGATGGCACAAGTTCCGTCTCGATCCAACGTATGTACACAAAGTTACAGCGTGTTCCAGAATAGGCGGATACGGGGCGTTGTCGGCGGATACGCGTTGATTCCGGTGTGCACGCACATCCAAATCAACTTCTGCGAAATCCTGCACGTCCGTATCAATGACGTGCACATTTCGATAAAGACCGCGTGCGACCAAGTCGTCCCGTTTGGCGGAGCGTACTCAGTTCCTGGGTGAAACAGGGCGTTGGTTTTCCTGTTTTTGGATCGCGGTTTACGATTACCATAGGACGCGACGCACCGAGCGGGTTGCACGGGCATCGAGAGGGTTATACAGTCTACATGACGCAACTGACAGAACGGGAAACAGAATAACGAGGAGAGAGAAAATGCTACCTGAACAGGGCTCCGTGAATCTGACTTTCACGTGTCCGGTCACTGTGTCCTGGTTCAGAGAGCTGTGTCCGGTCCACTGTGTCCGTGGTTGGGCAGCGGCCGGCCTAGGGCTTCGCGGAGGGTTGGCGAGGCGAGCGGGGAGGCGCTCGCACGCGGTAGCGGTGAGGTCAGGTGGCAGCGGCGAGGTCGGGCAGCGGCTTAGGGCTGCTGCTGCTCAGCGGGACGATCGGGGGAAGAGGAAGTCGACGAGAGGGAGGCGCTGTCGGGGCTCTGCGGGGATGACCGGGGAGGTCGGGGCTCCGGTTCAGCGGGTGTAGTCGGGTTCGACAGGGAGGAGCGAGCGGGATGGCCAGGGCTCGGTCGAATATGATGATGGGGACGATGATGCGGTGGTTCAGTCGGGGTCGTGCTCCGGTGAGGGCTGACCCGGGGGTGGGTCGAGCACAGGAAAGGAGTTGGAGTGGGGGTCGATCGGCTGAGCAGGGGAGATCGACGGCGACTGCGGCGGGGTCAGGTGATGCAAGGAGAAGGTAGGCGGCTGGGGAGATGAGAGAGAGAGGTCTGGCGGCGGCTGGGCACGGAAGTCGAGGGTATTTAAGGAGCCGCTACAGTGAATCCGGTAGGGTTCGACATAGGGTTCAGTTTGGGTTTCGGGTCCGGGTCGGGTTTGACTCGGATCCGACTCGACCCGACCCATTACGCTGGGTTGGCTTGGTTCGGTTCAGTTTGAGTCGATTTGGTTTGGTTTAATTTGGTTCAAGTGAACCGGGTTCAGACAGGGTTTATTTTGGTTTAATTTTACAATAGTTTTTAGGGCTTTAAAAATAATTCTGGAGTCCAATAAATTCACAATAAATTACCCTATGTCCAGTTTTCCATTTTACACCATAAAATATTATTTTCATAATATTTTAATATTATTTAACAGCAATTAAAAATTATTTAATTACCAAACACCTAGGTTTTAATTACAGAAAAATCCCAGAAAATTACAGAAAAATTGTGAAAAATCCAAATTAAAAATTCTTGAAAAATCAGGGGGTTTACACCCTTTAAAGCCAAGCATCACCAATATACAACCATTACTAGCTCTACTCTTGATTGCAGACCTACACAAGTCCTGCAATCCTGCCTGCAATAAACAACACACCACAACAATCACACGCCCTTACTTGTGAACACAGTTCACAGTTCCTTCCCCTCTCCTTCACTAAGCACACAGTGCTCGAGCCTCTAAGCAAAATACCTGCACATGTTGTTGTTGCCACTGCTCACTATTACATCACTCTCCCATCTACATATTACACTCACACACATATCACATATACACAATAGGAAATATAGACATATAAGTATGGTTTATATATATATATATATATATATATATATATATATATATATATATATATATATATATATATATATATATATATACACACACACACACACACACACATTTTAACAAACACTTTGAGTGCATCATTGATACTCTATGATAAGTATAAATCTCATGCCAAAATCTCCAATCTCCAACCAATAGCAATTATACATATCAAATACATCTATTTATAACTAATATGATTAGTTATAATGAAGAATGAAGAATGTAGACGATACACTCGTGGACACAAAACCCCTAATATGGACACATCACCATGTAGGATTCATAATGGAATCAATGTAAACTCATTCTCCCCTCTTATGAGTATTCATAATCCATGGGTGGGCTCCTAATGGCCAAACAAATAATAAAAATAGAATTTAAATAGGGATTTGAGGTTACCACCTAATGGAAGATGGATTTCCAATGCAAGCGTTCATAGCCCAAACTCCTTCTTCTCCAATGCTCCTTGCAAGTCAAGCTTCTAGTTATTCTTAGATGGTGAGGATGAAGAATTTTGAGAGAAAAATGGGATTGATTTGGTGGTGTGATGAACTAATAGAGGAAGAACCCTAAATTGGAAATAAGGGAATGAAGAATGAGATGTGAGAGTGTCCCCGTCCCTAAAATTAGGGCGGCCCTATTTCCTAGGGTTTAGCTAGTGTAGTATGTCCATAATGCCCCCTAGGGTTTGTCATAAAAAATTAATAATCAAGGGGAAGCTTCTACCCCTAATGTTTAATTAATTAAGTCCCTAACTTAATGACAAAGGCTAATAAATTGGGCTCAAGTGTCACTAACTTAATATTGGTCCAAACTCATGTCTAGTATAGTTTGGTCCACTAACACAAATCCACTAACTAATGTAGCATGTTAACAATTAATTAAAATATACAATATTAATTATATAACATGCATATAAATTAAATATATATGAAAAGACTAAAATATTCCTATTCTAGAAATATGGTAGTGACATATAACCTATTTTTCATATAATTAAATATATTTATATTTTACTATTCAGTAAATATTTTTACCATTTCTTTTAATCTTTGTATTTATATAAAATCATAATAATTTTTTACATATTTATTTTAAACTTTTACATATAGACCCTTACTTAAATTATACAATTGTACAAAAGTATTTCCACCTAACCTAGTTTAGGTGTCCTTAATTTAGAGTGGGTGGCATGAAGAAGAATAGGTGGCAGGATGCATGTCTAAAGAAGGGTATTCTGGTTATTGCATCTTTAAATAGTAATCATGATGTTGGAGGAGAAAATCTTGCATTTATTCCTCTTCCCATACTCAGCCACTTATTTCAACCGACCATCTTCCCTCCTTTATTTTCTACTTCATCCTCAACTCATTCTTCATCATTCTCTTCCTCATTCCGTTCTTCTTCATCCTACTTTTCTTTTCTTCCTCCTTCACACAAATCTTTACCACTTCTATCCTCCACGAAAATATGACCATTCCACCCTGGTCATCGACAACCAAGTAGCCAGGTGAGCTCCTCTCTCTTTCATTCCTAAGAATAAGTAATAAAGTTGAAGAATAAGCTAATACATACTATAGGAAAAGATACAGTAGCAAGAAAAGAATCTTTAGCAAATATATGTGTAGCAAGCTTACAGTGGGCTTCCCACGTAAGGTATTGCATGGAAACAATATAATATAGCTAGTGAATATATATATGGAAGATGGATTCCTAGCTAGCACAAGAATACATTTAATCTACTAAAGAAATGACATCAAAAATTATGTACGTCCAAATAAAGATGAGAATATGGACACATAAAAAGTATGTGTTCACCTATAATTAGTTATTGAAATAGTATAGACTAAGCTGTTATGTGTGCATGAAATAAGTCAAATAGGACTCTCTTCTCCACAATAAAATAATAAAGTTGGCATGGACCGAGAAGCAAATAGGATGTTACTAGTAGTTGTGAATATTTAATAAAGTATAATCCTTTAAGCATCCACCAGAACTTAAGATTGTAGATAGTAAGTTAAAACAAAAGGAGAAAGTTTTGAAGGCTTTAGCTAAACTGTTTGTGTGGAAGAAATGATATATATGGATTCTCAAGCTAACTTAATAATGGCAGCAAGAATTAAGATGTTAGTTTATGGAGAGAAATAAAATAAAATAAAATAAGCAAGCATGCATGCATGCATGGTCCGAATGTCTCAAATAATAAATGATTATGTGTTAATGTACAGATTTAAAGAAGTTGACAAATGCATATAGTAGTAGTGACAAAGAACAAAAGTAGCTAACAATACAGCCTTTGGAAGTAGCATAATAAAATATTCCTTTGAGAAGAATAAGGTTGGGAGCTTCTTGTTGTTAAAATTGGTACTACCTCACTATAACAATTGTTCAAGCGTAGACTGGACATGGATCAACATAAATAAATAATAAATAAGTATAATAATTAGTTAACTTAATGACAAATTAATAACTTGATTATTTTAAACAAAATTTGTCTATTTTTATTAGCTTTAGGCTAATCTAGATGATTTTGTCTTCTTGTGGGCCCACGTGCGGATCTTAAAATATTTGAAAATCTTGACCTATGTCGAATCTCAACTATTGATTATTATATATCAATATGGACTATTTGGACAATTCTGGAATCTTCGACAATATTGTTTTCGATAATTGAAAATTCTATCTGGAATATTAGCTCTTGTACTTTATTCTGTACCGGCATGATCATGACTGATACGTCAACTTCAAATCATTTTGAGGCAAGTACCTGATTGCTAGCCGTCTATGACGGGCCTTATTAGCCTTATAACCCCTACATGCCAACTATGTATTCTAAATACACATGTACATACACGTAATTTCTTATCATGTTGTAGTACCTTTATTTTAATGTCCTCTGAGATGTTTTTCTTATTTTCATGGTTTACAGTACTTGCTACTTAATTTCAGTTCTCACTATTTATCATGATTATTTAGTATAATTTTGTTGTGTATTAGTGTCACGCCCCAGTCCCAAAATATCGAGGGACTAGACACGTGGCAATGTCCAGCAGCACACACACCGATGGACAAACCCAATTTAATGGATCCATCAGGGCATACTTAAGTTGTATTACGATGATCAGGGTTTACTAATCTCATCCACAGAATAAATATAACAATATCAACAAAAAGGAAGAAACAACATCCAGTCACAAGTAAATAAAATCGGGGAACAATCCGATATTGAGTCTGTTACAATTGTTCATTTAAACAAGAATGTAAAGAATATCACAAACTGAGTATGGAAGAAACATATACTCAGGAAAATCATGGAAATCACCTAGTCCTCGGTTCCTGGTTCTGCTCCACTGTATGCACCTGATTCTGCTTCTGCTCCTGCTAATGCTCCTGTCCCGTATACCTCGGGGTAGATCTCGTCTGCTAATCCTGGAGACATAATCCGGATCCAGGTCCTCAGGGGACATAGCAAGGTACAAAATAACTCAAGCCAAAATAATGCAGTGCAGCAATAAATGAAACAATAGGATAAATAATTAAACCAGCTAAGTGATATGCAAGTGAGAGCTTTATTCATACTCGGACTGAGACTACTATAGGATCAGTGTCGGAGAAACCCATAGCAGTATTTTCTTGAAGGGCCAGAACTTGCGCCAAAGCTCTGTATCAGAGACTAAGACATCTCCAGATGACATTATTTATAATATAATCAGCCTTTGATATGGTAATACTCTCTCCACCCAATGTAATCACACGTCTCATGTCCAAGACACGCAAGATCAAAACTAATGCAGCAAGTCTGAATAAATTCTAAGCATGTAAAAATGTATATGTCATAAACCTGTATCCTATACAGAATTACCTTGAATATTTCAGGAAGATTTTGTCTCATGATTCGTGTCAGGTTGTAAACTCCCTCACCCAAAATAGGTATTTTGTGTATATTTTATATTATTATATTTATTATAGATGTTGAATTTATTTAGAGTATTCTCTTAGTTAATTAGAAAATAAATTTTTTTTAGTATATTTACTTATATAAATATTTATTTAGAATTATTTTTAGGCTATTTTAGATTATTGGGATTTTTTTCATAATTTTTAGTTAATTAAAAACTAGTAACACTAATTTTCTAGGAATTTAAAGAATTTATTTTATGTTCAAAATTAATTAAAAATATTCTAAACTTTTATTTTAGGTTCTAAATAATAAAATATATTTTCTAGAATTTTTTGAGAATTTTCTGATTATTTTTAGCATTTATTTTGAGTTAATTATGAAAAACTGAATTAAAAACTAATTTCTGAAAAAGAAAACCCAAAAAGTAATTAATTCTGCCCAGTCAGCAAACAGGGGGCCCACCTGTCAGCCTCCCGCAGCGAACAGTGCCGGGCCAGCCTGTCAGTGACCGCGGGGTGAAGCCGAGCCGACCTGGAGCCGAGCCGAGTCAGAGTTCGACTCGGACTCAGCTGAGCCGAGCTGCGTCAGTATCGGACCGTCCGATTTGGGCAGGGCAGCGTGGATGGCTACCACGTGGCGCTTTCCGAGCCTCGGCTGCACTCTCTCTCCTCTCTATATATATATATAATAGTTTAAGTTATTTTTTAGGGTTTTTCTTGAGCCGATTTTTGGAGAATTGCCATCTAGGGTTCCTTCATCTTCCAGAAGCCATTAAGCATAGCTCCGGACTCCAAACGAGGCCTAGCTTTTTTTGTTAGAACGATATTGAGGTTAAATTTCTGATTATATAAATTTTTTTAAGAAATTATGAGTATTAAATTCTATAAAATTCGTAGAGCACAGCATGTCCAAAAATAGACGTGTTTCGATGTTTTTGCGATTCCGGGAGAACCAGGAATCAGAATCATGAACCGTTTGAAGTTTCGGAAAGCTAATGTCTAGATAATTGACATATGTTTTTTTTAGAATTTATTTCGAAGTATTTATATACTGTTAATTCTGTAGAATATCGGTGCACAATACAAAATTTGTATGTGCCATAATTTCCAAACGAATTTGAATTCGGACGAGCCGTAAATTCCAGCATATTTTTGACACTGAAACCTACAGAAAATCATGCATGAAAGTTGAGTTTGTGTCGGTTGACTTTTTGGTTAACAGATTGTCTCGATTTGCGTGTCATGAGTCTCGAGTTGATAAAATTCAGTTTCTTTGGACAAAATTAGATCTTAAAAATAAAATAAGATTAAAATAAAATTAAAATACTATTTTAGTTTATTTTATTCAGAATTAAAATAGATTAAAATGGAGGAACCTATTCACCCAATTTTGTAACCTAACTTATTTAATTTATGTGACGGGTAGGTCGGACGACGCCTTGAGTTGGGACTTCATTCTTTTTCAGATCAGGCAAGATACCTTGCCAAATTACTTATAGTATTTTGCATGCTTAGTATATTTCTTTATATTTATTGCATTTTTATTTATTTATTGCATGTGTAGTTTCTTTCAGTCATACTATATATTAGATATGTTGACACACACATGGCACCTAGTATCATGAGAGGACAATCATTAGGCGTATGGGCTTTTAACCACTCTGGTAAACCGTAGTATATAGTTCGCACTACGGGCGTGTGTCGCGCTGGTCGCTACCCCCGCGGTAGGTCAATTTCTGGAGTCTCGCTGGTCGCTACCCCCGCGGTATATCGATTTCTGATGTCCATTGACGTGTGTGTGAGTTGTGAGGTAGATCGAGTAGCCTACCCTTGCCCATACATCGAAAAGTTGTCCTCATTTGCATTCATATAGATTGTCTTGTACAGCGTACTTATTTATTTTCAAATTATATGCATGTTTACTATATTCAAGTTGGCTCACTTTTCTGTATCTTGTTACGTCCCTCTGAGGACCTGGTCCTCTGCCAGGTGTATCTGCTCTTGAGTATTTGCAGGAGTACGGGCCTGGACCTGACGCATTACTTTCTGCCGAGGAAGTCTTACCTTCTGAGCATCGTTGATTATCTAGCGATGGATTCTTTTAGCTGATACACTTCTGTCTTCACATTATTTTATATTGGAGATTTTATACTCCTCTCTCATTTTAGTTTTGGATATAGTCCTTGGTAGTGGATTTGTCTCCACCCGACTATTATTTTGGATATTTCAGACTCCTTATTCTAGTTTAGTATTTCTTTTCTATGACTTGTTGTGTGGATGAGATTAGCATATTTGTGACTTGTGACATTATATATACCACATGTGAGTTTATATTCATATTACAGCGTACGTATGGGTTATGGTTTCCATATATTGGAGTTGACATATCCATGCGGCTGGCATGCTTACGTGTCCTAGTCCTACGTAATTTTGGGACTGGGGTATGACACAGGTGTCCTGGGTATAATGTACTTGATATGGCAAGTACGAGAATGTAAATATCACGATATCCATCTCTAGGTGATGTTGCACAACTCCGCGTACGGTGTTGGCACCCGACTATTAATCGGACGCTAAGCACGTCACACGGCCCTAGGTTTAAGCATGTATAACAGATAAATAAGACAAGTAAATATGTATCAAGAACTGCAAGCTTTGGCAAGGTACACTTGCCTGGGGTTCCGGCTCCAATTGTAGCTCTGGTAGCAGCGAGATTTGTAGAAAGTTCTCCGGTTGCTGAAATAGAAATTACCATCAGATCCAAAAAATATCAATTAGCTAGAAACGCCTGTCCTTGAGTCCAATTTGGACACAGGGACAAAAATGACATTTTCAGGTCAAGGCGGGGTCCACATGTGGGCCACTTTGCACCGAAAAATGTGTCATAACCAATGGTCTCCAAATTTGTCAAACTTAGTGTCAACAGATCCAGAATGATGATACAAACCCAACGGAACTTTCAGAAATGGATTCCAATGAGCCGATCACAAAATCGCCCGTCAAGTAGAGCCGTGGGGCCCACGATACGTGATTTTGTCAACGTTCTCAGAATCGAACCAAACTTGGGTCACAGGGCCAGCGTATTGCTATGAGTCCGATAGCGCAAGTTTCGTTTTGATCCGACGTGTATCCACTAAGTTACAATGAGATTTAAAACAGGCAGATACGGGGTATTGTCGGCGGATACGCGTTGATTCCGGTGTGCACGCACATCCAAATCAAGTTCTGCAAAATCTCGCATATCCGTATTGACGGCGCGCACGTATCGGTGAAGATCGCACGCGACCAAGTCGTCCCGTTTGGCGGAGCATACTCAGTTCCGGGGTAAAACAGGGCATTATTTTTCCTGTTTTTGGATCGCGGTTCGCGATCACCACAGGACGTGATGCACCGAGCGGGTTACACGGGCATCGAGAGGGTCACTGTCACTACCACATTCCGAAAATAGGGGTATTTTCGACTTTTTGCAATATTTAATATTATGGTATTTACAATTAATTTAATTGCATGATAGTATTGATTTAAATAATTATGTGTGATGTGTAATTAAATATAGTATTAGATGCAGTGTTCATTTATTTTTTTGCTAGCAGACTAGACCTAGAAGCCCAGTAGAAGACCACCTGTCCGAATTATAGAATTCTGGATTTTATTATTTTATTAGAATTTAATATTTGGAGATTGTAATTAATTACTGTATTTTATTTAATATTTTTGTGCATTGCCTTTGCTCCGATATATGGAGCACTATCCAGACTTTTGTCTTCCAACAAATTTCACAATCTTGCCCTAGACGTGCCCACCTTCATTTCTGCTATTTTTGCAACTCGTGATTATGCTCTCTGTGCATTATTTCTAGCCGCACAAAAATCGTCACGGAAATTTATTTTTAAATTCCTATTTTTGTATCTTTGTGCGTTCCAATCGAAAATTGGAGGCAATCTTGACCTATTTATCGTGCGGCCCAAATTAGGGAAATATTCTGTTCTGAGTCTGCTTCATTTTTGGTATTGATGACCTGACCTGATTTTGGCCCCATGTACTCCTAATTAATTGTTGAACACAACTTGTATTTATTTCTATTTAAATTGAGGATACTATTTTGTCTGATTCTGAAATTCCAAATTAATTCCAGCGCCCTGCTAATTGAGCCCGTACCAGTCTTACAGCGCCCCTGACCCTACAAAATACCGGACACCGAATCGCCCGCCAAATTTTCGTCATTTCATGTGTTTGTGCAATTTCCCAAATTTAAGGGGGCTAAATTGCAAATTGGCATTTTGTGGCCTCACCCAATTATTTTAAACCAATGAGGGAGCCTATTAATTTTTAATTAAAAACCCTCATCCCTACATGAATTATTTCCTCATGTTCAATCCTAGCCACCCATTCCAGGGATGCATCCTCACCCTCCATCAAATCCCCTCATCCCTATTTAATGTCTTGTCTACATCAAACCCTAATCCCTAGGCAACCTAGAAAACACCACCCTCCTCAAGCCCCCACATCCCCTCTCTCCTACGTTGGAAATTTTCTCCTTTCTTCTTCTCTTTTTCTTTTCTTCTCCTTCTTCCTTTCTCCTTCTCTTTCCTTCCCTTTCTTCTTCTTCTTTTTGATTTGAATTTCAAATTCAAATAGGGGGGAACACTGTTCACCGAGTTTCCCCCCACTGTGCAGATCCATCCGGCGGGCCCTCCCTCTCCGGCGACTGAGCCGACCCGGCCGGCGCTGCTGTGCGCGTCCGGCGGCCACTGCGAGCTCCCCCTCCAGTCGAGCGCTCCTCTTCCCGTAGCAGTGCCGGCGGCCACTGCACCCAGCCCGACCTCCCTCCGGCGTGCAGTCCGGCGCCAGCAACCTCCCGCCATCTCCATCAAGCCACCACCTACACCACCGCGAGCCTCCTCCACGCACGGTCCGGCCTCCTCCGATCCCCATCAGTCCGGCAACCCCGTCTCCATCTCCTCCTCCATCTTCACCATTCACTCGCTCCGCCGTAGCCGATCCACCGTCGACTCCGGCCCAGGTGGCCGCTCCCCCTCACGAGCATCCAAGCCCGGCGGCTCCCCGCGGCAACTGCCGGCCGGCTGTGCTCTCCCATCTCCTTCCACTCCCCGCGCAGTCCCCATCCACGGCGGCTCCCCCTCGCAGATTCCGGCGTGGTCGGCCAACAGCCTCCCGCTGCTCCTCCCGTACTCCGGCCACCGTTCGATCCCAAGTCCGGCCAGCAAGCCCCCTGTGAGCCTCCACTCTCCCCTTCCTTCTTCTTATACACATATATATATATATATGTATATATATACATACGTATATACGTGAGTATATATATAATATGTGTATATGTATAATAATTATTTATTGAATATTTAATACATGTATTAGTATAGTGTATATATATATACCTTAGTATAATATGTGTACAGGTATAATTAATTTTATAATGTGTGATAATTGTATAGGGTTGTATTTAATTAATTGTTTGGGTATGCATGTATATATGTATATATATTTAGTATATGTATAGTTAATGAATATATTTAATTAATGTGTGTGTATATGTGCATGTTTTAATTTAATTGGTATATACATAAATGTATATATGTACTTATATATACTAGTATATAGTATTGCATTTCAAATTTGGTATATATGTATATATAATTTGTATAAGCATAGTATATGTGTATAATTAATGATGATATGTACATATATCGTATATTCTCTATTTTGGTATATACTTGTATTCATTATATTAGTATTAATTAAAACGTATAATTTTGGTAATATGTATATACCTATATATATATAAATGAATGTTATTTTGGGTGCAAATATGCATATATTTATTTGGTATAATTTCATACAGTATATATGTATTAAATGTATTTTTGGGGTATGTGTACAAACATATATAAATATGTATTTTGGCATAAGTATGTATGGGTATATAAATATATAAATGTATTTCGGTATAAATATACATATATGTATATATATTTTTTCGTATTGACATATGTGTATACATGTATTTTATATATATATATATATACTTAGCATATTTTCAGTATGTTTAATCGGTGCATATATATATATGGTATAAATTCAAATTTGGTATATACATATTTGTATTACAAATATATATATATATGGTAGGTATTAATAGGTAATGTGTTTTATTCCTACTAGGTGACCCTAGTTGACTAGTGCCATGCCTGGCATAGCCCTGAGGCCAGTATATTTCTTCTGTGTGTTAAGGTAGCATCTGATACAAGTGTTATAATTGTGATATGTTTTAGGACTGTTGGTTCACCAGGGAATACTCTGGAACAGGACATCAATAATTACCAGCTAAGGACCCAAGGCAAGTACATTCTCTGATAATTTCCAATTCTTGATAATTGCTATAAGTTCAATGATCTTGAAATGTTACAACTGAATCTTTGACACTGTGCTACACGGACTAGTATAGCTTGGATCTGCAGTCATGAGATGTTACCTTGGTTTTTTGTATTGACATTATACACGATATTGATATTGACATTAGACATTGATAATTAGACATTGTACATAATATATTAGACAATGTTCGTGTATTCGTGACGTGTCATGATTTGATCCACAGTACTAGTTGGGGGCGGAAAAATTGCTAGTGAGAGATGTGATCAAATACCCATGGTATAATTAAATATTATTGGTGTTAATCATACCCCCACGTATGATTAGCCAGACTGTAGCAATCGTACATGTTCCCAAGCCGATCACATTTTGAAACTACTATTTCAAACACTTAGAGTAGATTACAGTTTCCCTATTTAAATCATATACTATATCACCCGTATATGATACTGTTCTTTGTTCTTTTTATTTTCATACATGCACTGACTGTATCATATTGTCTATTGCCTGTCTCTTTACATTGCCTGCCTCTCTTTAATTGCCATTGCATTTATTTCACTGTCTTCTCAGTAGCTAGCATGACATGTTTTATTGTATTATAGACATTATCAATTAATGGAACTGTTATTTGAGAGTGTTGCTTTGCTCCTTCCTGACTGGAAATATTTTTCCAGACTATGCCTTAGAGGACCGTTGTCCGACACTTTATGGACCATATGGTGAGTAGCTGCAGACTTGGTAGTAGTTGTGATTCCAGGAGGCCTAGCCGGAAATTATTAATTATTGTTAGTTTCTTAAGTAGACTATTTGGTACCGGATTTGTCTCCGGCATTTTGATAATTTTTGGATATTGTTGAGTTAGAATATTACTTGTTGACTTGTGTTGTATTTAATTTTAAATTTCTGTTCAAATCTTATCGTGCTAAATTCCTGTGATTGAGTAGGTGTTCATCTTATTTGTGTCATCCGTGCCTCCTAATGGAGATTGGATGCTTGCGTGACATTAGTTAGATAGTATCCAGACCTTGACAGCGTTCTACCGCCGACACTGCGGCGTAGGCTGGACGTACCCACGCACTCGTGCCCCTAAACCGGGTGCGGGTCGTGACACGTTTTTAGTGGTGGCCCATGCAGGTCAGACTTCGCATTTAGAGCGATGTCGTGGTAGTGTGACATCCTTGTTATACTACTGCATGCCTGCGATAGAATATAGGACATAGGATACTAGGACGAGAGCAAATACTCAATCACAATTCCTTGAGAGATTCCTGGGATGACCCCTGAGAATCTTGTTATAATTTCCAATTTAAATCATTCCCTTGTTCCGTCCATTCTCACTTGTGATATTGATTGATTATTATTGATTAGGTATTAAGTTAGGATTTTGGGTTTCATTATAGGGTTTGATTTCATATTAAGATGAAATTATAGACTGATTTATGGTATTATTTGATGATGCACGTCAATGAGGACAGTGAAAATGATTAACAGTAGAGCTATTGGACTACAGAAGGTAGATTTAAAATTTTTGAAGATTGAAAATGAATTTTAAAATTCTTGAATTCTGAGAAGATTGAGATTGTTATAAAAATTTTATTTTGAAGACTTCAATGAATTGCAAAATTTTGAAATTGAGGAGTTGAAATATGGTTATTAAAATTTTATTTTGAGGAATTCAGATTCAATTTTGATGAACCTAGACAAGTCTGTAAGGATCTTTTAAGGTGATTAAGTTTTCATTTCAGTATTTAAATAATTAACCTTGAGGAAAGTGTATGCATTATACTTTAAAGGTCATTCGAGGAGTTATTTTGAGGAATTTTATTTGAGGATAAGATCTTATAGTGAGAGAGATATATTAGTATATAAGTAGATGAGATGCATGTGTAAAGATATGTTGGCTTGAGCATGACTAAGATTTTACTGCCAACTGGTTTAGGTGTTCATCTAGGATTGTATTGAAGAGAGCAGTACTTAGTATGGTGTGTTGCATTTGATATGCACTTGAGTGATAAGGATAACTAGTATCAATGGGTGTAGTAGGTAAGGAAGCTAGCAGTGAGTATGTTTCAAGTAGAACTGTGATACCTAGGGGATAGAGGTATCAGACCATGGATGCATCTTGACCTGTGCAACCACAACTAGGAATGTTATTCCAATCTATTTATCTTGAATGTTGCTTCTTTAGAACTATACTGTCCTTCCTTGATGATATCGCATTTTGCCTAAATTGATTCTTTGGGATCTGTATTCAGGATGTCGCCGAAGACACGATCTATGAGAGCGGGAACACCAGCTTTAGAGGGGTCTGCCACCTCTCCACCTGATGGACAGACATCTGTAGTTCCTCCTACATCTCCGATACATGTGGAAGTTTCTACACTTTTCGGGGATCCTTCTTCCCCACCTGTTCAGAGGAAAGCCGCAGCTGTGACGGACAACCTTCCTCCTCCACCGACTCCGATTCCCGGAGGTTTGCCCATTGACGGGGCGCAGATGTTTACCTTGATCCAAGGCATAGTAGATGCCCAGAGAGTGGCGGCAGATGCTCAGCGAGTTCAAGCTGAGGCTCAGAGGGTGCAAGCAGAAGCGCACCAGGCACAAACCGAGCTGATGAGAGAGAGCATGGAGAACGCTCACCAGATGGCACTACAGGCAGTTGAGAGAGTTGCCCAGCAGTATCCTGGCCAGTGGCAGCCGAGGGCATTTCAGTATCAACAGCCGTACCAGGCACCAGATCATATTCGGCAACAACCCTGGGCATTTCAGTATCAACAGCAGTACCCGGCACCAGTTCCTGTACAGCAGGATCAACGAACTTGTCATTTCTGTAAGAAGCCAGGTCACCTTTGGAAGAGCTGTAGAACGAGGCTGGGACTTTGTTTGTACTGTGGCGCTGCGGGACATCGAGTAAGGGATTGTCTTCGAGTTTCTTATCTTCCCGACCAGCGCACAACTTCAGATTATAGAGATCCAGTTAGGCTACCTGTGGAACCGTATATTGCTCAGCACCCGCAAAGGGAACCACCCCAGCAGGGCGGGCATTTGCGATGACGGTCGAGGAGACCGATACTGCAGGTAATGTGTTAGCAGTTTCTGTTCTTTCCTTTATTCTGTTCCTATCTATTTGATTGATTGATTGATTGCTTAGTACCGTAGTTGGATGCATGATTCTTGTTATAATGTAGTTAGTAGTACCCCTGATGCATAGACTGCAACACCATAACAAATGAGACCATAACCATGTATGTTCCCTCTAGATTGTATGTGGTATGACTATAGATAGAATTTTCTTAGACCGTGATTATTAGGTGTTGACTGTAGTGAAGATTCATGAAGGAGCTATGACTTGACAAGAGGAACAAGGTGATTAAAATTCGAGGATGAATATTGATTTAAATAAATGGTTAAGAAATTAACATGGCATAATTGGTGGTTTATTAATTCCAGGAAAGATTATGACATGTTTAAGTTGGTTATTAATTTGGAAATTTTGGGAGATTTATCAATGTATTTATTTGATTGCAAGTTAGGATTTTTTAGAACTTTATATTTGGATGTCACATTTGGAGAATCCTTAAATATCATATTGTTGAGTATTTTGAGGAGTGGATATTAAATTCCGGGTATTGAATTATTAACTCAAAAAAAAAACTTTCAGGGAAATTTTTGATAGAAATGGATTTTGATTCTATTTCGAGGATTTTTCGGAATAAAATAATTTTAGAATTTTGAAATTTGTGAAAAGATATTATGGATTATAACCTGATTTCATGGATGACAATTTAAATTTGCGGGAATAATAATGTGTATGATTAAACACTAATATGAGGATTTTAAATTTCGAGGACGAAATTCTTTTAAGGTGGGTAGACTTGTCACTACCACATTCCGAAAACAGGGGTATTTTTGACTTTTTGCAATATTTAATATTATGGTATTTACAATTAATTTAATTGCATGATAGTATTGATTTAAATAATTATGTGTGATGTGTAATTAAATATAGTATTAGATGCAGTGTTCATTTATTTTTTTGCTAGCAGACTAGACCTAGAAGCCCAGTAGAAGACCACCTGTCCGAATTATAGAATTCTGGATTTTATTATTTTATTAGAATTTAATATTTGGAGATTGTAATTAATTACTGTATTTTATTTAATATTTTTGCGCATTGCCTTTGCTCCGATATATGGAGCACTATCCAGACTTTTGTCTTCCAACAAATTTCACAATCTTGCCCTAGACGTGCCCACCTTCATTTCTGCTATTTTTGCAACTCGTGATTATGCTCTCTGTGCATTATTTCTAGCCGCACAAAAATCGTCACGGACGTTTATTTTTAAATTCCTATTTTTGTATCTTTGTGCGTTCCAATCAAAAATTGGAGGCAATCTTGACCTATTTATCGTGCGGCCCAAATTAGGGAAATATTCTGTTCTGAGTCTTCTTCATTTTTGGTATTGATGACCTGACCTGATTTTGGCCCCATGTACTCCTAATTAATTGTTGAACACAACTTGCATTTATTTCTATTTAAATTGAGGATACTATTTTGTCTGATTCTGAAATTCCAAATTAATTCCAGCGCCCTGCTAATTGAGCCCGTACCAGTCTTACAGCGCCCCTGACCCTACAAAATATCGGACACCGAATCGCCCGCCAAATTTTCGTCATTTCATGTGTTTGTGCAATTTCCCAAATTTAAGGGGGCTAAATTGCAAATTGGCATTTTGTGGCCTCACCCAATTATTTTAAACCAATGAGGGAGCCTATTAATTTTTAATTAAAAACCCTCATCCCTACATGAATTATTTCCTCATGTTCAATCCTAGCCACCCATTCCAGGGATGCATCCTCACCCTCCATCAAATCCCCTCATCCCTATTTAATGTCTTGTCTACATCAAACCCTAATCCCTAGGCAACCTAGAAAACACCACCCTCCTCAAGCCCCTACATCCCCTCTCTCCTACGTTGGAAATTTTCTCCTTTCTTCTTCTCTTTTTCTTTTCTTCTCCTTCTTCCTTTCTCCTTCTCTTTCCTTCCCTTTCTTCTTCTTCTTTTTGATTTGAATTTCAAATTCAAATAGGGGGGGAACACTGTTCACCGAGTTTCCCCCCACTGTGCAGATCCATCTGGAGGGCCCTCCCTCTCCGGCGACTGAGCCGACCCGGCCGGCGCTGCTGTGCGCGTCCGGCGGCCACTGCGAGCTCCCCCTCCAGTCGAGCGCTCCTCTTCCCGTAGCAGTGCCGGCGGCCACTGCACCCAGCCCGACCTCCCTCCGGCGTGCAGTCCGGCGCCAGCAACCTCCCGCCATCTCCATCAAGCCACCACCTACACCACCGTGAGCCTCCTCCACGCACGGTCCGGCCTCCTCCGATCCCCATCAGTCCGGCAACCCCGTCTCCATCTCCTCCTCCATCTTCACCATTCACTCCCTCCGCCGTAGCCGATCCACCATCGACTCCGGCCCAGGTGGCCGCTCCTCCTCACGAGCATCCAAGCCCGGCGGCTCCCCGCGGCAACTGCCGGCCGGCTGTGCTCTCCCATCTCCTTCCACTCCCCGCGCAGTCCCCATCCACGGCGGCTCCCCCTCGCAGATTCCGGCGTGGTCGGCCAACAGCCTCCCGCTGCTCCTCCCGTACTCCGGCCACCGTTCGATCCCAAGTCCGGCCAGCAAGCCCCCTGTGAGCCTCCACTCTCCCCTTCCTTCTTCTTATACACATATATATATATATGTATATATATACATACGTATATACGTGAGTATATATATAATATGTGTATATGTATAATAATTATTTATTAAATGTTTAATACATGTATTAGTATAGTGTATATATATATTTACCTTAGTATAATATGTGTACAGGTATAATTAATTTTATAATGTGTGATAATTGTATAGGGTTGTATTTAATTAATTGTTTGGGTATGCATGTATATATGTATATATATTTAGTATATGTATAGTTAATGAATATATTTAATTAATGTGTGTGTATATGTGCATGTTTTAATTTAATTGGTATATACATAAATGTATATATGTACTTATATATACTAGTATATAGTATTACATTTCAAATTTGGTATATATGTATATATAATTTGTATAAGCATAGTATATGTGTATAATTAATGATGATATGTACATATATCGTATATTCTCTATTTTGGTATATACTTGTATTCATTATATTAGTATTAATTAAAACGTATAATTTTGGTAATATGTATATACCTATATATATATAAATGAATGTTATTTTGGGTGCAAATATGCATATATTTATTTGGTATAATTTCATACAGTATATATATATTAAATGTATTTTTGGGGTATGTGTACAAACATATATAAATATGTATTTTGGCATAAGTATGTATGGGTATATAAATATATAAATGTATTTCGGTATAAATATACATATATGTATATATATATATTTTCGTATTGGCATATGTGTATACATGTATTTTATATATATATATATATATACTTAGCATATTTTCAGTATGTTTAATCGGTGCATATATATATATGGTATAAATTCAAATTTGGTATATACATATTTGTATTACAAATATATATATATATGGTAGGTATTAATAGGTAATGTGTTTTATTCCTACTAGGTGACCCTAGTTGACTAGTGCCATGCCTGGCATAGCCCCGAGGCCAGTATATTTCTTCTGTGTGTTAAGGTAGCATCTGATACAAGTGTTATAATTGTGATATGTTTTAGGACTGTTGGTTCACCAGGGAATACTCTGGAACAGGACATCAATAATTACCAGCTAAGGACCCAAGGCAAGTACATTCTCTGATAATTTCCAATTCTTGATAATTGCTATAAGTTCAATGATCTTGAAATGTTACAACTGAATCTTTGACACTGTGCTACACGGACTAGTATAGCTTGGATCTGCAGTCATGAGATGTTACCTTGGTTTTTCGTATTGACATTATACACGATATTGACATTGACATTAGACATTGATAATTAGATATTGTACATAATATATTAGACAATGTTCGTGTATTCGTGACGTGTCATGATTTGATCCACAGTACTAGTTGGGGGCGGGAAAATTGCTAGTGAGAGATGTGATCAAATACCCATGGTATAATTAAATATTATTGGTGTTAATCATACCCCCACGTATGATTAGCCAGACTGTAGCAATCGTACATGTTCCCAAGCCGATCACATTTCGAAACTACTATTTCAAACACTTAGAGTAGATTACAGTTTCCCTATTTAAATCATATACTACATCACCCGTATATGATACTGTTATTTGTTCTTTTTATTTTTATACATGCACTGACTGTATCATATTGTCTATTGCCTGTCTCTTTACATTGCCTGCCTCTCTTTAATTTTCATTGCATTTATTTCACTGTCTTCTCAGTAGCTAGCATGACATGTTTTATTGTATTATAGACATTATCAATTAATGGAACTGTTATTTGAGAGTGTTGCTTTGCTCCTTCCTGACTGGAAATATTTTTCCAGACTATGCCTTAGAGGACCGCTGTCCGACACTTTATGGACCATATGGTGAGTAGCTGCAGACTTGGTAGTAGTTGTGATTCCAGGAGGCCTAGCCGGAAATTATTAATTATTGTTAGTTCCTTAAGTAGACTATTTGGTACCGGATTTGTCTCCGGCATTTTGATGATTTTTGGATATTGTTGAGTTAGAATATTACTTGTTGACTTGTGTTGTGTTTAATTTTAAATTTCTGTTCAAATCTTATCGTGCTAAATTCCTGTGATTGAGTAGGTGTTCATCTTATTTGTGTCATCCGTGCCTCCTAATGGAGATTGGATGCTTGCGTGACATTAGTTAGATAGTATCCAGACCTTGACAGCGTTCTACCACCGACACTGCGGCGTAGGCTGGACGTACCCACGCACTCGTGCCCCTAAACCGGGTGCGGGTCGTGACAGTCACGCAGTCTACGCATCACAACTGACGGAACCAAAAAAGGGTCAACGAGGAGAGAGAACAGGTTACCTGAACAGGGCTCCGTGAACCGAAGATTTCTCGTGTCCTCGTGTCGACTTGACACTGCTGTGTCCTGGCCGTGTCTGGGCTGTTGCTCCAGGGTTAGGGCTTGCCGGAGTCGGCTAGGCTCGCTGGAGGGAGACAGCTCGGGCGGAGGCTGTGTTGGGCGGAGGCGGGCGGCGCTCGTCTCGGGATGGCGTCGCCGGAGGCGATGGGGAGGCAGGTGTTCTGGCGGAGGGGTGTTGCGGCTGGTCGCTGCTCGAGAGAGGGAGGCAGAGCTGGTGGTGGAGCAGGGTCGGCTATGCGGCCGAGCTCCTGGGGAGGAGGAGAAGGGAAGGCGGGGCTCGGGGAGGTTCACGGCGGCCGGAGTTCGAGGAGACAGAGGCGGAGGGAAGAACTAGGGCAGCGGAGGCTCGGGCTGAAGGGGTTGCATAGGCGGGTCGTCGGCGGTGAGGCGGAGCCAGGGCGGTGGAGGCTCGGGCAGCGGGTGGCTGGGCTGGGCTAGAGCGGAGAGCGGCGAGGCTGAGGAAGAAGGAGGGGTGATGGGCGGCTAGGGTTTTTATAGGCAGAGCGGGAGGCGGTGCGACGTCCGGTGCGGGGAGGGGAAGGGGCAGAGGCGACGGCCGGAGGCGAGCGGGCTGGCGTTGTGGGGAGCTGAAGCGGAGCGGCGGGGACACGAAGCGGCAGCCAACGGCTAACGGCAGCGGCGAGGAGGCGAAGGGTCGGGGAAGAGAGAGGGTTTCAGTGGCGGGCCGGGTCGGGCGGTGACGGGTCGGGTCGGGTCAGGCGGATCCGGCCCGATCCAATTAAAATGAATGTGGGTCGGGTCTAGCGGGTTTCGGGTCGCGGGTTAGACCCGAATCCGAACCGCTAAGGTTGAGTTGGGTTCAACTAAACCGGTCTAGGTTGGTTTATTTTTGAAATAAACCGGGTTAATTTCTAGGTTTATTTTTGTTTAATTATACAATAGTTTTTAGGGCTTTAAAAATGCTTTCGGGGTCCAATAAATTCCCGAAAAATTATCCTATGTATAGTTTTTCATTTTACACCAGAAAATATTATTTTCATAATATTTTAATATTATTTAGCATCTTTTAAAAATCATTTCAATTTAAAATACCTTAGTTTTAAATAATAAAAATCCAGAAAAATTCCAGAAAATTGTGAAAAATCCAAATTAAAAATTTTTGAAAATCAGGGAGTTTACAATTAGTACTTGCTCCAATCCTGACAAGGATCCGTTGACATATTTGGTAATGATGAAGATTATGTCCCTACCTTCTATGGTCTACAGGACATAGCATATAACCACGTCGAGGAGCCTGTCTCTACCCAGGAGACTATTTTTGAAGCATAGTTAATTGGTTATACTAGTATTTCCTTTTTGGCATACTAATCGGGTTGTCCCCGATTTATCTTATCTTTTGGGCATGTATTAAAACTATGGAAAGATAAATGTACAAAACTATAGTTTTTTGATATACTAGTACTTCCTATTTTCTATCCTTGTTTCCTATTTATTTATTTATTTATTTTTGTGAATAAGCTAGAATAGAAATTATTATGGATGAAAGAATTATCTATGTAATGTTGGATTATTATAAAAGAGGTTTAGACAGTGTACTACTACTGATACCACAGCGTAGGCTGGACGTATTCACGTACTCGTATCAGATCAATCGGACATGGGTCATGAAACATTTTTATGGTGGCCCATGCAGGTCCGACTTCGCAAATAATATGATGTCTTAGGTTAGAACCAAAAGGTAAGATTGGAGATTTTAGGAAAAGCTCATTCACAGATTAGAAAATTTGACATCATTCTTTAGTAAATTTTTTATCTTCTTTGGAATCCAAATGACTCTTTCTAATCTTTATGTTCCTTAAACTTTTAGAATGGTTTAGACAAGTAATATTGTAGATGCTCATCTGAAACCATCGAGCAAGCTGTGCTTGAAACCTTTGAGCTTCCTCCTCCACCAGTTTCTAGGACTATTACTATGGATGGAGCGCAGCTACTAAGAGTATTCCAATAACTTATTAATTTCTAAAGGGAGAAAACCACCCTCCTCCAAACCAGTCTTGTGGATGCTCTTCGAACCAAGGAGGCCCCTTAACCCCCACAAATGAAGTCAGGAAATGCAAGTAGTGCTTCCACAGCTTAAGAGCAAAAATAACTGCTGCCAACTCCAAGTCATGGATAGGATAATTCTTCTCATGTGGACGTAATTGCCTGGAAGCATAGGCAATTTACCTTCCCTTTTTGCTGGAATACACAACCCAATCTCTTATCCGAAGCATCACTGTATATATAGAAAATCCTCATATCCCCGATGGTAACGTCAATACTGGAGTTGTAGTCAACCTCATTTTTAGATCCTCAAAAGCAAACTGACTCTCCTCAGCCCAGACTAACTCCACGTCCTTCCTGGTCAACCTAGTCATCGGTTCCACAATCCTGGAAAAGTTTTGAACAAATCTCCGATAATAGCCTGTCAATCGAAGAAAACTCCTGATCTCTGCCACTGAACTTGGGGTAGACCACGACTCAACTGCTAAAATCTTCTTCGGGTCTACTGAGATCCCGTATCCCGTAATCACATGCCCGAGGGAATTAACCTCCCCTACCACCACAACAGCATCAGTTCGCTCAACTCTCGGCCTCCCAAAGAAACTTTTCGATCCTTACAAACATCACTGACCAGGATAATGCCACCCACGATCGTGATCTTACAAGTCCTCGCCAATGGTCCAGTCTCAAGATAATGCTTTAAAGAAAAAGATATAGATACAAAACTATGTGAAGCATCGAAATCAAATAAAGCATGAACTAAAAAAGAATCAAGATAGAATAAACCTGAAATAACATCACCAACTGGCTCCTTTTCTTCAACGGTCAAGGTAAAAGCTCGCCCATGTCGCTAGTCACATCTCTGCTGCTGCTGGTGCTGAGCAAACTGCTACTGTTATGGTGGTAGGAGAGGTCCTCTCTGTTATCCCGCTGGTGGTCTCGCAGGTGCTCTCTATGCCTGGGCCCCGCCTTGAGCTGGACGAGCTGGAGCTCTACAACAAGACCTTAACTGATGGTCTCCTGCTCCGTAGAATAAATATTGGCCCAATCTCATCCTGTACGCATCCCATCCATGTCCTGACATCTTGCAGAATAGGCAAGGAATAGTTGGCATCTGGGTCTGGTGCGCCTACTGTACTTACGCTCTAGCTGGTACAAGGTACTACTGTCTCGGCTGTTGGAAGTATCTCTGATGCGGCTGTTGAAAGTGAGGCCACTTCGTTGGACCCGTGCTAGTACTGGACCCTTCTATGTCCCTCAGCCTCTTGGATCCAAGCTCTAAATCATCCTCTGTCCACTGTGCCTGCCTCAGAATCATCTCAAAAGTAGCGGTGGGGTCTCCATTCGTGTATGATTTGATCTTCTTATTCAGGCCCTTTCTGAACTTTTTGGCCTTTCATCTAGGGTTCTGTCCCTCCACAAAGCCGCCTAATCTGCAATACTCTGTCACATATTCATCCACCGCCAAATCTTCCTGAATGAGGTACTAAAACTGGCTCTCTAGAGATGCTAGAGCCACATCTGGAAAGAACTTTTTCTTGAAGAGCTCCCTAGAAACTTTCTAAGTAAGTTCTAGTGCTGAGATCCTTGGGTCCGTCCTGAACCAAGTCAGTGCGATGTCAAACATCATGCTTCATGCGGCCTTTACCTGCAACCTTTCTAGAATCTGCGCCAGCCGCAGGTCCCTCTCAATATCTTCTATCCAATCATCAGCATAAATAACCCCCTCAGTGCTTTTAAAGTCCTTTGGCCCCATCCTCTTAAAATCTATGATAGTCCCCGGCCTCGGCTGCTGCAGGATAAACTGAGGTGGTTCCATCTGTGGCTGGAATAAGGCGACTCTCTAGACAACGTCGAGCGCAATCTGGTGGGCATTCTCAATGCCATGCCTCATAACCTCTGATTGATGTTGTTGTGACTCCATTATCTGCTGAAAGAGCGTAAACATCTGCGTCTAATCGACTGCGGGTGGTGGAGATGAAAGATCCTCCGAGACTGTCGGCATTGTTCTCTGTACCGGAGGTGGAGCACCCTCTAAAGCTGCTGCAAAAATGCCCACCGGGATCGGTGAAGCGAACCTCTGTACTGAAGCTGCTGGAACGGTGCCTGTCGGTGCTACCTTCAGAGGTGACAAAGTGACCGACCTTGCTGACACTGCACTTGAGCACTGGGAATGCATCTTCGGTGGCATCCTGAAGATAGATTGAATAAAGAAATCAATATTGAGTAAGATACGATATCATCAAAAAGGACAGAATTATTCAAAGTAAAGTAAGCATTCAAATAGATAAGGATAGCAAACAGATACTTGGAAATGTTTCCTAGTTATGATTGAGTATACTCTCAACATATATCCTATATCCTAAAACAGGCTCGTAGTAGTACTCTAGGTGAGCACTACTACGATATCGCTCTAATTGTGACTCTACACCTATATGGGTCATCACTAAAAATGTGTCACGACCCGCACCCGGAATAAGGGCATGAGTAGTGAACAACGCCCAGGCTACGCTACAGCATCGGCTGTAGAACGATGTCTGGGTCATCCATACTATCTAAACTTCTCACACAAAATATATATGATACATGTCAATGTCATCTTAACTCCAAATGGAGGAACAATATGGTATATGATAATGGTAAATAATACCCAATCACAATGTCAAACTAAAGGAAGATAAAGCACGATATGGAATAAGGAAGATAAAATATGAATCATAATATAATCATAAGTCAATAATAATATATACATGCCAAAAATCTCAATAAAAGTCTGAACAATAAATCTAAGCCTCCTCAACATCTGGTACTAGGTCCTCCTGCTCTAAAAGAGTATCCTCTAATGGTACGTCGTCCTGCAGCCCATAGTAGGTGGGATACTGGTCCACAAGCCAATCATCTGAAAAATTATCCAGTCAGGATTGGAGCAAAGTACATACCTCCGAAAGCAGTTCCAAATACATAATCGAGCATATATAACAGATAATATAAAAGGATACAGGATAACTAACCATAAGAAATGGAATAAACTAGAGTGAACAGGTAATGTACTAGAATAAAGAACAGGCAATATGAAAATTATAATTTAAATAAAAAAGATAAAACTAACTAATGTGCCATAGAGTACAAGTTTATTATGTGACCAGTTTGGGTTGAACACGAATACAATATGGTAACTCGATTACGTATGTGATATGTAATTGACATGTACATGAATACACTTTGGCTTGATCACATAACCAACTCCTACGCTCCCATCTCCAACCAATACTAATGGATCCAATCACGACATATTATGAACACGAATATGGGCATACTGAACACGAATAGTGTGTGAACACGAAGGACGCAATAATCAATACTCGATACACACGATGAAATACATGTGAAGGATTATCCGCTGAATACGGTAAGGGATAACATCTCATGATAGGATCCATATAGTACCAGTCCATGTAACCACTGTGTCGGAATCAAGTATACAGTTCTAGAATATGCAATATATATACTATCATGAAATAAAAACTAACAGAGAGATGTACTCACCTCTGATCCTAAGCAAGGGTGTCTCTGTATGCCCAAGCTGGTGTCACACAGTCCTATTTAGGAAATATCAAGTTAATTTGTGTAATACGAGAGAAATGGGTTAAAATACACTAGTACATGCCTCTAGGTCAATTTCTAAGTCTCACTAGGTCTATACTAGGGTTAGTAGTTTATATTGACCACTATCTAGCTAAAACTAGCTATACTAAGTATTACCTTAGAGTATTAGCTATAATAGGTGCTAATACTAATATACTAGCTATTCTACTCACTAACTTAACTAACTTACTGATATCAAAATACTAACTCCTATACCCTCTAACTTATTAACTACTACTAATACACTCTTCTCCCCTACTTGATCTGGTTTGAGCTTCCCTTGTTGTGCACTGTTGTGCACAACACATCTAAGTCTCCCCCTCACTTAATCATCTGATACCTAGTGATGTGTCCCCTTAACTAACTGTTAACACCTCAAGTTCAATTTCTATAGGTGCAATGGGAAACATTCCCAGGTACTCAAGCCCCTACCTTCCTTATGTATTAGTTTCTCACATTATTGCCAATGTCTGCTGCTCGAGTTCTCCCTTGCTAAACCTTGTTGTGCATCCATTAAGTCTAAACCACACCTCTTAATACTCTACCTAAACTGATACTCTATATTGTTGTTACCAGTTTACATTAGTGACTGGTACAACATGGTACAGGGACATGTCATATATCCACTGCCAATTCTTTCATCTTCATCACTTGCAACCCCTAGCCCAAGCATTCAACAACTGCTACTGCTACTAGCAAATAACATGACACTAAACTAACATAAATCACTAATTAATATAAACTAATACTTACACCACTACTTGATACAATAGTATACTAACACTTAATGCTAAACTCAACTAATCCTCACTGATAATAATACTAACTGATACCCCAATCTATTATCTCACTGACACTCACTAGACCTACCCTTACTGATTTACTAATACACATTGGTGTATCCTTCCTGATACACACAGTGGTGTGTATCCACTGATACACACATCAGCGTGTATATATACTGATAAACGTAGCTCTTTAATTCACTATTTGGATACTTCCTCCCCCCAATGCTAGTAATATTATGCTCCTACTTCCTGGTTGCTCTTAGCATAGGATCTGCACTCGAGCCCTTAGCTCAAGTTCACTGGCTCACTCCATCTCCCATCAGTGAGTGAACTAAAATACCCACAACAACACAAAGTACTGTACCGCAGTACCTAACCCAAGTCCCCTCCTTCCTAATTGCTACTAAAGAGGGAACAACTCCAGGTAATACTACATTTGAACCCACAACAATACCCTCATCTCTCACGATTCACTGCACCTAGGCACAAGCCCGCACCTAAATATTTTACCACTACCTGCACACTCTTATATTTGATCAAATACCTCCCCCACACATATGCCAAACTGTTACTCTTCTTCAAATGTAGTGGTTACTGCTATGGCTACATCTTCATATACACACCCACATACACTCCTCCAAAAATAGAGACTAGTGTGTCACTTGTACAGACCAATAATCACAGTGCTTCCTAACCACACAATCACATCTACACACACACAAATAGCACTGCTCACCCCTTCACATCCGTTGTATAATAACCCGACCCCTTGATACACACTGCCCTAAAAACACACACATATAATTATATCTATCAATATATGTATAAAAACCTATATTATAATATACATATATCTATACGATACATTAGAGATATTTAATCAAACACTAAGAGTATTCACTTAGGAAATTGAGATACCCCTCAACTAATAAGCCAAAAATCCTAATCTCTCCATAATAACCATTACTACATGTCAAATATATAGTATTATAACTATCAGAACTAACTACAATAGAAATTAGGGAGAAATTATACAAAATGCCCAAAGTAGGGCTCCGTATCACACAGTATCGCAAAATACCGTGATACGGCCTACACGTATCCACTTGTGGATACTTACTGTCACGCCCCAGTCCCAAAATACACCGGACCAGGCCACGTGGCAATATCCAATTGTCACATCTCCGAGGATATCCCAATTTAATGAATCCTAACAAAGAGTGATACGCTGTCCTAAAATACTAACATGTCCAATATTAATCAACAACAGGAAATCTAATCTCATCCACAATATAAACAGCAAGAAGCACTAAAATAAATACTAGAAATAAACCTCAGTCTGAATATCATAGTACAAACCCAGAATATCTGGTGGGAACAAACCTACTACTATGACGAAATAAAAGTACTGAATGACAGATAAAAAGAGTAATAACTAAGGCATCGGCTGACTAGATAATGATGCTCCCAATTCTAGGCAGAAGGTCTACCAACTGATCACGGAAACTCTGACGATAGCACCTCTAGCTCCTCCGCGGTAGCGTACCTTGTCTCCTGTCCGAGGCCGTACACTATGGGGTAATATGCCTCGTCCAAATCTGGAAATGTACCAGGTCCTCAGAGGGATGTAACAAAATATATAGAAGCATGCCATATATATATAAATACTGAATAAAATAAATAAAGGGTGTGCTTACCATCTAAGTGAATGCAATGTGAGGACAACTTTGGTACGTATGGGTAGGCGTAGGCATAACGTCCATACCGCTCCAAAAAATGGGGAATCTGAATTGTAAAACGTCCATATCGATCCGAAGAACGGGGCATCTGAATAGTATAACGTCCATACTGCTCCAAAGAATGGGGCATCTGAATAGTATAACGTCCATACCGCTTCGAAGAACAGGACATCTGCATAGTATATAATGTCCATACCGCTCCGAAGAATGGGGCATCTGCATAAAGGGAGTCATTGGATCCGTGGCTCCTCCGGATACTACGGATTCCAATGTGTGTATCCCATACACCTACTAGTTGTCCTCCCCGCCCAATATAAATATACAAGTCGAATACTCGACGTGCATACCATGTATCTATATGCCAAGTCTCTACTAATACAAAATCCTAAATTACGCACTAACCGTGATGCATGTCACACGCGCCGATAGCTAGTCGAGTACGTGAACCCGCATCCTATTATGAATTTGTCACTGTGAAACTTGTAAGAGTGTCAGGTCTCGGAAGATATCAGAGTATCCTCCCAATGGGGTGAGTCTGCTAGCGACTAGGTCAAGTACACTACTTATCGACGCATCCATCGACTGTACCCAAGTCAATCTCGGACGCGCACAGTCATATAAAATAAAGCAACAAGATATCATGCAACATATGCATCATTTAATTTAAACAGTAAATATTGCAAGGTATCTTGCCTGAGTCCTCAAGCTGTGAATGCCAATAGCCTGCTCCTGCAGTATCTTCTGGCTGGTCCAGTGACCCTAAACATACAATATAATATAGCAATCTAGCATCAGATACTAAAGCAATACATACACAAACTACAACGCTGCTCTTAGGTACTGACGCAAGGGTCACGGCTGGTCGACTACAAAGTCGCATATGCATGTAGCTAGGGTGTACACTTGTTCTGTCCTCGGTTCTCGTGTACCTTACGACAATAAATTACTAAGGTTGGGGGTTTACGAACTACTTACGTTTAGTACAATCACATGTCCTTCTACCTCATGTTACAGTGTATTGATCTAGGTTTTTAGATGAACACAAGTCCTTATAACAAGTTATATCATTAAGGTAATTACTAGTTATTAATTATTAACTAATCTAATTTAACATTCATACACACATATATATGGTTCCGTATTAATTTAGGTTGTGTCCAAGTCTACGACACATGACACGACGACGCGATGATACAACTAAACAACGCTACAATGAAGAAGAGAAACTAGAGAACGAGTACCTAGTTGGCTGACGGAGGGGTCTGCTCGTCGACGGCTTTCCTCTGGCCGGGCGGAGCTCCGGTCGTCGTGCGGCAGTCAAGGCAGCAGCGGCAGTAACTGCAGCAGGTGCAGCAACGGCAGCAGCAGCCTGGCAGCGGGGCTTGTCCGGTGTGGGACGGTGCTGGGATGGAGGGGAAGGCGGTGCTGGTCGGGCTGGCGGTTCTGGAGGCGATGGTCTGATCGGGGAGCAGTCGGGCTCGGCAAGGGGTCGGGTTGTGATGGGGTATCGGGTTGATGGGGGGTTGATGGCGGCGGCTTGGTTTGATGATGAAGGTGGATGGGAGTGGAGGTTAGGCGGCTAGGGGATGTGGTGGTGGCGGTCTGAGGTGGTGGTGGTATTGGAGAAGTCGGGAAGGGAGAGGGGGTGCTCGGTTTATGAGGAGGGTTCAGCTAGGGTTTGTGAAGATGATGGTGTTTATGATTTTAGGGTTTCCAATAGGGAATAATGTGTATTTATATAGGGGAGGGGAAATATGGGTTGACCTCGGGATTTGGGCCTGTTTGGGCTCTTTGGGGTGGGGAACCTGTCCCCATAAAAGAGTGTACATGGGCTTGGTTGGGGCTTGCTTTGGGTGAGATTGTATCTAATTTAATTTAATTAAAATAAATGCATAATATGTTCTTTGATAATATGAAGACACATAGAATTAAAATTGGGTGGGACGCAAGTACCATGGGCGTAGCAGGCTCAGAATAGGTTAATATCCTAATTTGGGTTATAGGAAATTGGGTTGTGGTTGTACCTCAAATTCAAACAGGAATGGACAATTATGAGAATTTGGGTTTATTAGAATAATACCTGAACGTTTGTGATAAATATTGCGCAGCTAAAATAAAGCACAATATTAAGTGTTTAAAAGTTACAAAAGGGTCAGATGGGTAGTCTGGCATGTCTAGAAAATGTGTATAAAATTGGTTTGAAGGTAACTACCAGTGTAGCGCTCCAAACATCGAAGCAACAGTGAGGTATATTAAGTCACATAGTTGTTGCACATAAATCCTAATTGTATCCAAATTAAATCCTAAATTGTTCGAGGGGGTTTACAATCTACCCTTCTTAGAGCATTTCATCCTCGAAATTAAAACATATGTATGGTAAGAATTACTGACTGAAATTAAAATGCTACTACATACCTAGGCCTTCGAAGAGATGGGGATAGCACTGTCGAATATCCTCCTTGCGTTCCCAGGTCGACTCGCCTGGTGCATGATGCCTCTATGTGACGCGAACTAGAGGGATAGTCTGACCTCGCAATACCTTCTCACTTCTGTCCAGAATCTCAACAGGCTCCTCTTGGTATGATAAGCTCAGGCCGACTGTGATCTCTGAATGGTCAAGCACATGACTCGGGTCTGGCATGTACCTCCTTAGCTGAGATACATGGAAGACGTTTTGGACTCCTTCCAAAGTTTGTTGTAAAGCTAACCTATAAGCAACCTCTCCGATGTATTCCAACACATCGAATAGTCCGATGTACCTCGGACTCAGCTTTCCTCTGCCTCCAAACCTGATAGTCCCTCGAGTAGGTGAGATTTTTAGAAATACATGATCTCCAACCTGGAACTCTAGGGGTCGTCGATGCGCATTTGTCCAATGCTTCTGTCTGTCCTGTGCTGCTCGCAGGTGACCTTGAATCTTTTTCACCTTCTATACTGTACGAACAACCAACTCTGGCCCAAGAATCTGTCTCTCGCCTATATCGCTCCAACATACTGGGGAACGACACTTCCTTCCATACAACGCTTCATAGGGAGCCATCTGGATGCTCGCCTGATAGCTGTTGTTGTAGGAAAACTCGACAAAATACAAATGGTCCTTCCATGATCCTCCGAAATCAAGCATGCACACTCTTAACATATCCTCCAATGTCTGAATGGTGCGCTCCGACTGGCCATCTGTCTGTGGGTGATACGATGTGCTAATCTTCAGGCGGGTACCGAGACTCTCTTGCATACTCTGCCAAAAGTAAGATGTAAATCTCGTATCCCTGTCAGACACTATACTAACTAGCACTCCATGCAGTCGCACAATCTCTCTCATGTACATATCTGCTAAGACCTCTATGGATTGCCCAACTCTAAAGGGTAAAAAGTGAGCAGACCACGATTACCCATACTACATTGCGACCACTAGGACTCCTCGAAAATCCCGTAACAAAGTCTATAGTGATATGCTCCCATTTCCATTCAGGTATCGAAAGCGGTTAAAGTAATCCTGCAGATCTCTGATGCTCAGCCTTGACTTGCTGACACACCAGACACTTCGCCATAAAGCGTGCTATCTCTCTCTTCATTCCATCCCACCAGTAGTACTGTCTCAAGTCTCTATACATCTTCGTGCCTCCTGGATGAATAGAGTAGGTTGAACTGTGTGCCTCTGTCATTAACTCCTGACGAAATTTTCTATTTGGAACATAGAGACGATCTCCATATCTCAAAGTCCCATCTTCATGTATACGCAATTATGTCTATATTTCATCCTCTGTCCTCTGTCGAAGCCTCTAAAATCTGGCGTCTGTCGGCAAAGCAGCCTTGATCCTCTCCACTAATGTCGATTGTAACTAAAAACTCGACAACTGTCCGTCTACTTCGGGCATAATGACCTCTATACCCATCTGCTCTAGATCTCTCAACAGATGTTGTTGGTTAGTCAAGAAAAATGCCATGGGTCTTCTGCTCAATGCATCAACTACTACGTTGGCCTTTCCCGGATGGTACTGTAGCCCAATCTCGAAGTCTGTCATCACCTTGAGCCAACGTCTCTGTCTCTGGTTCAGGTCCTTCTGAATGTAAACGTACTTTAGGCTCTTGTGGTCAGTGAATATCTCCACTCTTTCTCCATATAGTTAGTGCCTCTAAAGCTTCAAAACAAAGATCACTGCGGCAAGATCCAAGTCGTGAGTGGGATAATTCTTCTCATGGGTCCTTAACTGCCTAGAGACATAGGCCACAACCTTTCCATGCTGTATCAAGATACATCATAATCCTTTCCCGGATGAATCACTATAGATCATGAATCCTCCGGGTCCAGAAGGTATAGTCAAGATAGGTGTCATAGTCAAACGCTTCTTCAACTCATCGAATACCGTCTGACACTCCTTTGTCCAGGTAAACTCTTGCTCCTTACGGGTCAAGCGGGTCATCGGCTCTGCAATCTTCGCGAAGTTCTCTATGAACCTCCGGTAATATCCGGCAAGTCCTAGGAAACTTCTCACCTCCGAGACATTGGTAAGGGTTGGCCATGTCTCTACTGATGAAATCTTTGTCGGATCTACTGAAATACTATCTCCTGAGATAACGTGTCCAAGGAAAGCGATACGATCTAAAAGAAACTCATACTTGCTTAGCTTGGCATAAAGTCTCTCTCTCCTCAGCGTCTCTAACACTAGTCTCAAGTGCTCTTCGTGCTCCTCGTGGCTCTTCGAATATACCAAGATGTCGTCGATGAAGACTACTACGAACTGGACTAAGTATTGGTGGAAGACTCTGTTCATCAAGTTCATAAATATAGCAGGCACATTTGTCAGTCCAAAAGGCATCACTAAGAACTCGTAGTGACCATAACGAGTCATGAATGCTGTCTTTTGAATATCTTCTCTTCGCACCTTTACTTGATGATAACCCGATCTCAAGTCGATCTTTGTGAACATTACTGCTCCTGTCAACTGGTCGAATAAATCATCAATTCGCGGCAAGGGGTACTTGTTCTTGATGTCAAAGCATTAATGGCTCTGCAATTAATGTACATACGTACTGTCCCATCTGTGGTGCCCCGTTCCCCCTATTCGGGGAGCGCGGCTAAGAAATACTAGACGGTATCGTTCGATCGGGATATATTGAATCAAGAACTCATCCTCGTTATGGATTTATCTCTTCGGAATTGATTCCCATATTCAGTGGACCGTGCCCCCGGGATCGACTTAGCGGCAGAGTCAGGAGGGACCTCTCCGCTGCATTCTTTGTTGCCTAGTTTTCGCTGTCGCTTGTTGCTTTCGTGCCTCGAGTTGGTTTTCGGATTTGCTTGGGTTTTCTTGAACGGTTTCGATGGATTTCATTGCTTTCGTTCTTAGGACTGCACTTCAATTCCGATAACGGAAAGAGGGAAAAAAGTACTGATCAGCTGTTCGTGTCAATACAGGTGAACCAGCTATAGGCGTCGCTCGAGCGGACTCCTAAAGCACTTCTTTCCTCCTTCCTTCCAACTACTAAAGTGAGTGGCTACCAACCCGATTAGCTAGCCCTTCTTGCTAGTCTTCACATCAAAATCTTGTGTTTGTGCTTTGCCCGATCAAACGATACCAAGTAAATAACTAAAAGATATCAAGATAATAAGGGAATAGACTTGGGAAATATTGCTTGTCAAATGAAACTTGTGAACGGTTACTTACTTATATGCTTGCTTGTTTGGAATGTTCATCATATGTATAAATATAAGTTAGAATGTATATTTCTTCTTAAAAACTGTGCTATGTATAGAACTCATTTTTAATGCAATAACTCAACAGGAAGACTATGCAAAAGTAGATCTTGCCCTGTTATTGCCCTGTGCCTGATTTGCCTCAAATGTTAACTTAGTATACTGCGTTGATCACGGACAACTTGTGCACAAGATCTTAGTTCCTGCGGACGGTCGCTGGGGCACTGGCACCGATCCGATCCGGACGGAACTCACGATAGTCGCCTGCTTCGGATCGAGTGGCTTGTGGCGCCTCCTGTTCTCTGCGCCGCACGCCATTCCGTCCCGAGACTAGCCCGTCCATTATGGCAATGTGCCAGTGATCCCCTCGTATATTTAAACCTGTTGTTACTAACTTGTGTCTTTTTGACAGGGAAGGCAAGGTAAGTATTATGCAGGTGGTTCAGACGGACAGGTAAATGTCACCGAGCGGTGGTAGGTTATTTCATTGATTTCTATATCTAATTCTTGCTGTAAAATGAACTAAGGCAAGATAAAAACCCACAAAATATGCATGCTTCATTAAAACAACGTGTTGATTGGTATAGTTGGGTTAGCTTGCCTTCACCAGTACGTTTCGATGTACTGACCCTCGTTGAAACAGGTTCCCCGCGCTAAGGAGAGCCGAGCGAGGAGCAGGAGACAAACCCCCAATCCAGTCCAAGTTGTAGGCACGCCTCGACCGTGCCAACCTTTTGAAGAATCATTTTGAAGAAGAAGCTAGCCACCAAGTAATCATGCAACTTCGTGGCAAGGCAGTCGTTCCGACGCAAGGTCTTATATTTTGAGTTTAGTAAAGGATGTAATGTAAAGGACTGCTATCTCATTTTGTGTCAACACTTTTGTAAGCCCATAGAGGCAATCCTTATGACTCAGTTCAAGGAGTTTGTAATAGATGTTCATATTATCAATAAAAGAGAACTTTTCCATGTTTCAATATGTGTTTCAATTATCTGCGTACTCTGAATATGTGCTCGCTATGCGAAGCAAAAATACTTAGCCTTGTGCGGTGCGCAACCTAGGCCCGCACGGCGGTCACGCCCGGGGGACGACTATCGATTCCGTAGAATTGGAGCGTGACATGTTGGTATCAGAGCACAGCTTCAAAGTTCCTTTGACTCTTGAACGGAAAAAGTTCCCTTAACGATAAATCCCTGTGCGAACTCCTGAACTCGTTAAGGCCAAAATAAGATACGTTCATGCAATAAGTCCATAATACATTATGATCCTGATGTAATTTACCTTCCTTTTAAGGAATGACGCAAGCACAATCATCAGCGCTGGCGCTAGGCGAGACAAGGACTCAGGAGAGCAGTTCCGGAACTTCAGGAAGCTCTCGGAGCCAACGGGGCATGTCTCGATCAGATTTCCTTCAGCAGGTGATGCAAATGTTCACGGAGCAACGACAGGGGATGATGCCCGCCAATCCAAGTTCGAGAGCAACCTAGAGGCCCGGCTCTCAGTCCAACAAAAGCAGGTGATACCCTGCAGCAGCTTGTTCAGACCCTGGCCTCCAACCATTCTGCCGCAACGACAGCTACACCAGTGGAGCAGCCAGTGCTTGAAGTCGAACCACCGCTAGCGCCAAGGACGAGGAAAGTGACTGCCTTCCCCTTTGGCAACTTCAAGAAGGTCTGCAACACGCCGTTTAATGGGACTGAGGACCCGATCGTGGCCCTAGATTGGCTCGCCGAGCTTGAAGATCATTTTTCTCTCCTAGAAGTGCCGGAAGACAAGCGCGTCACCTGTGCCCAACTATTGCTTCGCCTCAACGCGCACGACTGGTGGGACGTGCATCGACGATCTCTTCAACTTGGCCATGGAGAGGAGGCGATCGCGTGGACGACTTTTCGTGCCGTGTTCGAGGAGGAGTTTATACCCCCACCACTACGACGTCAACGGGAAAATGATTTCGTTCAACTCCGGCAGGGCAGCATGACGGTGAAGCAATACTCGGCAGAATTCAATAAACTGGCCAAATTTGCTACCGCTTATCTACCGGATGCAGCGAGTCGTGCCAGACGATTCGAAGGGGGGCTACGTCCTGGCATTCACGGGCACATAGCCGTTACGCAGTATCAGACGATGCGGAAAGTATTAAACCACGCCCTTTCGCTCGAACCGCAGTATCCTCACGTTGCCGCCGGCGCTGTGCAACCTTCCAATCACAAACGCCAAGGCAACGATAGAGGAAACAATGCTGCAAAGCGTCAAAATAACGGCGGTCGTCAGCGAGAAAACCAGGGGCAGCATTGCACCTACTGTAACAGAAGAGGGCACACCGAGAATGTCTGTCGCAAGCGGCTCGGCACTTGCCTCAGATGCGGCGATCCTGGCCATCAGATTAGCAGCTGTCCGCTTTGTCCACCGCAACAACCAGATCAGACTCTGGCTCCTCAGGCAAATCGAGCGGCGCCTCAGCCAGGGCGTAATCAAGCTCAAGGCCGAGTCTACACCATGACATGGGAAGAAGCTCTAGCTTCGGATACCGTCGTGTCAGGTACCTTACTTTTCAATAATATACCTGCTCGCGTTCTATTTGATTCAGGTGCAACCCATAGCTTTATTTCTACAAACTTCGCCATGGAGAATAATATTAAAATGACTCTGTTGTATTTAGATTTAAGCGTTAGCACCCCATCTGGTACAAAAATTCCTGTCTGTTCAGCATGCCTAGGCGGTTATATCTGTATTGGGGAGAGAAAGCTGTCACTTGATGTTTTAGTTCTTGATGTACGGGACTATGATATCATTTTGGGAATGGACTGGCTAGGCGCGTGCGCGACAACTATTGAGTGTGCAGAGAAGCGAATCATTTTCCGTCTGCCCGGAGAAGCCGTGTTCTGTTACACCAGTAGTCCAGCGAACAATACGACCAGGGCCTGCATGGTGATTTCGGCAAAATCTGCTTGGCGAATGCTCTACACAGGCTGCGAGGGATTCCTAACATCGGTTCAGGACACACGGCAAGACTACGCAAACGTCGAGTCAACTTCCGTTGAGGCAGAGTTCCCCGATGTGTTCCCGAGCGAACTACCCGGTATGTCGCCAGACCAAGAGATTGAATTTACTATCGACACATTTCCAAATACACAGCCAATTTCCAAGCCTCCGTACAGAATGGCACCTGCAGAGCTGAATGAATTAAAGCACCAACTCCAGGAATTACTTGATCACGGGTTCATCCGTCCGAGCGTGTCTCCTTGGGGCGCTCCTGTGCTCTTTGTGAAGAAAAAGGACGGAACTCTACGCCTCTGCATAGACTATAGAGAATTAAACAAAGTCACAATCAGGAACAAATATCCTCTGCCATGGATAGATGACTTGTTTGATCAGTTACAAGGGGCAACGGTGTTTTCTAAGATTGATCTTCGCTCGGGTTACCACCAGCTGAAGATTAAGCCAGAAGACGTGCCCATGACTGCTTTCAGAACCCGCTACGGCCATTACGAGTTTTTCGTGATGCCGTTTGGACTGATGAATGCTCCTGCTGCATTCATGGATATGATGAACCGTGTCTTTAGGCCCTTCATCAATAAATTCGTGGTGGTATTTATCGATGACATCTTAGTGTACTCGAAGACTAGGGATGAGCACGCAGGACACCTGCGGATGGTGCTGCAAACCCTTCGAGACCACAAGTTGTATGCCAAATTAAGCAAATCAGAATTTTGGCTGGACAGTATCTCATTTTTGGGGCATATCATCTCCTCGGAAGGCATCTCAGTTGATCCGAAGAAGATAGAAGCAATCACGCAGTGGAAACGACCGGAGTCAGCTAGCGACATCCGAAGTTTCCTTGGTCTGGCAGGGTACTACCGGAGATTTATACAAAATTTTGCTAGGATTGCTTCGCCCTTGACTCAGTTGACACAAAAGGGTACGAAGTTTACTTGGACAGAGGACTGTGAAGCTTCGTTTACGGAGTTAAAGCAGCGCCTCATCTCTGCCCCAATTCTCACTCTGCCGAACGGACCGGATGACTTTAAAATATATAGTGATGCCTCAGGAAAGGATCTAGGATGTGTCCTAATGCAGCGCAACAAGGTGATAGCCTACGCTTCTAGACAGCTAAAGCCACACGAGCAGAATTACCCAACGCATGATCTCGAACTTGCCGCGGTAGTGTTTGCATTGAAGCTGTGGTGTCACTATCTTTATGGCGTGCCGTGTGAGATTTATACTGACCATAAGAGTTTGAAATATTTGTACACTCAAAAGGATTTGAATCTTCGGCAGCGGCGATGGCTTGAACTCCTGAGCGACTTCGATCTCACGATCAGATACACGCCTGGAAAGGGAAACATAGTAGCTGACGCGTTGAGTCGAGTGTTTGTGGGGAGTTTGGTTATTAATAATAGGCTGCGCCGAGATCTTGAATCACTGGGTATTACACTGAAAATAAGATATAAGAAGTGGGCGCAAGTAGCTCAACTGCGCCTCGAGCCCGACTTGTTACACAAAGTGAAGGCCGCTCAGAAGGACGACCCGTTCCTGCAGAAGATACATGCCCTCATCTTGGCAGGAAAGGCGTCCGACTTTGCGGTAAGCACGGATGGGATGCTTCGAGTAAAGGGAAGACTATGTGTTCCGAACGACGCAGCCCTCAGACAAGAGATACTCACGGAAGCTCACTATGCTAGTTATACTTCTCATCCGGGTAGCACTAAGATGTATCGGGATCTTCGCACGACGTTTTGGTGGCACGGCTTAAAACAAGATATGGCGCAGTTTGTGTCGCATTGCATGGCTTGTCAACGAGTAAAGGCCGAACACCAGAAACCAGGTGGAGAGCTTCAGAACCTTGCTATTCCGGAGTGGAAATGGGATGATATAACGATGGACTTTATTGTTGGCTTGCCGAGGACGCAACGGGGACATGATGCAGTCTGGGTTATCGCCGATCGACTCACCAAGTCAGCTCACTTTCTGCCTATCAAATCTACTTGGAGTGCCGACCGCTTGGCTCAGATATACCTCAACGAAATCGTTCGGCTCCACGGCGTGCCCGTATCTATAGTCTTCGATAGAGATGGTCGATTTATATCACGTTTCTGGGGAAGCCTGCAGTCAGCAATGGGGACGAAGTTGAAGTTTAGCTCCGCCTACCATCCACAGACCGACGGCCAAACCGAACGTGTCAACCAGATCCTCGAAGACATGCTGCGACTCTACGCCTTGGACACGAAGACTAGTTGGGACCTTCATCTACCTCTAGCCGAATTTGCTTACAACAATAGCTATCAATCAAGCATTCAAATGGCGCCGTATGAGGCGTTATACGGGCAGAAGTGTAGATCTCCTATCTGTTGGGACGAAGTCGGGGAGCGGCAAGTACTTGGCCCTGAGCTCGTGGAGCAGACCGTCCAGAAAGTTCGGCTGATTCGGGACAGATTAAAGATAGCTCAAAGTCGTCAGAAGAGCTATGCGGATGTTCATCGCAGACCGCTAGAGTTTCAAGTAGGAGACCGGGTATTCCTCAAGGTCTCGCCCATGCGAGGGGTCAGCAGGTTCGGAGCAAAGGGAAAGCTAAGTCCACGATTTGTCGGCCCGTTCGAAATACTAAAGCGGGTTGCTTCAGTTGCTTATCAGATCGCCCTACCACCATCCCTAGCTGACGTACATGATATATTCCATGTTTCCCAACTTAGAAAATATGTGTATGATCCAAGCCACGTGGTAGACCTGGGACAACTGAACCTTCAGCCCGACTTTACGTATGTAGAACAGCCGGTACAAATTTTGTATAGAAAAGAAAAGCTGCTTCGGAACCGTTTGGTTCCTCTAGTGCGCGTGTTTTGGCGGAATCACTCTGTCGAAGAATCTACTTGGGAGCTCGAATCTGATATGAGGGAACAGTTCCCCTCATTATTTCCTAGTGGTAGGTTCTATTCCTTAAGTTTCGGGACGAAACTTCCAATTAGTTGGGTAGGATGTGGTGCCCCGTTCCCCCTATTCGGGGAGCGCGGCTAAGAAATACTAGACGGTATCGTTCGATCGGGATAGATTGAATCAAGAACTCATCCTCGTTATGGATTTGTCTCTTCGGAATCGATTCCCATATTCAGTGGACCGTGCCCCCAGGATCGACTTAGCGGCAGAGTCAGGAGGGACCTCTCCGCTGCATTCTTTGTTGCCTAGTTTTCGCTGTCGCTTGTTGCTTTCGTGCCTCGAGTTAGTTTTCGGATTTGCTTGGGTTTTCTTGAACGGTTTCGATGGATTTCATTGCTTTCGTTCTTAGGACTGCACTTCAATTCCGATAACGGAAAGAGGGGAAGAAGTACTGATCAGCTATTCGTGTCAATACAGGTGAACCAGCTGTAGGCGTCGCTCGAGCGGACTCCTAAAGCACTTCTTTCCTCCTTCCTTCCAACTACTAAAGTGAGTGGCTACCAACCCGATTAGCTAGCCCTTCTTGCTAGTCTTCACATCAAAATCTTGTATTCGTGCTTTGCCCGATCAAACGATACCAAGTAAATAACTAAAAGATATCAAGATAATAAGGGAATAGACTTGGGAAATATTGCTTGTCAAATGAAACTTGTGAACGGTTACTTACTTATATGCTTGCTCGTTTGGAATGTTCATCATATGCATAAATATAAGTTAGAATGTATATTTCTTCTTAAAAACTGTGCTATGTATAGAACTCATTTTTAATGCAATAACTCAACAGAAAGACTTTGCAAAAGTAGATCTTGCCCTGTTATTGCCCTGTGCCTGATTTGCCTCAAATGTTAACTTAGTGTACTGTGTTGATCACGGACAACTTGTGCACAAGGTCTTAGTTCCTGCGGACGGTCGCTGGGGCACTGGCACCGATCTGATCCGGACGGAACTCACGATAGTCGCCTGCTTCGGATCGAGTGGCTTATGGCGCCTCCTGTTCTCTGCGCCGCATGCCATTCCGTCCCGAGACTAGCCCGTCCATTATGGCAACGTGCCAGTGATCCCCTAGTATATTTAAACCTGTAGTTACTAACTTGTGTCTTCTTGACAGAGAATGCAAGGTAAGTATTATGCAGGTAGTTCAGACGGGCAGGTAAATGTCACCGAGCGGTGGTAGGTTATTTCATTGATTTCTATATCTAATTCTTGCTGTAAAATGAACTAAGGCAAGATAGAAACCCACAAAATATGCATGCTTCATTAAAACAATGTGTTGATTGGTATAGTTGGGTTAGCTTGCCTTCACCAGTACGTTTTGATGTACTGACCCTCGTTGAAACAGGTTCCCCGCGCTAAGGAGAGCCGAGCGAGGAGCAGGAGACAAACCCCCAATCCAGTCCAAGCTGTAGGCACGCCTCGACCGTGCCAACCTTTTGAAGAAGCATTTTGAAGAAGAAGCTAGCCACCAAGTAATCATGCAACTTCGTGGCAAGGCAGTCGTTCTGACGCAAGGTCTTATATTTTGAGTTTAGTAAAGGATGTAATGTAAAGGACTGCTATCTCATTTTGTGTCAACACTTTTGTAAGCCCATAGAGGCAATCCTTATGACTCAGTTCAAGGAGTTTGTAATAGATGTTCATATTATCAATAAAAGAGAACTTTTCCATGTTTCAATATGTGTTTCAATTATCTACGTACTCTGAATATGTGCTCGCTATGCGAAGCAAAAATACTTAGCCTTGTGCGGTGCGTAACCTAGGCCCGCACGGCGGTCACGCCCGGGGGACGACTATCGATTCCGCGGAATCGGGGCGTGACACCATCTTTCTTAGGTACAAACAACACTGGTGCTCCCCAAGGTGATGTACTAGGACGGATAAATCCCTTGTTCTGCAACTCCTCTAATTGTAGCTTCAGCTCATCTAGTTCCTTCTTCGCCAATCGATATACATTAGAAGATACCGGTGCTGCTCTGAGTACTAGCTCAATAGTGAACTCCACATCTCTATCTGGCGGTAAGCCTGGCAATTCCTCAGGGAAAACATCCTCGAATTCTGTAACTATTGGTGGGGGTACCATCTCCATAGCCATGTAAGCTTCAGTTATCTGTCCTACTCCTTATTCGACGGTCCCTCGTATGTACTCGAACTCTGGTTGATCTGGCGATCTAAAAGTGACGCTACCTTTCCGGCAATCTAGTACGACATTATACTGGCTTAACCAGTCCATGCCTAGCACAACGTTAAAGTATGGCATGGGTAATACCAAGAATCGTGCTCTCATCTCTCTACCACATACGACTATCGAACACGTTCTAATAGTGCTGGTAACCGGCATGATACCTCCTCCGGTAAGAATCTTCCAACTCTTAGGTAAGGGGGAAGTAGCTACTCTATGCATTACTACGAATCTACTAGATATGAATGATAGTGTAGCTCCAGAATCAAATAATGCAGTCGTAGATAATGATACAACTAAAATGGTACCTGTGATAGCTTCCCCTTCTGTTTTCTCCTCAGTAGCTGCTAATGCAAAGGTCTGTCCGTGCCTCTGCCCTCCGGCCAGTTGTCTGGCTCGATCAAACTGTGCATGCTGTGGGGCCCAAGGTGGTCCCATCTGAAATCCTCCGGGTGCTCGTAGACGCTGACCTCCTGGTAGGGGTAGTATCCTCGAAACTGGTGCTACTGGCCTCTGTCCGGTCTGCGGTGCTGTATCTCTGTGCTGTGGGCAGTCTCGGGCTTGGTGCTGGCTCGCCCCACAAATCATGCATATCCCCAGTCTCTTTCGGCAGTCCTTCTGGTAATGTCCTCTCTTACCACGGTGGTAGCAAGTCGGAAGCTCCTTTTGCTAGTATGGTGCTGCCCTCTGCTGTGTCTGTGCTCTGGGACGACGGATCAGTCCTCCTGCTCTGGGCTGGGCTCTGGCTGGCGTGGTCATGCTGGAATATTTTGCTCCTCTGCCGATGGCCTCATGGATTCTCGCCTCTGCAAGAACCTCTTCATAAGAAATCCTCGCCTGTGTGGTGGTATACCTCTGTAGCTCGAAGGTGAGGCCGTGATGGAATCTCTAGGCCTTCTCTAGATTGTTGGGTATCAGGACGGCAACAAATCTGCTAAGATGGCTAAACTCCGCGTCATATGCGTCAACAGTCATATTCTCTTGTTCTAGATGTAGGAATTAGGAGTAAAGGACATTTCTGACTGTAGCCAAGAAATACTTCGTGTTGAAGTACTCTAAGAACTGTTCCCAAGTTTGGTTCTTGCCTACACTGCGCTCAATAGAATCCCACCAGTGATGGGCGTTGCCTTTCAATTGGGCCCTCACTACGGTCATCCAAAGGTCTGGATGCAGTTGTGAATCCTCTAGTAGCATCTTCATGTTAGCGACCCAATCGGAGATCTCCTCTATGGTCTCGTTGCCCGAGAAAGTATCCGGTCCCATCTGTCGGAACCATCTTACAGTACCACCTGTCTGGGCTGGTGGAGGTGCTGGTACTGGTGCTGTGACATGTGTCCTCTCTAGTACTGCCATCAAACTCTGTCTCAACGTCTCGGTCTGATGCCACTGTGCTTGCATCATAGTCTGGAAGAACTGAAGCAACTGTGGTTGTCCATCTGATTATGGCATCTAGGGTAGATAAGGTGGAGGTGGTGGTAATAGGACCTCCGGCTGTGCGGTAGGTGTCTCCTCAGATGTCGACCTCTCGGTTTGCGGCATTGGTGTAGCCCCTGAAGTCTGGCCCTCAAATTGCTGTGTGGGGATCGTCTGGGAAGTCTGTCCCCCGTGCTATTGGGTAGAAGCGCCCTGAGAAGTCTCGCGCCAATGTATCAGCGAGGCCTGTAGTGGTAGTTGCTCTCCAGGTAGTCCCTGGGGTATCTCCTCTCTCTGGGTGGTGTCGGTTGGCACCACGGCACTGGGTGCTCCTCGTCCACTCCGCAAGTTCATCTTGCTGCAAGAGATAGGACTTCATTAAAAGAGTACAAAATCAAGCAAACAGGATGCAGATATTTAGTTGTAATATGAAGGAAGTTCAAAAACGTAATCAAAGTGGATGAGACCTAGTAATTTCTATCCTAGTGCAGGCTCGTTGGGAATGTTACCATACCACAAACGATAAAGTTGACCTGCATGGGCCACCACTAAAACCATGTCATGCCCCAGTCCCAAAATACACGGGACCAGGCCACGTAGCAATATCTAGCTGTCACGTCTCCGAGGATATCCCAATTTAATGGATCCTAATGAAGAGTGCTACGCTGTCCTAAAATACTAATATGTCCAATATTAATCAACAACAGGAAATCTAATCTCATCCATAATATAAACAACAAGAAGCACTAAAATAAATACTGGAATAAACCTCAGTCTGAATATCATAGTACAAACCCAGAATGTCTGGTGGGAACAAACCCACTACTATGACGAAATAAAAGTACTGAATGAAAGATAACAAGAGTAATGACTAGGGCATCGGCTGATTAGATAATGATGCTCCCAATCATAGGCAGAAGGCCTACCAACTGATCACGGAAACCCGGACGGTAGCACCTCTAGCTCCTCCGCGGTAGCGTACCTACTCTCCTGTTCGGGGCCGTACACTGTGGGGTAATATGCCTCATCCAAATCTGGAAAGGTACCAGGTGCTCAGAGGGACGTAACAAAATACATAGAAGCATGCCATATATATAAATACTGAATAAAATAAATAAAGGGTGTGCTAACCATCTAAGTGAATGCAATGTGAGGACAACTTTGGTACGTATGGATAGGCGTAGGCATAACGTCCATACCGCTCCGAAAAATGGGGAATCTGAATAGTATAACGTCCATACCGCTCCGAAGAACGGGGCATCTGAATAGTATAACGTCCATACCGCTCCGAAGAATGGGGCATCTGTATAGTATATAACGTCCATACCGCTCCGAAGAATGGGACACATGCATAAAGGGAGTCATTGGATCCGTGGCTCCTCCGGATACTACGGATTCCAATATGTGTATCCCATATGCCTACTAGTTGTCCTCCCCGTCTAATATAAATATACAAGTCGAATACTCGACGTGCATACCACATATCTATATGCCAAGTCTCTACTAATACAAAATCCTGAATTACGCACTAACTGTGATGCATGTCACACGCACCGATAGCTAGTCGAGTACATGAACCCGCATCCCAATATGAATTTGTCACTGTGAAACGTGTAAGAGTGTCAGGTCTCGGAAGATATCAGAGTATCCTCCCAATGGGATGAGTCTGCTAGTGACTAGGTCAAGTACACTACTTATCGACGCATCAGTCGACTGCACCCGAGTCAATCTCGGACACGTACAATAATATGAAATAAAGCAACAAGATATCATACAACATATAGATCATTTAATTTAAATAGTAAATATGGCAAGGTATCTTGCATTAGTCCTCAAGCTGGGAATGCCAATAGCCTGCTCCTGCAGTATCTCTTGGCTAGTCCAGTGACCCTAAACATACAATATAATATAGAAATCTAGCATCAGACACTAAAGCAATACATACACAAACTACAATGCTGCTCTTAGGTACTGACGCAAGGGTCACGGCTGGTCGACTACAGAGTAGCGTGTGCACGTAGCTAGGGTGTACACGTATTCTGTCCTCGGCTCCCGCATACCTTACGTCAATAAATTACTTAGGTTGGGGGTTTACGAACTACTTACGTTTAGTACAATCACATGTCCTTCTACCTCATGTTACAGTGTACTGATCTAGGTTTCTAGATGAACACAAATCCTTATAACAAGTTATATTATTAAGGTAATTAATAGTTATTAATTATTAACTAATCTAATTTAACATTCATATACACATATATGTGGTTCCGCATTAATTTAGGTTGTGTCCAAGTCTACGACACATGACACGACGACGCGATGATACAAAAAAACAACGCTACAATGAAGAAGCGGAACTAGAGAACGAGTACCTAGTTGGCTGACGGGGGAGGTCTGCTCATCAACGGCTTTCCTCCGGTGGGGCGGAGCTCCGGTCGCCGTGCGGTAGTCAAGGCAGCAGCTGCAGTAACTGCAGCAGGTGCAACAACGACAGCAGCAGCCTGGCAGTGGGGCTTGGCCGGTGTTGGACGGTGCTGGTATGGCGGGGAAGGCGGTGCTGGTCGGGCTGGCGGTGGTGGTTGGCGGTGCTGGAGGCGATGGTCCGATCGGGGAGCAATCGGGCTCGGCAAGGGGTCGGGTTGTGATGGGGTGTCGGGTTGATGGGGGGTTGATGGCGGCGGCTTGGTTTGATGATGAAGGTGGATGGGAGTGGAGGTCAGGCGGCTAGGAGCTATGGTGGTGGCGGTCTGAGGTGGTGGTGGTGGTGGTGTTGGGGAAGTCGGGAAGGGAGAGGGGGTGGTTTAGGAGGAGGGTTCGGCTAGGGTTTATGAAGATTATGGTATTTATGATTTTAGGGTTTCCAATAGGGAATAATGTGTATTTATATAGGGGGGAGAATATGGGTTGACCTCGGAATTTGGGCCTATCTGGGCTCTTTGGGGTGGGGAACATGTCCCCATGAAAGAGTGTACATGGGCTTGGTTGGGGCTTGCTTTGGGTGAGATTGTATCTAATTTAATTTAATTAAAATAAATGCACAATGCGTTCTTTGTTAAATTGAAGACACATAGAATTAAAATTGGGTGGGACGCAAGTGTCATGGGCATAGCAGGATTAGAATAGGTTAATACCCTAATTTGGGTTATAGGGAATTGGGTTGTGGTTGTGCCTCAAATTCAAACATGAATGGCCAATTATGAGAATTTGGGTTTATTGGAATAATACCTGAATGTTTGTGGCGAATATTGTGTAGCTAAAATGAAGCACAATATTGAGTGTTTAATAGTTACACAAGGGTCAGATGGGTAGTCTGGCATGTCTAGGAAATGTGTATGAAATTGGTTTGAAGGTAACTACCTGTGTAGCGCTCCAAACATCGAAGCAACAGTGAGGTGTATTAAGTCACATAGTCGTTGCACATAAATCCTAATTGTATCCAAATTAATCCTAGTCTCTCAATCTAAATTAAAATAATCCTAAATTGGTCGAGGGGGTTTACACTTACCTAGTCCCACAACCCCGATCTAAGTCTAATTAGATCTAATTGATCTCATAACACACAATTGATGTGTCAATATCGTAATTCCCCTAACATGCACATAATTTACCACATAGAATTCATAATACATAACTAATTAGCCTAGAACTTGTTCCTATAGGTAGCCCAATGCCATGGGGTTATTTCTAATGGTTAAATGCATTATTTGGGAGCTAGAATAAAAAGAAATTTAGAATTTACCAATTGGGAGATTGATTTCCAATAAAAATATAATTGGACACGATCCGAGCACGATCTCCCCACCAATGCTTCTCCTTCTAGAGGTCCTTGCTTCTCCAAGCTCCAAATCTCTTCTAATGGTGGAAGTGAGAGGAAAATAAAAGTGATTTGAGAGAGAAATTGATGGAGAAAATATAGAAAAATTGGGGATCTATTTTCTAGATCTAAATGAATGCAAATGAGAGAGAGAGAGAGAGAGAGAGAGAGAGAGAGAGAGAGGAGGAGGAGGAGGAGGGGGGGCCTCTAGTAGTGGCCGGCCCCTTCCCTCTTTCCTAAGTCACTTCTAAATGTCCTATGTACCCCTCCATGATGTATTATGAAGAAATAATTAGGGAGGGCTATTTCGGTAGTTTCTAACTAATTATAATTAACTAATTCTCCCTAATAAATTAGTGAGAATGGTCTAAATAGGCTTGGGTCCAAGTTAGGCTCACTAGTTATCATGACAAGTCTAATTGGGCTTACAAGTGACAAGTCTAACTATTAGACTAGCCTCCTAGCAAAAATAATTAATACAAGTCACAAATAATTTATAGCTCAATAATAATTAAATAGATGTGATCGCGGGTTCTGTACTTATAAATTCAGTACCAGCAATTACTTTATTTGATTCTGGAGCATAACATTCATTCATGTCTGAAGATTTTCTCTTGAAGCATAACTTAGTCACAAAACCTCTTAGAAGTTGTTATAAGATCATTACCGGTGGAGGAATTATTCTGGTCAGAAATGCTTGTATCATACTATATGGAAGAGAATTGCGTGCTAGGCTACTCGTAATGCCAATTTTTAGTTTTGACATTATTCTGGGTATGGATTGGTTGAGTCAGCACCACGCCACCATAGATTGTCACAAGGGTAGTGTAATCTTTAGACCCCCTGCCAAGCCAGAATTTGAATTTACTAAAGGTGCTAGAGAATCGGATAGTAACAAAATTTGTGGATCCCTAGTAACAAAAGAATTACCACCACCTATTATTTCTGAATATCTTGATGTCTTCCCTGAGGATCTCCCATGATTACCCTAGACCGAGAAGTTGAATTTTTTATTGACTCAGTGCCAAGAGCAACTCCAGTATTTTAGAGTCCATATTGAATCAACAAGAAGGAGATAGTAGAATTAAATGAGTAGATAAAAGAGTTAGAAGACAAAGGCTTCATTAGGTCTAGTGTTTCACCATGGGGAGCTCCAGTATTATTTATGCCAAAGAAGAATGGATCATCTTGAATGTGTATTGATTATAGGACTTTGAATGCTTTAACAATAAAAAATAAATATCTCCTACCAAAGATAGAAGATTTATTTGATCAATTAAGTGGAGATCGGTATTTTCGAAGATTGATTTGAGGTCTAGCTACCATCAAGTAAGAGTGAGGAAAGAAGACGTCCCCAAAACTGTTTTCAATATCTGGAATGGACACTATGAATTTTTAATGATGATGTTCGGATTAACTAATGCTCCAGCAGTATTTATGAATTTAATGAACAGAGTCTTCTAACAATATCTAGACAAATTTGTGGTAGTCTTCATTGATGATATTTTGATTTATTCCAAGACTCCAAAAGAACATGAAGAACACTTGAGACTTGTATTGGAGACATTAAGAAAGGAAAAACTTTATGAAAAACTATCTAAATGTGCATTCTTTCTAGACAAAATAGAATTTTTGGGGCATGTTGTAACTAGAGATGGCATCGCAGTAGACCCTAAGAAGATATCAGCAGTAGAATCATGGCCCACTCCAGGATCTGTAACAGAAATTAGAAGTATTTTAGGACTAGCTTAGGAAGTTTGTAAAAGATTTTGCTAGAATTGCTGAACCATTGACAAAATTAACAAGGAAGAATGAAGAATTTATATGGACTGATGAATGCCAGTATACTTTTGAGAAGTTAAAGAAAAGGCTAACAACTGCCTTTATTCTGACTCTACCATTGGGAACTGGAGGTTTTGCTATATACAGCTATGATTCTGGAAAAGGTCCAAGATGTGTATTGGAGCATAACAAGAAAGTGATAGCTTACGCTTCAAGGCAGCTTCGACCACATAAAAAGAACTACCACACTCATGACTTAGTATTAGTTGTTGTATTTTTTGCTCTTAAGCTATGGAAGCATTATCTTTATGGAGAAAGAGTCAAAATCTTTACCGATACAAGAGTTTAAAATATGTATTTACTCAAAAATAATCGAATATGAGGCAAAGGAGATGGCTGGAATTAATGAAAAATTTTGACATCACTCTTCAATATCAGCCGGGGAAGGCCAACATAGTTGCTGATGCACTAAGCAGATACCCTATGGAAATATATTTGACGAGGGACTAACATTTACTAGAGGACTTAGAAAGTTTGGAGATTGAGATAATTATTCCAGGCATAGAAGGACAAATGATGAATTTGAGAATTCAATCAACTTTAATAGACAAAATTAAGGAGACTCAGTCTCAAGATGAAGGCCTACGAAGCATTCGAGCCCAAGTACAAGCTGAATTATTGGAGGATTTTATAATTCATGAGGATTATGAGCACCCTGATTTTTACATAGGGTTAGTTCGGTAATTAATAATTTTTTTATTTATTTTAATATTTATTCGATAATTTAATTGAACTTTGGAAACCAACCCCCATGGTTTTAAGATCTTGAGTGCAACACTAGCCTTTCCCTTCCAACCAACCTAGCATGCTCGACTTAGACGAGTCAAATTAGGCTCCTGCCATGACTGTCCCTCACAAATTTGCAATCACATGCCTTATTTTGGTCGCACAACTTTTGCGACATAATTACGAGAAAATAATGATTAATTAACCATTTTTTCATGGTATAAAATTTTAATATGCCACCTAAACCCATTGATCCCAACCAAATCCATACAATGAGCCTAACTGGTCCTATTACGCACATGACACTCGAGTTGTATTATTTGAAGCTCATGCATGCTCCCAATTTAATATTATATAGAAAATAGAATTTATGATTTTATTTAATTAATTTAATATTTATTAATATTTAGTAAATACCTTTTTAATTGTTGGGTTGTAAATTATTGTTGGAGAAAATATAAATTTTCTAGAATTTTTTCAAGTACCTAACTATTTTTTAGAATTTTCTGTATTTAATTATTGAATAAAATAAAAGAAATAAATAAAAAAATAGAAATAAATCTAAACCCATTAAACCTAAACCCAAACCCATTAACTAAACCCAAACCCAAAACCTAATCCACCCAACCGACGTACAGGAGCACCCCCCATATATATATATATATATATATATATATATATATATATATATATATATATATATATATATATATATATATATATATATATATATATATATATATAAGCATATACGTATGCATACAACATAAAACCTAAACACTAACCATCACCCACGCCTTCACCGCCTCCACCATCCGCCGGAGTAGCGCCGAACACACCACCGACCGCACATGCGCAACAACGCATAGCCATGCGCCCCCCGCATTCGCACAGAGATTATGCCTTCCTCACTCGTCTGTTTTGCATCCCGTATTCGCTGGTATGTTCACAACCTAACCCTCTAGGATTTCCTTCAAGTGAAAAAAATTTAGGCACCCGGGTTTGATCAAAAAATCGACCGAAAGTTGGCCGAAAATTTGTTCGAAAATAGTTCAGAAATTCAGTCCAAGTACCCCTGTTCATGTCCAATTTTTTACCATCTTGTTAATTATTTTCAAAATATAATTAAAACTACTTCTTCACAATATAACCAAGATTTTTAATGTTCTTTGAGTTTTTATTAGTTTGCTTTAATGGTTAAATTATTCTGGTTCTAAAACGACAAAAACTTATTTTTAAAACACCTAAAATCTCGTGATATGGGTTGTGTCCCGCCAAACGAGGCAACTTTGTCATGCACGAGTTATATCGAAAGGCACGTAACATAAACGCGGACGTGTGAGCTTTCGCTAAACTTGATTTGGATGTGCGTGCACACCGGAATCAACGCGTATCCGTCGAAAAGTACCGTATCGGCCTGTTCTGACACTGGTCATAACTTTGTGTGTAGTCGTCGATTCGTAACAAAACTTATGCCATTGGATTCATAGTTTTACGCTGGTCTTGGCACTCAAGTTTGGTTCGATTCTGAGAACGTTGACGAAATATCGTTTCGTGGGTCCCATAGTTCCACATGACAGACGATTTTGTGATCGGCTCATCGTAATCCAATTCTAGATGTTCTGTTGGGTTTGTATCATCGTTCTAGACTCGTAGATACTAAGTTTGATGAATTTGGAGAACTTTGTCTCTGACATATTTTTTTGTGCGAAGTGGGCCACAGGTGGATCTCGCTTTGACCCAAAACTGTCAATTCTGTCCATATATCCAAATTGGACTTATGGGTAGTCAATCCTAGCTATTTCAAGTATTCTGAGAACATTGGTGATATTTGTTTCAGCATTCGGAGGTGTACGTACAGATTTTACTTTCCCAGGAGCAGTTGACGGAGATCAGAACCCAGGCAAGTGTACCTTGCCAAACCTGCAGAGATCCTATTATATTATTTGCTTGTGTTCTTTTTATATATATTTATTCTTGTGATGTACCTGTTCAACTTAGGATCATGAGACATTTTTTTGTGTCCGAACAAGATTCGGGTGTCAACGTTGTACGCGGAGTCGTGCAACGTCACTTAGAGAGTTGATTCCACGATCCTATTTTTTTACATGCTTGTTTTACCAAGTATGCCATTCCGTATGACACTTGACATTATTTCATATAACAGAATCTTTCCTGAGTTATTCATGGTGATTCTGTATAGGCTTACAGGATTCGTGACATGAGACTTGCATATTACATGGATATTATTATGACTCGTTGTACTAGCTAGAGGTCATGATCTTGCGTGTTATGGACATGAGACATCGTGGACATAAGACATAAGATTATGTTGGGTGGGGAGAGACACACAGGCTCCAGGATGATTATTTATATATATACTACTGGAGATGCCTTAGACTCTGTCTCAGATCTTTAGCACATATACTGGAGTCTTGATACTACTTGCTGCTATGGGCTCCCCGATACAGAGCCTGTAGTGGTCTCAGCCTGAGTACTAGTAATGCTCTCATTTGCATTTCACTTAGCTGGTTACATAGCTTGCCCTGAGGATCTGTTTATATTTACTTGCTGTATTTTATTTGGCTTGAGTGTTTATTGTACCTTGCTATGTCCCATGAGGACCTGGATCCGGATTATGTCCCCAGGTATAGACGAGGAGAGCTATCCCCAGGTTTACGGGACAGGTGCTACTATTGGAGACGTACAGGTTGCAGAGGACGAGGTTGTTCCGGAGGACTTCTCTTGAGAACATAGTATTCTCACCATTCATTTATTATGCTTAGTGTTCTTAGATATTTGATCTTGTAGTGACTTCTGGATATTGTACTTGGAGTTATATTTTTTTGCCATTTTAACGACGGATTATTTCCTGTAACATTATTTATATTGCTTTGATTGGACAGATCATTTTATATTATTGTGACTGGACCTGTCTCTTTATGATTTTGTTACTTATTGTGGATAAAATTAGATATATAAACTGTGACAGGTATTTGTAGACCATTTTATATGTATTATAGCTTAAATGCACTCTAACGGGTCCATTAAATTGGACTTGCCCATTGGATTTGTGTTGTTGGCCATTGTCACGTGGCTAGTCCCCTCGGTATTTTGGGCATGGGACATGACATCATTTTGTGGCGGCCCATGCAGGTCTATGAATATATTGCTTTAGTTTCAACTAAGGGACCGAGCAAGCCTGCGATTAGGATAAGAATAAAATTTATAGGATCTTATCCACATGTTGACACGTTCTTGACCTCTATATCGGACTCAAATAAATTCCTTGACTTGCATCATGCTTGATTCAACTGTTCGACCCTACAATGATCCCGACAGAAGAAGAAAAGGTGGAGAAATTCTTTGACGGACTGAGCTTTGAACTAAAGAGACAGATTGTCGCAGTTGCACCTACTTCTTATACGGACGTCCTTGTCGCAGCTCGACCCATGGAGCGCATCCACAGGAGGGAGTCCAGCCAAAAGAGACCGTATATATTAGTACCAGCTCGAGCACCACACGGGGAGCCTACAAAGCGACCCCAGATGAGTCCACCACAGAAAGCAACATTACGGGCCCCATCCCTTCCTACTTGTTACTACTGTGGCAAGGTAGGGCATATTGAGAGATAGTGTAGAAGCAAATTGGGATTATGTTTAGCTTGTGGATCCAGTCAGCATTCAGCCAGGGATTTCCCTGAGCGCCGGGGAGGAACACCAATATTTCACCGACTAGCTTAACCAGCACCGGAGTCAGTCCAGCAGCCACATCGACCAGCTTATCCAGCATCAGGAGCATCACAGGCGGAAGATGGAGGATTCAGACCACCAGCACAGGGAGGATATCAGCCGAGGCCACCCTTGGCACCACAGGTAGCACTCTTCTAGCAGGCCCAGCAACAGCAGAGGGCACCACCACAGGGATGTGGACAGGCTTTTGTGATGACAGTGGAGGAGGCACAGACTCGAGGAGTTGCGAATATGGGTAAGATTTAGTCTTACATAGCTAGCTATAGTAACGAATATTTCTAGTAATACCTTAGTATGTGCCTGTTAGTTCCATTCTCTAGCCTATACTTAGTATTATGTTAGCATGAACTTGTTAGTCTAAATTAGTAATATATAAGTGGTACCCAAGTTTTCAGAAGCTGTAGTTGATTCTCGCTCTAATCAGACTCCTTTACTCTTGAGTTACTTATCTCTCATTGCCTAGAAAAAAGTTTTTATTGCTTTCCTACGTGTTCTGCTTGAACAAAATCCTCACCCTTCTTCTCGATTTTTCCCTTGTTCATGGTCCTTTATCCTTTGTGTCGTGCTTCAACAAATGTCATACAACCGCGTCATCTCTTTTGGACCAAATATTTTCTGGCCAGTTACGTTTCATTTTTCTTAATTATGAGGGCGCAATTCTTTTAAGGTGGGTAGATTGTGAGCACCCTGATTTTTACATAGGTTAGTTTGGTAATTAATAATTATTATTTTTTATTTTAATATATATTCGATATTTTAGTTAAACTTTGGAAACAAACCCCCATGGTTTTAAGATCTTGAGTGCAACACTAGTCTTTCCCTTCCGACCAACCTAGCATGCTCGACTTAGACGAGTTAAATTAGGCTCATGCCATGACTGTCCCTCACAAATTCGCAATCCCATACCTTATTTTGGTCGCACAACTTTCGCGACACAATTATGAGAAAACAATAATTAATTAACCCTTTTGTCATGGTGTACAATTTTAATACGCCACCTAAACCCATTGATCCCAACCAAATCTATACTATGAGCATAACTGGTCTTATTATGCACATGATACTCGAGTTACGTTATCTGAACCCCCTGCATGCTCCCAATTTAATATTATATAGAAAATAGAATTTATGGTTTTATTTAATTAATTTAATATTTAGTAAATATATTTTTAATTAATATAAATTGGGTTGTAAGTTATTGTTGGAGAAAATATAAATTTTCTAGAATTTTTCCAAGTGGCTAACTATTTTTGGGAATTTTCTGTATTTAATTATTGAATAAAAAATAGAAATAAATTTAAACCCATTAAACCTAAACCCAAACCCATTAACTAAACCCAAACCCAAAACCTAATCTACCCAACCCACGTACAGGAGCACCCCCCATATATAAGCATATATGTATGTATACAACATAAAACCTAAACCCTAACCATCACCCACGCCTCCACCATCCACCGGAGCCGCCGATCGCCGCAACCCCGACGACCGCCGCCCGCCGCGCCGCCGCGCCGGAGCAGCGCCGCCCGCACCATCGACCGCACGTACGCAATAACGCATAGCCATGCGCCCCCCCCCCTTCGCGCAGAGATTCCGCCTTTCTCGCTCGTCCGTTTTGTGTCCCGTCTTCGCTGGTATGTTCACAAACTAACCCTCTAGGATTTTCTTCAAGTGAGATGGATTTAGGCACCCGGGTTTGATCGAAAAATTGACCGGAAGTTGGCTGAAAAACTGTTCAAAAATAGTTCAGAAATTCAGTCCAAGTACCCCTGTTCATGTCCAATTTTTTACCATCTCGTTAATTATTTTCAAAATATAATTGAAAGTACTTCTTTACAATATAACCATGATTTTTATTGTTCTTTTAGTTTTTATTAGTTTGCTTTAATGCTTAAATTATTCTGGTTCCAAAATGACCAAAAATATATTTTTAAAACACCTAAAATCTCGCGATACGGGTTACGTTCTGCCAAACAAGACAACTTTATCATATACGAGTTGCATCGAAAGACGCATAACATAAACGCGGATGTGTGAGCTTTCGTGGAACTTGATTTGGATGTACGTGCATACCGGAATCAATGTGTATCCGTCGAAAAGCATCGTATTGGCATGTTCTAACACTAGTCATAACTTCGTGTATACTCGTCGATTCGTAACGAAACTTGTACCATTAGATTCATAATGTTACGTTGGTCATGGGACTCAAGTTTGGTTCGATTCTGAGAACGTTGATGAAACGTTATTTTGTGAGCCCCAAGGTTCCACATGATAGGCGATTTTGTGATCGGCTTATCGAAATCCAATTCTGGATGTTCTGTTGGGTTTGTATCATTGTTCTGGACTCGTAGATACTAAGTTTGACAAATTTGGAGAACTTTGTCTCTGACACATTTTTTGGTGCGAAGTGGGCCACATATGGACCCCGCTTTGACCCAAAACTGTCAATTATGTCCCTGTTTTCAAATTGGACTTATGGGTAGTCAATTCTAGCTATTTCATGTATTTTGAGAATATTGGTGATGTTTGTTTCAGCATCCGGAGGTGTACGTGCAGATTCTACTTTCCCAGGAGCAGTTGACGGAGTTCAGAACCCAGGCAAGTGTACCTTGCCAAACCTGCAGAGATCATGTTATATTATTTACTTGTGTTCTTTTCATATATATTTATTCTTGTGATGTGCCTATTCAACATAGGACCGTGAGACGTTGCTTTGCGTCTGAACAAGATTCGGATGTCAACGTCGTACGCGGAGTCGTGCAACGTCACTTAGAGAGTTGATTCCACGATCCTATTTTTTTACGTGCTTGTTTTACCAAGTATACCATACCGTAGGACACTTGACAATATTTCATGTGACAGAATATTTCCTGAGTTATTTACGGTGATTCTGTATAGGCTTACAGGATTCGTGACGTAAGATTTGCATATTATATGGATATTATTATGACTCGTTGTACTAACTAGAGGTCATGATCTTGCGTGTTATGGACATGAGACATGAGGTTACATTGGGTGGGGAGAGACACACAGGCTACAGGATGATTATTTATATATATACTACTGGAGGTGCCTTAGACTCTGTCTCAGATCTTTGACACATATACTGGAGTCTTGATACTACTTAATGCTATGGGCTCCCCGACACAAAGCCTGTAGTGGTCTCAGCCTAAGTACTAGTGATGCTCTCATTTGCATTTCACTTAGCTGGTTATATAGCTTGCCCTGAGGATCTGTTTATATTTACTTGCTGTATTTTATTTGGCTTGAGTGTTTATTGTACCTTGCTATATCCCCTGAGGACCTAGATCCGGATTATGTCCCCAAGTGTAGACGAGGAGAGATATCTCGAGGTTTACGGGACAGGTGCTACTATTGGAGACGTACAAGTTGCAGAGGACGAGGTTGTTCCAGATGACTTCTCTTGAGCACATAGTATTCTCACCATTCATTTATTATGCTTAGTGTTCTTAGATATTTGATCTTGTATTGACTTCTGGATATTATACTTGGAGTTATATTTTCTTTCCATTTTAACGACGGGTTGTTCCCCGTGACATTATTTATATTACTTTGATTGGACAGATCATTTTATATTATTGTTACTGGACTTGTCTCTTTGTGATTTTGTTACTTATTGTGGATGAGATTAGATATATAAAGTGTGACAGATATTTATAAACCATTTTATATGTATTACAGCTTAAGTGCACTCTAACGGGTCCATTAAATTAGATTTGTCCATTGGTGTTGTGTTGTTGGCCATTGCCACGTGGCTAGTCCCCTCGGTATTTTAGGACTAGGATGTGACAAGGATGGTTTACTAAGACATAGAGATAGATTATGTGTACCTCAAGGAGATATTAGGGAAGAAATTTTGCAAGAAGCACATAAATCTCAATATTTTATACAACTAGGAGCCAATAAAATGTACAAAGATCTAAGAATGCATGTTTGGTGGTATGGTATGGAAGAGAAGTAGTCTAGTTTGTCTCACAGTCTTGGTGTGCCAACAAGTAAAAACTGAAAGACAAAGACCCAGAGGATTGCTTCAACCATTATCCATTCCAAAATGGAAGTGGGAACATATTATCATGGATTTTCTTTCTGGGCTTCCGAGGACACCTAGTGGGAAGGATGCAATTAGGGTTACAGTGAATAGACTGACCAAGTTTGCACATTTTTTGTCATTCAAAGTGGGACTATCTACACAAAGTTGGCAGACTTATACATTCGACGGATTGTTAAACTTCATGGAGTTCCAGTAAGTAAATTCTCTGATAGAGATTCAAGATTTATCTCCCACTTCTGGAAGAGCTTACAAGATAGTTTGGGGACTCAACTCAAATTCAGTACAGCTTACCACCCCTTGGGGACTCAACTCAAATTTAGTACAGCTTACCACCCCCAAACTGATGGTCAATCTGAACATACCATTCAAACACTTAAAGATATACTCCGGATATGTGCAGTACAGCTTACCACCCCCAAACTGATGGTCAATCTGAACGTACCATTCAAACACTTGAAGATATACTCCGGATATGTGTCATGTATTTTGGAGGATCATGGAAAGAATATTTACACCTTGTAGAGTTCTCTTATGATAACAGTTACCAAGCAAGTATTAAAATGACTCCTTTTGAGGCTTTATATTTACGAAGATGTTGTACCCCAATATCATGGGATAATGTAGGATAAAGAGCTTTACTGGGACTAGAGATGGTGGTTAATGCAGCCGAGAAGGTAAAACAAATAAGAAAAATACTTCAGGTGGCATAAGACATGTAACGACATTGGGCGGATAGTCACTGAAGACCGGTAGAATTTGAGGTTGGAGACTTGGTATTCTTGAAGATTTCTCCGTCACGTAGCACTAATAGATTAGGTAGAAGTGGGAAGCTTAGTCCAAGATTTATTTGACCATTTGGCATATTGGAGAAAGTCGGAGAAGTATCATACCGCTTAGCATTACCTCCCAATCTAGATGGAGTTCATAAGTGTTATATGTGTCACAACTGAGGAAGTACGTGGCAGATCCAAGTCATATTTTGGACTATTCAGAAATTGAAGTGGGCCCCAGTTTAACTTACCAAGAAAAGTCTATGGAGATTTTGGACAAAAGGGAGAAGGTTTTAAGGAATCAAGTCATTTCCCTTGTCCGTGTTGCTCGGAAGCATCATTCTTTCGGTGAATCTACTTGGGAGCGAGAAGATGAAATTAGAGAGTGCTACCCATATATTTTTGAATCTTGAGGTATACTTCTCTACTCTTGATTTTTTTTTTTTTTTGCCATATGTTTAATTTTAAATTTCGAGGACAGAATTTATTTAGGAGGATAGAATGTTATAAGCTATTTTCATATGACCAATATATTCATATTTTAATATTCAATAAACATTTTTACAAATTTTTTTAATCTTTATATTTATATAAAAGCATAATATTTTTTTACACATTTCTTTTAAACTTCTACATATAGACCTTTTGTTAAATTATGCAATTGGATAAAAGTATTTCCACCTAACCTAGGTTAGGTGTCCTTGATTTAAAGTAGGTGGCATGAAGATGAATAGGTGGCAAGTTGCATGTCTAAAGAAGGGTATTCTGGTCATTGCATCTTTAAATAGTAATCATGATGTTGGAGAAAAAAATTGCATTTATTCCTCTTCCCATACTCAGCCTCTTGTTTCAGCCGACCATCTTCCCTCCTTTATTTTCTACTTCATCCTCATTCCTTCTTCATCATTCTCTTCACCATTCCCTTCTTCTTCATCCTACTTTTCTTCTTCTTCCTCCTTCACACAAATTTTTACCACTGCTATCCTCCACGAAAATCTGACCATTCCCAGTTGTCAGCAACCAAGTAGACAGGTGAGCTCCTCTCTCTTTTTATTACTAAGAATAAGTAATAAAGTGGAAGAAGAAGAAGCTAATACATACTATAGGAAAAGATATAGTAGTAAGAAAAGAATCTTTAGCAAATATGTGTGTAGTAAGCTTACAGTGGGCTTCCCGTGTAAGGGATTGCATGGAAATAATATAATATAGGTAGTGAATATATATATATATATATATATATATATATATATATATATATATAGAACATGGATTCCTAGTTAGCACAAGAATACATCTAATCTACTAAAGAAATGACATCAAAAATTATGTACGTCCAAATAGAGATGAAAATATGGACACATAAAAAGTATGTATTTACCTATAATTAGTTATTAAAATAGTATAGACTGAGCTCTTATGTGTGCATGAAATAAGTCAAATGGGACTCTCTTCTCCACACAATAAAATAATAAAGTTGGCATGGACCGAGAAGCAAATAGGATGTTACTAGTAGTTATGAATATTTAATAAAGTATACCCCTTTAAGCATGCACCAGAACATAAGAATGTAAATAGGAAGTTAGAACAACATTAGGAAGTTTTGAAGGCTTTAGCTAAACTGTGTGTCGAAGAAATGATATATATATATATATATATATATATATATATATATATATATATATATA